>CM042146.1:122085970-122137456 GCA_023376005.1 Doryteuthis pealeii
TAATAAACATATCAGAAAAATCTTAACAAGAATACACAAACATGTCCCAACAGATAAAATGTATAGGACAGGAGTACTAAAACTGTAAAAGTCTTACGTGTCTTTTTTGATAGACCTGGTGTTGGGGGGGGGGTAAATACCGAACCTTATGGAGACCATCTCTGGTTTACGGTTTAGAGGCTTCGGCCTCTAGACAAATTAATCGCGTGATCCCAGGGAACCTCCCCCGCCCCTGCAGCACCTGCCCCTTGTCTAAAAGTTTAACACGGCTGGAGTTATTGCCCGGTGCCTGGGACGTCCCGAAAGGGGGTTGCCGACGGGATCCAAGCATTTTTTTTCCATTAGCCATTGTGTGAGCTTGTGCCTGGCTTCCCGCGTTACAAAAGACTTAGTGCGGGTTATGGTAAATAGCGAAAATTACGGAGAGGATTACGAGAACCGTCTATTTAAGTATGCAACAGTAAATACAACGTATATATATATATATATATATATATATATATATATATATATATATAAGTAAGTAAAGTCTTCGAGGCGTCCTAAAGTCGGTATCAGCCAGTCGGCGAGGGAGTCTATCCCCTTTTCAATAAAGCTTGACCAAGGAGATTGTTTTGGCGTCTGAGGGGGAGCGCCGCACCTACCATCATCTCCTTACTTTACCGCACAGATCCCTGTGCTACTCATACGCTGATTTGGTGAGGACCGGTATCGAACTAGGAACTTGTGGTTTCTAGCCGAACGCTCTACCGACTGAGCTAACCCGGCCCCTATATATGCTACCCATCCCCCAGGGGGCTGAGCACTTTTGACGGGATTTTACTGACGACCCGAACTAAAGCGTAAACGCAACGCTCTCCTATAAAAGGGGAGGGAGCACTCTATGGTGGCCTTTACATACATACAGATGTGCGTATTAAAAACGGTTAAAATCCCCCTTCCCATTTTGTAGGTGACGATAGCCGAGTAGTTAAGCTGAACTCATGCTGAATCGATCGGGTTTCTATCCGGCTGTAGGTAGCTTACAAATGTCTAGCCACACTTTCCATAATTTCGGCTAAAAAATTGCCCTACGTCTTATACATCGTAGGTGAAGATTGAGACCTCCCGTAGGCCAGACTAATATTCTCTATGATGCTCACTAACCCAGCTTACGCTCAGTACTTTTACCTACCTAAACTGCCAAATTGCTTTTATACAGCTATGGTTCTGCTTGTGTAATGCACAGCTAGATTGTTTTCTACAGTATATGCTTAAATACACTAAAAAATTTTCCTGAATCTGACCTGCTGAAATGGGGTGCGTCTTATATGCCCGTGCGTCTTATATGCCGTCAAATGCGGTAATTGTTCTTCTGTCAATTACTTTGGGGACCCAACAAGATGTCACTTTTCGATATCCCAAATTATCGTTGAAGATTTCGTGAACCCCACCTTCTAAAGCTTTTTTTTTCTAATTTAGAACTATTGACTTGGCGCCACGTTATTCGAGGGGGGTATTTATACGCTCGTGCACGGATGAGACAAATCCATTAATCCCGCTAGTAAAAGGTGAAGAAAAGACATAAACGAAAACAAAATGCTAGTTTTTTATTATTTATTGGTTAAATCGAACTTAACGGACCTAAATTCCACCAAAAATCAGGGAATTAACCGAATGTAATGAAATTTTCCGTGTTCATATATTAATAAATTACAGAGATAATGCACAAGTTATTTTATTTAAAAACTTTTACATTTTTTAGGTCAGTTAACTTTATACCACGTATCTTTGAAATCTGTGTTATGCCTCAAAGATACGTGGTTCAAAGTTAACTGAACTGAAAAAAATGTAAAAGTTTTATTGTGGTGTAATGGTTAGCAAGCTAGTCTCGCTGGTCCATTACTAATGAATAACGAGTTCGATCCTCACTGGATGCCCTTTACTTGCGACCTTGTGTCACATACTACCCGTGTCGAACTGGTTTGGTAAATATTTACTTTCACTGATCTGTTAGAATATTAAAATGTTGTTTAAATAACGTCTATGTATGGTAGACGATCGAACAGCATTAAAATTACATTAGGGGTAAGTTAATGAGATTCAGCGACAGGACACTATCTCTTCTCGATCTTTATGTCAGAAGGCACATAAAAAAATAATCAGTTTGGTTCCAGGAGGTTTTCTTCCCAGAAAGTATTTGTCTTAAAGGAGTAAAGGCTGGCTTTATTGCCCAGTGCCTGAGTCGTCCCTGAAAGGGAGTGCCGACGGAACTAATCGATTTTCAGCACACTCACATATATACACGTCAGATGCTTGCTGCCTATGGAGCACCCCATATTTAACATATTAAATTGTCCATATATGCGAAAGTTGTGTGTTAGTATACTGAATACTGATACCAAAAATTAGATATTTGACTTGCACCATTGTTTGAGGAAATAGCATCAAAGATCGTCTACTAAAATGCAAACGTTTTCTAAAGGCTAAATTTTGGAAAACGAGGATTTTTACTGCATTTTAGTAGACGATCTTTGATGCTATTTCCTTAAACAATGGTGCAAGTAAAAGATCTAATTTTTCGTATCAGTATCCATTATACTAACACACAACTTTCGCATGAATGGACAATTTGATATTATTTAAAAAGTGAAAAATCGACTTACCCTAACATACACGTACCGTTAGGATTGGTTAAATAACCTCAACAACGAGGCATTCGTGATATTAAGTTTTTTTGCTTTTACGACTGAACCATACGGGCAAGTATTTCCGTTTCCTGTTTTCTTTTCTTTTTTCTTTTTTTTTTTTTTGATTAATATTTTTTTAAATCTTTTTTCTCCATTAAAATTGTTTAATTTCTTTTTAAGTTAGTAAATCAAGGCCAAAATCACTTTGACAAAAATAAACAAGATACAAAAAAATGTAAGTAGACAAAATTAAGTAGACAAAAATATATATTAAATCTATGTCAGTAAGCGATAAGAATTGTTAAGTTCAGCTAATTTACAAATCAAAAGAAAACTTATATCAACAGTAATTATATATATATATATATATATATATATATATATATATATATATATATATATATATATCTGTGTATGTGTCTGTGTGTTCATTTATATATATATATATATTATATATATATATATATATATATATATATATATATATATATAGTAAGCCAAATGAGTCAGAGACTATCTACCTAGGATTACCCTTATGATCATCATTTTTTTTTCTTTAGGCCATTCTAATAGTGTCGAATGGTTATTTTCAGGTGGTGCATATAATTTGGTCTTTTTTTAGGTATTTCTTTCTCCAGTCCAAAATTTGTATTTTGTAATTACAAATAATAGTGCTGCAAGGTTTTTTACACTGTCAAAGTTTAGAAATATATATATATATATATATATATATATATATATATATATATAAATCAAACCGGGCTGAGGACGACGAACACGAAGTTTTTAGGTATAACAAGACGACAGTTTTAATCGCACATAAACTGGGAGAACAAATCAGGATATAGATTCAAGTTGTCAATGTCTTTCGTGGTTAGGTTGTCAGCATCGCAGGCCAAAAGGGTGAGACTAACCGGTGTCGTCGGACGAGTCTTTCGGAGGCTGTAAATATTCTGGGCAAAGCTGACATGAAGACAAAGTCGACAGAGACGTCTTGGCAAGATAGAAAGTCTATGTTCTATCCAGCTAACGCCGGGGGTCCAGTGGCTTCGGCCCTGGATCTTACGCCCAATTTAAGCCCAATTTGTCGAAAACTCCATGTTTTTACAAAACAAAACACACATCTTCCTCAGAGTGAAAGAAACAGGGGGAGGTTACTCTCATTTATGTAGCTAATGTTCAGATTATCGGTCATGGTTGGTGCCATAGGGGGAAATACTTCTTGTGAATAAATACCAGGTATCATGAAGCAGATGCAGATTCAATTGAATTTACCTGGTACCCCAGGGGACGGGGGCATTCCTAAAATGAGGAAAATAAGTGTCTACCTGGTACTATAATTATTTTTTGTAATTTAACCTTTGTATTTCTTTTAGACAATAATAAAATAAAATTATTCGAATTAATTATTATTCAGACTAGCAAACAAAAAAGACACCCCCACCCACCCCCCCCGGGTGGTGTAAAAATTAATTTTTGAAAGATATTGCCTGATGGAGGGATTAGAAATTCAATGGTAAAGGGTTTGTATCATAAGTAAGCAAAATCGTCAAATTTATTAAAGGAGTAAAAAAAAAATAAAACAATTTGAAATTGAAACTTAGTTCTGTCTCCCTCAAATGAAACGTTGCATGCATCTATAAATTATTAATCAAATAATTAGTTTGAATATTTTACACATAAAATTTACACAAAAGCGTAGGTATTTATTTATTTGTAAACTTTTTAGTTAACCTCTTGTTACTGAAAAAAGGTCGGGAAAAAATAAATATCTATAACTGATTACAGGGTTGTTCTTTATTTTATGTATTGACGATTTTCGGTATTGTGACGTAAACAGTGATGTAGTTTCGGTTACAGACAAATAGAGACCGAATCTCAATTATTCATAAATTACTCCATTGGAATCAGAATTTCTTATGCCACAATTGAATGAACCGCTTATTTTTATTAAATTCTGAAATTATTGATTAGTTAAAAGTTAAACCTAATAGAAAAAAATTAATTCAGAGCTATCACTAACTGGATAGCGAGTTCGATTCTAGCTGGATGCCCCATACTTGCGACCTTGTGTCACATCCTGCCCAAGGTGAACAGGTTGGGTAAATACCTATTTAGGGCTTCCCATTATGGTGTAATGGATAGCAAATTAGTCTCACAGATTCCTTACTACTAAAGAGCGAGTTCGATCCTCGCTGGGTGCCCCATACTTGTGACCTTGTGTCACATTCTACCCAAGGCGAACGAGTTGGTTAAATACCTACTTTTTATTAAAAGAAATACTAGCTCTTTTAAGATTCGGTAAGTTGAATATCGACAAGATTTTAACTTTCAAAGCAAATATCCAATTGTAATTTATTACATTGCGTTGTGCACAAGTGTTGCGTATCACGTATTTATTCCACTCCTGCGAATGTTTAAAACCAAATTCGAATATCTAAAATTTTATGCTGATGAAGAATATAGGAGTGTCTGAATATGACGTACGCATTTTCGTATAATTTAAATTTAATTTTCGTATTTAATTAAACATATATTGTGATCTTAAAAGTCAACTAGTTCATAATATAAAAATATATTTTTGTCAAAATATACACATACACACGCCTTTTCCCTTTTAGAAAACCGTCGTAGATGACGATGACGTCATTCCATGTCTTCAACAGTTGTGTACCCTCTGGTGGCTAGTTAATGCAATTCTGGACTTGCAGATGCGGTCACACACATTGCAAGGAAAATTCCCATCTTCATTTGGTGGTTCATGACGACGAAGACGTCCCCGCTCTGCAGCCCTTTTAATCTCATTATTGTGCCGCTTAGCTCCTGTGCGGCTGGTGTCTCACCAACCCTGTCTGTTGGAGGCCAGATCTTCCACGTTTGAAGGTGTGATGGTGCATTTCTTCAGTGTATATACATACACACACACACACACACACATATATATATATATATATATATATATATAATATTGGTCCAAGTGATAACCTACTCGAGTTTCACCATGTTGAGGATCTCCTACAATCAACCAACATCTTGATTTACACAGTGGAGTTAACCCCGAAGACCCTCAACATGGTGAAACCCGAGTAGGTTATCACTTGGTTCTATATTAAAATAAATTTGCTCTACTAACGTATTGAGCACTTTTTTTATTTGTTATATCACTGCCTTACCTTTATGAACTTCACATCAACCACCGTGACCATATTCACCGGTAAGTCATCTTTTCCATAATATATATATATATATATATATATATATATATATATATATATAACGCACTAACCTAAGAAACTCTCCAAACAACAGACTCTCACCATGATTCTTTTTTCATGGTGAGTTGCACTTAATGCGATAACGAAGTCTTTTCGAAGGCCAGGGACAAAAAGAGGAAGTTTGAAGGGGACTGAATTATCACGCGACCAACGGACACGTGACCAACGGACACGTGACCAACGGACACGTGACGTGAGAAGCCCCACCCACAATCCAGTGGAAGACTATTATTTTTGGCTCCCTACAATAACTTTCCCAAAGATATTAGCGCAAAGTTTCGCTCAGGACTTGAACTTGCGTAACCGAGTTCACTTCCTACGATGATATGGCGAACTGCACTTAATGCCATAACGAAGTCTTTTCAAAGAGCGGAGGCAAAAAGAGGAAGTCTGAAGGGGGCTGAATTATCACGGGACCGACGGGACACGTGATCAACAGATAAGTGACCAACGTACACAATCCAAGGAAGACTATTATTTTTGTTTACCTACAATACCTTTACCCCAAGATACTAGCGCCAAGCGAAATGCACAACAGTTTCGCTCAGGACTTGAACATGAGTTACCGAGTTCACTTCCTAACACAATAACCATATGAAGCTTTGTTATAGCGAGATGTTTTGTGTCACAAAAGAAACCCTATTGCCATTATTGCGTAGGTGTTCTTTTCCACTTTAAAGATGACAAGAGAATGGTTTGATTTCAGTAAACTTGTCACAGGATTTCAATGGGTGAAAATAAAGAAAAGATTTTATTGTTGAAAGATTTGGATGAGGTCTGCATTAGTTTTGTTATTTTTTTTGGGGGGGGGTGTTTTGTTTTTAATCAGATTTTAATTCTTAAACTACTGTTTGCAATAATACAAAGGCGTAAAAGTTGCTGAGTGGGAGCTTCGTGAATTTCGATTGTAAGAAAGCAAAATCGTGATTTTTTCTTTTTCATTCTGAAAATTTATTCATGAATTATAAATAAATAAAAAGCAAACATTAAAACAAATAACAGGAGGTTGAGTTGAAACAGATGTCGTCTTTTGATGTATCATTTTTAGCAATATATTTACCGACCGACTTCGCCCGAGCAGAATGTTAAACAAGGTCAATTTCTTAAGTGGAGTTTAATAGGTTTGGATTCAGAGTTTTCCTTCTCCTAGATTGGTTGCCTAACCAAAGTTAAAAAGCCCAGTCTACCCTACTATTTACCCATTATGGGAAATATTTTGAACGATGATTTTTTGTTCGGCGAGGAGAACCTATTGTCTGTTTTCTTCGACTGCTGGACTGCTACTAGCTAGTACAGCGGATTTGATATATTCAGACTCATTAGGTTTTGAGCGGCAAAATAGCGGGAAAGTTATTTATGTAATTTATAGCAAACGTGTCTTTTTTTTAATTTTTAGATTTAGTGACACACGTGGGTTTGAAACCGTTACAGGCCAAAAAACTCGCAGGGATTTCAATTTGTTTTTATAGCAGGCGACCTAATGTAGTAAAAATATTGACAGACACTATGCGTATGGGCTCACTTTCTCTTTCATTAAATCAGTAGTTGCTGATAATTCTAATTTTAGTATTTCTCATAACATAATCCATATTTCGTCTGAAAATGTCATATCGTTTTTATTGTGGAAAGATATTGCTTTTTCGTGTTTCCTAGCGGGAAATAGAACTGTGGCGAGTAAGGAATGTAATCCCTACTCTACCAAAAATTGGAAAATATGGCACCAAAAGGGTTTTATTATTCCTTTTTTAAACCATGAAATTTGCAAGTTTACGAGCAAGTGACATTTTTTTTAGGTTTGGTTGATTGATTTGTTGGTTTGCTGGATTTTACGGCATGTCAACTCTTGTTGGGTTATTTTATGCCAAAAACATTTTGTTTTTTTCATTGTTAATGGGTATTCAAATTTTTTTAAACTCGTTTTTTTTTTCTATTTAACCCATAGATGGGACGCTAATAGGTACTACCACTCCAGGTCAGAGTGTTGAAATATGGAACTGGGTGTAATGACGATGAAGGAGCATTCAGATTTCTCAGAGTTCAAGAATTGACACTTCACCACTAGACGCAATTTAGCAACTTACTCGGGGCACATTTTTTCGTTTGGGTTAAATCCATTTCGTATTCTCTTGAGTGAGTGTAGGGTAACAAATCTTGGAAAGTCGGTCATAAGGGTGGAACCTCTGATCTTCTTTCCAAATGTTTAATCAAGAGAATAAGAAAACCTTCTTCAAATAACTTTCAGTCACTGAAGCAAAAATTAATAGCTTATTTAATAAGTAAGTAAATAAAGAGTGTGACTCGTGGCTGCGATAGTTGCATACTTCATCTCAGCAGATTTAAAAATTAAAAGAATCAAAAGAAAATCTTGCATCTCAAATTCAGATTTCGAGGGCAGGCATGCCCTCTCCATTTTTCTCCATAATATAGAACTTTTAAGGGCTTAGTTTGAAACACAGGCCCTAGGTTCCACAACTAAATATAAAAACGTATAAATATATATATACAAAAGTCATCGGGGTGGCCTAGAGTCTGTATCAGCCAGAGAACAAAGGAGTCTATCCCCTTTTCACTAGTGCTAGATCAAGGAGATTGTTTTTGCGTCTGGTGTGGAGCCCCACACCTACCATCAGCGCCTTACTTTACCACACAGATCCTTGTGCTACTCATAAGCTGAGTTGTCGATGGCCGGTATCGAACCAGAAACCTTGTGGCTCCTAGTCGGACACTATACCGACTGAGATGCATTAATCTTTTTTAATTTTTTTTACTGTTACATATTTGTTTTGTTTTACGGCATATCAACCTCAGTGGGTCAATTAATGCCGACAAAGTTTTGAAATAAATTCATTCTTGATGGGTCTTCAATTTTCTTATAAATACATTTTTTCTATTCAACCCATAGACGGGATCCAAACAAACACTGCCACTCTGGGTCAGAGTGGAGCTGGGAATAATAGTGATGAAGGGCTACTCCACATTCCCCGATCTTCAGAACTGGAACTTCACCATCACATGGAATTTACGGTCATACCCAGCACAATAAGACTCTCAGCCTTCTAACACATATAGGCTAAAAAGGGTTGCCATAAGGGCGATAGAGCTTGGACAATCATATAAGCGCTAGGGCTTGATGTGACTAGCCAACTGATTGGAGGGGCCTCTCCAAGTGCCCGCTTAGTCTAAGTAAGGGCCAAAGTGGAGTGTTGCATGACATAGACTGCTAAGCCACCAGGATTCCATCCATAAGCATCACATGTCGCCACTCACGGCCAACAGGTGGTCCCATTGGAGGGGACAGTCTTACCCTTCTGCAGAGCTGCAGTCGATGTATTCTAAAGCTCCAGCCTAGCTGGCTTAGACTATTATATATTCAGGTTTTTGGTGACAGAGTTTTGAAGTTGTAAAGTTTGGTTCTAGATAATACCTAATGATATTTTGATTGCATAATATTCCACTGGAAATAGAGATGCTGCATGCTGTTTTTAACAAATCCTGGAATCAGCATCCCACGAAAACGCAACTGTACGGCCACTTAATTGCTATCTCACAAACCATTCAACCATGATGAGAAATGATAAAATCTTGGTATATTTGATGTAGAAATAAATAACTTTTTATTTATTAATCAAATATCTGTGCACTTATTCATGGGCTATTCTGTAAGTGTCATTTTTAATCTTATACTACATTTATAGTGTCTCTGTTTGTCTGTATATAAAGCTGTATGCCTACAATACTCGTATACGCAAGCAAGTCGTAGGTGTTGTATCACGGACACCTGAAGAAACTGGGGGCATTCCACACCAACTGCCTCCAACGCATATTGGGCGTAAAGTGGTGGCACAACATCCCCAACTGAGAACTTCAAAGCAGAGCACACATTGACCCAATTGAGACCATCCTATCGCAATGTCATAGGATGGTCTCAATTAGGTTGGTTGGGTCAGACCACCCACATGCCTGCAGACAGATTACCCCGTAAAAAGTGAACTTGCAGAAAGCACTTGAAGGATAGGAGGCCCCCGAAAGCAGCTCAAAGATCATATGGAAACCACTTTAAAGAAATGCGTCATTACACATTCAAATCTAGAAGACTTAGTCTCCAATAAACAAAGTTGGTGAAATACGTGCTGCACAGGAACTGGATGGTTCACTATTGAACTCCATAGGGTTGTAGAACAACGACGTCTTCGTCGTCATGTACCACAGAATGCAGAAGGAAATTTCCCTTGCAATGTTTGTGATCGCATCTATAAGTCCAGAATTTTATTAATTAACCATTAAAAAGTCTATCGATCATAACTGATCAACGACGTAGAATAAGGTCATTGTTGATTGCGACGGACTGCTAAAAGGAAAAATGTCTTTCTGTCTCTCTCTCCGGAAATACAATTAAAAATAAAACATTGAACAAAGATCAAACAATTGTTTTCTTCAATCGCCCATTTAGCCTAAGTAAGGGCGAAAGTGGAGTGTTGCATGTCATGGACTGCTCAGCCACAAGGGTACTATCCTTAAGCATCAAGGGTTGCCAACTACAACCAACAGGTGAACCAATTGGGTGAGTCTTACCCCTATGCAGAGAAACAGTCGGTGCATTCTAAAGCCTCAACCGATGAGGCTGGCCATGTGGGAAGATAATTGGATGCATGAGGTCACCATCGATAATGAACCCCCCTCGCCCCCCGAACACCATGATGGGATTGGGTGTTTGGTTTTCATTATTATCGGTATATCTTGTGTAGATTGAATAAGCCAAAGTTTGTTAACCATCTTATGCTGGCAGAATTTTTTCTCATCTGTGAAAAACAAAAGGATTTTCGGTTGGAGGGGATGTCTGAGTTTCTTCAGAAGCTTTGGGATCGTTTTTAATCATAGCCTGGATCATACCAAAAAATTTCCTAAGAAAAGAGTGAGGAGTCCGAACAGACGTACTTCTAAAAACAAGTGAACTAATTTAAATATTTTCGAATGCATTTCACAGTATTCGGATTAACACCGAAACTCCTTAAAATCGTCAGATTGGAGCTTTGGCGTGAATCCCAAGAAGTAGAACTTGCAATTTTAAGATTCCTCAAAAAAAAAGTGAAATGGGATATGGCACTGTTTCCTCTTAGACGGTGCCAACTGAAAATAGTTTACTGTGCAGGGATTGGTTCCATTAAAACCAACAACATCAACAAATGGCAACACATAAGGCCGAACGTGATGGATTCCCGTTAATCCGGCATCGCTGCAAATTCTTAGCTGGGATTGTTTCAATTAAAACCAACAAACATCAACCAATGGCAACACATGAGGCCGAACGTGATGGATTCCCGTTAATCCGGCATCGCTGCAAATTCTTAGCTGGGATTGTTTCAATTAAAACCAACAAACATCAACCAATGGCAACACATGAGGCCGAACGTGATGGATTCCCGTTAATCCGGCATCGCTGCAAATTCTTAGCTGGGATTTTTCAATTAAAACCAACAAACATCAACCAATGGCAACACATGAGGCCGAACGTGATGGATTCCCGTTAATCCGGCATCGCTGCAAATTCTTAGCTGGGATTGTTTCAATTAAAACCAACAAACATCAACCAATGGCAACACATGAGGCCGAACGTGATGGATTCCCGTTAATCCGGCATCGCTGCAAATTCTTAGCTGGGATTGTTTCAATTAAAACCAACAAACATCAACCAATGGCAACACATGAGGCCGAACGTGATGGATTCCCGTTAATCCGGCATCGCTGCAAATTCTTAGCTGGGATTGTTTCAATTAAAACCAACAAACATCAACCAATGGCAACACATGAGGCCGAACGTGATGGATTCCCGTTAATCCGGCATCGCTGCAAATTCTTAGCTGGGATTGTTTCAATTAAAACCAACAAACATCAACCAATGGCAACACATGAGGCCGAACGTGATGGATTCCCGTTAATCCGGCATCGCTGCAAATTCTTAGCTGGGATTGTTTCAATTAAAACCAACAAACATCAACCAATGGCAACACATGAGGCCGAACGTGATGGATTCCCGTTAATCCGGCATCGCTGCAAATTCTTAGCTGGGATTGTTTCAATTAAAACCAACAAACATCAACCAATGGCAACACATGAGGCCGAACGTGATGGATTCCCGTTAATCCGGCATCGCTGCAAATTCTTAGCTGGGATTGTTTCAATTAAAACCAACAAACATCAACCAATGGCAACACATGAGGCCGAACGTGATGGATTCCCGTTAATCCGGCATCGCTGCAAATTCTTAGCTGGGATTTTTCAATTAAAACCAACAAACATCAACCAATGGCAACACATGAGGCCGAACGTGATGGATTCCCGTTAATCCGGCATCGCTGCAAATTCTTAGCTGGGATTGTTTCAATTAAACCAACAAACATCAACCAATGGCAACACATGAGGCCGAACGTGATGGATTCCCGTTAATCCGGCATCGCTGCAAATTCTTAGCTGGGATTGTTTCAATTAAAACCAACAAACATCAACCAATGGCAACACATGAGGCCGAACGTGATGGATTCCCGTTAATCCGGCATCGCTGCAAATTCTTAGCTGGGATTTTTTCAATTAAAACCAACAAACATCAACCAATGGCAACACATGAGGCCGAACGTGATGGATTCCCGTTAATCCGGCATCGCTGCAAATTCTTAGCTGGGATTTTTCAATTAAAACCAACAAACATCAACAATGGCAACACATGAGGCCGAACGTGATGGATTCCCGTTAATCCGGCATCGCTGCAAATTCTTAGCTGGGATTTTTTCAATTAAAAACCAACAAACATCAACCAATGGCAACACATGAGGCCGAACGTGATGGATTCCCGTTAATCCGGCATCGCTGCAAATTCTTAGCTGGGATTTTTCAATTAAAACCAACAAACATCAACCAATGGCAACACATGAGGCCGAACGTGATGGATTCCCGTTAATCCGGCATCGCTGCAAATTCTTAGCTGGGATTTTTCAATTAAAACCAACAAACATCACCAATGGCAACACATGAGGCCGAACGTGATGGATTCCCGTTAATCCGGCATCGCTGCAAATTCTTAGCTGGGATTTTTCAATTAAAACCAACAAACATCAACCAATGGCAACACATGAGGCCGAACGTGATGGATTCCCGTTAATCCGGCATCGCTGCAAATTCTTAGCTGGGATTTTTTCAATTAAACCAACAAACATCACAAATGGCAACACATGAGGCCGAACGTGATGGATTCCCGTTAATCCGGCATCGCTGCAAATTCTTAGCTGGGATTTTTTCAATTAAAACCAACAAACATCAACCAATGGCAACACATGAGGCCGAACGTGATGGATTCCCGTTAATCCGGCATCGCTGCAAATTCTTAGCTGGGATTTTTAATTAAAACCAACAAACATCCACAAATGGCAACACATGAGGCCGAACGTGATGGATTCCCGTTAATCCGGCATCGCTGCAAATTCTTAGCTGGGATTTTTCAATTAAAACCAACAAACATCACAAATGGCAACACATGAGGCCGAACGTGATGGATTCCCGTTAATCCGGCATCGCTGCAAATTCTTAGCTGGGATTGGTTCATTAAAGCCAACAAACATCCACAAATGGCAACACATAAGGCCGAACGTGGTAAATTCACGTTATCTAACAACATATGTCCAGTGGCTTCGGCCACTGGACCCACAAACTTCTAAGATCCCATGTATTTAATGTGTTTAACATCCTGCAATGTGTCTTATATATCACTAAGAAATAAAGGTTTACATAATATATGGCGTTGTTAATTTTCATACTGATTTTAATAAAACCGTGTTCAATAAATAATTATTTTGTATTATTGATCTCTAATATTATTGTTTTAATTTCCAATATATTAAAATCAATCATATGAATGATTTTATATAGAAATCAATTAAAATATAATTGAAATAAGTGTAATTTTTTATGCGTTCTGATTTAATTTCGTTACTTTTTCTAAGTTGATACATTTCATTACAATGAAAGTTAAATAGGTACGCATATTCTTACTAGGGTATGTCATTTTTCTCCTTGCGAGTTTTTCACACCAGTTGTAACTGGTGGTCTTCACTAAGTTTTCCTCTGCTCTCCGGAACTTTTCCAAGTATCCTTGCTGATCTCGATATAATCTTCGATTTTATAAATGGTTAATTTAAAATTGTGTTTAGATACTTTTAAAAACTTTACCCGTCGATAGGATAGCGATAGTGTTAACGTGTACAATAACAATCGAAATATAACAAGTTTCAAATACAAGATGTTTTAATCTGAGTTACTTCCCTTACACCAAGAATAATCTCTGTAATAATGATCCAATGGTTCTGACTCCGTGGAAGTATATTAAAAATAAAAACTTTCTTAGTGAAAATAAAACAAAAATGCTTTTACATTTTAATATTTTTTTAATCCATATTTTTCGTCTAAAAATATTTCCAAAGTTTTTTTTTCTCCTTTAAGGTGAATATTACGATTGTATATTTACAATTACTTGAATTTACCCATATCAGCAAATATCTTAATTAAAGGGAAATAACTAGTATATTTTAACGAATTATTTAAATACATCTTAAAACAAATAAAAATAAAATTTTGAATTTATTAATTAGCCTGACATCGTTTGTGAATGTTTATTTACTTTAGTCTGACACAAGGCCAACAATGCTTTTTTTTATTGAGATACAGTTCCTTTGATCAAAAATAAAAAAATACAGCCGAGAAAACTTCAATTTTATCTAAAATTTTCAATGAAAAATAATTCATATTCTTTCTGCTTCATGACCTTTGTTCCCGATTATCAGAAAAACGAATAATTTCTAGTTTAACATTATTTCTTAAATACAAATTTTATATACACTAGCAAAAAAACACCCTCCAGGCAGTGAAAAAGTTTATTTTAAAAAAATGTTGCCTGAGGGGGGAGTTAAAAATTCAATGTCAGATGCTTTTATCATAAGTAAAATCATCAATTTAAAATGGACACTTAGTTCTGTCCTCCACAAATAAAATGTCGTGAGCATGTATTAATTATTAATTAAATAACTATTTTGAATATTTTGCACATAAATTTTACACAAAAACGTAGGTATTTAATAATTTATAATTTTTTTAGTTAACTTTTTGTTTCTGAAAAAAGGGCATGAGTAAAAAAATTAATTTTTAAATTGATTACAAATTTTGCAAATAATTTTTCCATTTAAAGTAAGTAAAAGTAAAATCATCGGAGCAGCCTAATGTCGGTATCAGCCAGACAACGAGGGAATCTATCCCCTTTTCACTAGTGCTAGACCAAAGAGATTGTTTTAGCATCTGAGGTGGAGCTCCACACCTACCATCAGCTCCTCATTTTACTGCACAGATCCCTGTGCTACTCATATGCTGAGTTGGCGGGGGCCGGTATTGAACCAAGAATCTTGTGATTCCTAGCCGAACACTCTACCAAATAAACAAAACATTATTTAAATCAATTTCATAGTTTATATCATTTATTCATTTAAATTGTGATTATTACAATGGAAAAGATTCAAATGTTGAATTTTGTTCTTTATTCTATGTATTGATGAGTTTGGGTAATGTGACATAGGCAGTGACATAATTTCGGCCACAGACAAATTGAGACCAAATCTCCATTATTAATAGATTTTATACAAGCTTTTTTATTTATTAGGTGGTTTGGAAATTAATGACTGATTTTACAATTAAATATGTAATAAAATCAGTTTTTATTACAAAAAAAAACTATTTAAAGTTTCTTTCAAAAGAAAACAAAAAATATTGCATTTAATTGAATAAGGTAGACTTTCAGTGAACAAAATTTTAAAAATAAATTTCAACATTTTTATATGTTCACTGTGAGGTTGTTTAGAAGAAAATGATTGAATTTACATCTATATGTGTAATATAAGTATGGGCATTCATGATCAAGGGAGGTAATTTTAAAAATTTAAGATATTTTTAATTTTAAAACAATTACCAAAATTAAGGAAATCCTCCCATTTCCACCACTTTATTCATTAATGACTTAATTTTATAATGAATAGATTTTTTTTTTTTAAATCTTGAAAAAACATTTTTTTATCAATTATGATTGTAGGGAAGGTTTCAACATTTGGTCATTTTGAATTTTTAAAATTTCCAGTCCCTAATTTTTACATTTCTAGAGATATCAAATCCACAAGAACTTATCAAAAAATTAAAAAATTAAACATAAAAATTTCAACACCTGAAAAAAGTTAATTGAAAATATATAAGCTATTTTCTTAAAACTCAAAAAATAATTTTTATAGCGCGTTTTCTCTTTTTGCAGTTTTAAAAACAATATTTTGCTTTGAATTGATGTGTGGTGAGCTGGAATTTAACACTTTGAAAGCAGAAATAAAATGACGAAAATAAGAAGTCTGCGCATAGGATTAACGCAGGTAGAAAGAAAAAAATAGAAATATTAAAAATGATAAATAATCAGAAGCATTCGTGCCTAAAAAAAAAAAAATTTTTCAAAAAGACCAATTTTGATCCTAGGGAGTCCTATAAAAAGTGAAGGTTTTTGAAGAACAGAAGAGAAGATTAATGTATGTGACCTTATGGTGTGCTTGTTGTAATTACCAATATATATATATATATCTACTCATTAACAACCACCAGAGATGCAATAATTTATTTTCTCTGATTGACTTGACCAATTTTTATTCACTTAAAAATCTAATAGTGAGTTCTAAATGTCTGGTAAGTGCACAAAATATTTTTTTTACCATAAATCAAGATTTATTTAATCTATCTAAAAATGTTAATTTTAAAGTGTACAATTTTGCACAACATTTTCTAAGATTCTTATATATTTAAATTTATTATTACTAACCATTACTAACCATTGTACTTTTTTGTTTATAGAAGATTACAGTGACATAAGTTATCCCTCCCCCCACTTTCTTTTTTCAAATTAGCCGGATTTTCCCTCTGTGGACAGCAACAACTATTTAAGAACACACCTCCCTGTTGTGTTATTTTTTCTTACATTTTTGGTTATGCAATGTAAGTTTTTTTTTTTTACATGAGCTGTGAGTTTCTTCAAGAGTTATCTCCCTCTAACTCATGTTTTTGCACATGCCAAGTTTAATAAAATCAACTTTTGAAAACAACCTAATATATATATAGTATATCTAATCACAGAAAGTTATCCTAACTTAGATATATATGCTCTATTACTGATATTACTGAACACTCTTTATTTATAGATATAGCAAACTATATTAACAATATCACATATTTATGTGTACATACTTACCCAACCCCTCCACACCAGGCAGTATATGACACTAGGTCAATTTTTAAGAAGAGAAAAGCTGCTTTGAATTCAGAGATTTCCTTCTCCAAGACTGGTTGCTTAACTATGGTGAGAAAAATTACGCACGTGGTAGCTCAAAACGTGCACGAATATGTCTGGCATGCAGAATGAGATTAGTGGGGGAGTGTAGCAGGCGATTAGGGAAATTGAACTTACATCCTCCAGATTGTGAGTCATGGCTTGACATCGGACTACCTTGTTGGTGCACATGTAAATTACTACACTGTGCAATTGACCCGGATGTGGGATTTTAGTCGAGGTGGTGAATGATTATTTAAGGCTTGCTTTAACACACCGGGGAGTTGCGTTCGAGTCTTGCTGACGAGGGCACTGATGTACGACAAGGAATAAGAGGCAAGTGAGCTTTGGCGCAGGACTGCCAGAAAAGATTGCAGCAGGCAACAAGGACTTGGTCAGGAGAAGCTGGGAGAACGTTTTTTGGGGGTAGAGAGATCTGGCTGTCCAACCTGACGGATTTTCTATTCCTTTATTATATTAACCAAAGCTTAAGAACCCTGTCTGCCCTACTATTTACCCATAGCTGGCAGAGGGAGAGAACAGAGGAATCCATGCCTTTCATAAGGGCATTAATGTGAAGGGAAATGCAAACAGTCTTGTCCAGGTGTATGTGTGCACATAGAGGAATATTGGAGAAATTCTGATCCCTTTCAAGAATGAATATAACAACAATTACATAAAATTAACAGCAATATGTTTTATTGCTTGATCAAAACTAAATAGGAAGAATATTAAAAAAGAGTAAATAGAAGTGTGTATGTAGAAATATCCAGACATATTGGAAATCTCATCTTTATCATACATTGGAAATCTCATCAGAGACAATTAATGCACATTTCAGGAACAAACAATATATCTTGTGCGATCTATAACAAAGATTGTAAGTCAGCATCAAATTTTACCGTCTGATCCATTCAATCCAGTGGAAAAGACGTTCTTCCTATGTCATATTTGCATCAAACTTTGTGGATCTGTAGCAGGATTGATGAGTCACTTCAGGGCTCATGAGAGGAAAGGTTCTGGTGGTGGAGTTGTAGGATCGTGAGGGACAGCAGTGGTCTGAAAAGATTATGCTATTGCTACCCTACCTGTATGAGTGAAGTTTCTAAAAGAAATAAAAGTTATTGAGAGTTGTGTATATTTGTGAAACATTCTGTGATTATTGATTTTGTTGAAATTATGAGACATGCCTGTGTGCAAGCAAGCAAACCCAGGGCACTGTATGCTGTACAATATTTGATTGTGTAGTTTTGGTTATTTCCTATAACTCCAACCTAAAAAAGGGGAACCACTCTGATTGACTGATAAATCATTTATTTATTTATTGATCTACAAGGAAAAAAGAAGACAGGGTTAGGGTAAGGGTTAGGGTTAGAGTTAGGGTTAGGGTTAGGGTTAGGGTTAGTTTAATGGGGAAATAATGGATAGATTAATTAACAGATAAAATTCATTCAGAGTGGTTCTCCTTGTTTAGGTTGGAGTTATAGGAAAAAACCGTAGTTTCAATGTAGCCCAAAGTTTGCTGTGGATAAAACGTTCATGTTCCAGTGGATGAGGCAGAGCATCTGTCTAAGGCATTCAGAAAATCAAAAAGAGAAAGTAATATATATATAATATGTCATCCACAGACACCGTGTTTCGACGTTTCATGTCTCATGTCTCATCAGTGTGGCTAGACATAGCAACTACCTCTGACCAGGAGCAAAACGCAACTGACTTTTCGTCAGCCCGATTCATTACCCTCTGGGCCATTGACAGCTGCCGTTACGGAGCGGTGTTTTAACTATTAAATACATACGTTTTTTAATATATTTTTAAATCCCCAGAGAGATTAAATATGTAAACAACAACTGATTATTGCTTTATGCTAATGGTGAAAGTTAAATTTGCTCCTAGAGAGCTCTACCAGGTTTTGGGGGCATATATATATATATATTTATAAATATATACACACACATATTATATATATATATATATATATATATATATATATATATATATATATATATATATATGGAGGTTCATGGTGTAATGGTTAGAATCGTAGGAAATGGACTTGTTGACCCGAGTTCAAATCTTCGACAAGGCTGTTTCACATAACACTAATACTCTTGGAGAAGGTATGAATCCATATATTCTCCCTCCAGCATAGGTAAATAGTAGGGCAGACTGGGGCCTTTAACCATGGATAGGTAACCAGTCTAGGAGAAGGAAAACAGTGAATTCAAAAATCCTGAGGTCAGTCGATGATTGGGTTTGTGGCATTCCTTGTGCATCAATTCTTTCCTATCGGCTGTGCCAAAAAGTGCGGAATAGTCCAATACAAGCCGTCACCCCTGTAAACAAAAACACTATGTGGGTTATTCATTGAATCAACTCATGTTATCTTATGAACCCTCATGCATCAAAATCGACAAGAGAGTCCATTTATATATATATATATATATCATCATCATTGGCAATGCAGTCTCGAAAGACTATGATAAAGTTTTTGTGTGCCCCTGAAGTTGCAGCGCCTCCTATGACTGTGAATCCGGTGTTTGAAAAACATTCTCGACCACAGATTTTGCATTTGAAGGTTGTCCCTGTAGATGATTATGTTCTGATGCTTTGTTGCCGTTGCTTTCTTATGGACCTCTTAGCTTCATGATGTTGTATCAGGGTGACTTCTGACATGTACAGTCCTCTATGGAGATTCTGCCGCCACCGAGGGCGGTCTTGAGCCAAATTTTCCCAGATGGAAGGGACAATGCCAAAGCATCTGAGATCATTTTTGCAGACATCCTTGAATTGCAGCTGGGAGCGACCAATCTGTCTTTTACCAGACGTAAGCTCTCCATAGAGGATGTCTTTCGGGATTCGTCCATCATCCATCCGACATACATGACCCAACCATCGGAGACGATGTTCTCGGTAGAGAGTACAGGCTGGGGAGTTGAGCTCTCTCTAGGACTGCTGTGTTAGTGATCCTGTCCCTCCAGGTGATGCCCAGTACACGTCTAAGGCAGCGAAGGTAGAAGTTATTTAGCCGCCGCTCTTGGTGGGTGTATAAGGTCCATGTTTCACTTCCATACATGAGGGTGCTGATAACACATGCCCTATACACTTGTACATTTGTACGGATAGTGAGCTTGCTGTTGTCCCACACTCTTGTTGTGAGCTTCCCAAAGGTTAAGGCAGCTTTTCCAATCCGGCAACTGAGTTCAGTATCAAGTGACAGGTTGTCAGTGATGGTGGATCCAAGGTAGGTGAAGGTGTTTACAGCTTCCAGAGTGTAGCTGTTGATGGTGATGGAGGGAGGATTTACAGTTCCCTGACCCATCGTCTTAGTTTTCTTTATACTAATGGTCAGGCTGAAGTTCTGGCAGTCTTGGGTGAACTGGTCCATGAGTGTTTGCAGGGAGTGTGCTACCACTGCTGCATCATCAGCAAATAGCATATCCCGAATGACAAATTGCTTGACCTTTGTTTTGGCTTTTAGACGGCTGAGATTGAACAGATTTCCATCTGTCCTTGTGTGAAGGTAGACTCCTTCTGTTGTTTTACCAAAAGCTTGGCTCAGAAGGAGGGAAAAGAAGATCCCAAACAGAGTGGGTGCCAACACGAATCCCTGCTTGACACCACGATGAATGCTAAAAGGGTCTGAGGTGGACCCATCAAACTGGACAATGCCTTTCATATCAGTGTGAAAGGACTGAAGAATGCGGAGAAGTTTTGGGGGCAGCCTATTCGTTCTATCAACTGGAAGAGACCACTACTGCTTACAAGGTCAAAAGCTTTTGTGAGGTCAATAAATGCTATGTAGAGTGATCTTCTCTGTTCTCTACATTTCTCCTGAAGCTGCCTCAGAGAGAAGATCATGTCAGTAGTGGACCTTCTTACTCTGAAACCGGCCTGTGATTCAGGGTAAGTCTTTTCTGCGAGGATCTGAAGTCTATTTAGTGCAACTCTAGCAAAGAGTTTACCTATAATGCTGAGTAAAGAGATACCACAGTAATTATTGCAATCGCTCCTGTCTCCCTTGTTCTTATACAGTGATACGATGGTGATATCCCTCATGTCTTGTGGGATAACCCCTTCACTCCAGCATAGGCAGAGGAATTTGTGGAGTTTTTCTAGGAGAACAGGCTTCCCACACTTTAGGATTTCAGCTGTGATTCCGTCACTGCCAGGTGATTTGCCACAGTTTAGTCTGTCAAGGGCAATGCAAAGTTCTTTAGTTGTAGGTTCCTTATCTAGCTCTTCTGCTACTGGTTGTTGCTCTATATGACGTAGAGCTGCATCAGAAACGGTGTTGTCGCTGGCATAGAGTTCTGAGTAATGTTCTACCCAGCGATCAAGTTGTTTAGATCAATCTTTTACGATTTCTCCTGAGGCTGATTTCAGAGGAGCGATTTTGCGATGTAATGGACCAAGCACCTTTTTTATGCCGTCGTACAGACTCATATATATACATGCTGTTGTACAGACTCATATACATATATATATATATATATATATATATATACATATATATATATATATATATTATACTAAAGCTGAGTGAATTAAGGATTGTTTGCTAAAGGCTTTCTGCCTGTCACTTTCCCCCATTCTGTATATATCTTGATTAACTACTCTTTATGTATGTTAGTTTTCTTTGTGATGGTAAAGAGAGAGATTGGAGAGTGTGAGTGGTAGATTGAACTTACCATTTATTTGTATGTTAATTTTCAGAAGCTAACGGCTGGCTAATATATAAGACGGGTCAGTTTTTGATTTAATTGCAAATTTTAGCAAAATGATTTTAATGTTGTTTTTTTTTTTATTCTTCAGTCATATTCATTTTTTAATTTAATTTGTTTTGCAAACTAACTTTCTTCCTACTATTATCTACTCAGAGCTCAATAGGTGATCCCACAAGTCATATTTTTCTAGTATATATATATATATATATATATACATACTAGCAAAAGTACTATCCATAACCGGACTAAACAAATTTTAAGAACACCAGGGAGTAAGTGGGTAAGAGAGAGAATAAGAGGGAAATAATTTATAGAATTAAAAACATCATTGAGAGAATTTTTATATTACAATGTTTATTTTTGGAATCTTTTTTTTTTTTTTACATTTAAATTATTATTTTTAAAATGTAAGCCTTAATTTTTTGAGTGTTTTAAAACATAAATCTATTTTTCTAAAAACTGTTTTGTACATATGACAAAAACTCAAATTCATTTTTTAATTGCTTGTTGCATTAAAGTGATAAAAAATATTGATTTTATTTATTTTATTTTTAACCCCTAAAAACTAACAATTAAAAGGAGCTAAGTATTAAACTTGTGTCCTTATTCATTTTATTCTATCGACTGAGGCTCTAGAATACACTGACAACACCTCTGCTGTTTAGTAATTTTCTGTACATAGTGAATTTAATTTTGTTGTTATTGATTTCTAAGAAAAAACTGTTATAAGTGTTTTAAAATCTTAATAACGTGTTTATTTAGTATGTAATTTACTTCACACAAAGCGCCTGTTTTCGGCAAATTTTTGGCAAAATTTAAAGTTTAAAATGTGTAAAATATTAATTGCATATGTAATATTATTTTTCTTTTTTTTCTTTTTTTTTTTTTTTATTCATGCTCATTATGTTACTACTTTTTGACTAAAAAAAAATTTGACCTTAAATAATCAATTAATTAATTTTAATTCATTTTTAAAGTGAAAATTGGCGCTTGAATTGTTGATACTTAATAAAATACATATCAGTAAAATAAAATCATTTTCTAAAATCATAAACTTAGAATAACATTATTTTAGAAATAAAAAAATTGTCTTTCTTTTTTATACAATTAGGGGTTGGATGGGTCTGTTTTAACGGCAAATGTACTGACGAGGGTTGGGGTGGAAGGGTCTTTTAATGGTAATTTTTTTTTCTTTTTCTTTCTTTCTCTATTTTTTATTTTTTTTACAGTAAGAGTCTTAGCGAGGCGTTGGTCTGGGTCGGCTGTCTTGACGCCAGTTCAAAGGTGCTGACAGAGGCTGGGTGTTAACGGTAGTTTTTGATTTTTAGAAATAAAACATTCATAATTTTTTCATACAGTAAGAGACTGGTTGGGTTTGAAAATTAAAAACTCAACTCGTGTCGACAGTTGTGAGTGGGAGTGAAAGTGTCTGTATACAGTATTTTTAAATTTTTTTCAATCATTGAATTATATCACTTAATTAGTAAAAATCAAAACCAAATTTTGTGTTTCTTAGTTATAAGCATATTAATCTGTATGCAAGATTTCGAATCTGAGAGACATCTCTTTTCTGAGTTATAAGTCGACACGTACATACCAAACTTTCTTTTATATATATAGATATAAATAATTTTTTGCATGAAGAATTGTAAGATTGTAAGTCCCCCCACACACACACACTTGGGATATAGGCTATGTGAGGTTGACATCAGAGGTCATTAAAGGTTGTCAGAGGTCAAATAACAAAAACCTCTGTTTCTAAACATTGGAAATAGATAATTTGTATATCAGAATTTTCTCCATCCAGTTATTTTAAAGAATAACACAATGAGTTATTCCAATAAAATTCATTTTTATACACATCTTTAGCATATTTTCCAATCATTTATCAAATATCCCTTATCTCTGCTTTTTCCATGGCCAGCTCTATGTTGGCGGTGTTAGGATCAGATCACTAAACAACCTTTTTATACTGACAACCAATCGAAAAAACTCTAATTCTGTATACCCAAATGCCCTGTCGTACAATCATTATTTTTATTTTTTATTTTTTGGCATGTGCATAAGATTTTTTTTTTCCAGTAACAACTAATTTTTTTATGTATTAATAGCATAGATGATATTTTTCTTTCATTTGTGTGTTCTGTTTAAAGAAATATTAAATGTATTTGAAGTTATTTTTCCTTGGTCAACACAGGTATTCCTACTAATAAAATAGCTATCAAGAAAAATGTATAATTCATTAGTATACATTTTCACAAAACCTGAGGGTAGGGGAAAGACAATTTATTCTCACAGTCGTTTATGTCGTCTGTTATACAAGATAACATATTTGACATTGCTATCAAAAAAAAAAAAATCCTTAGTTTTCGGTTTTATCTCAGTTACCAAAATATGCATTCTTCAACCTATTTTTCATCAGATTGTAGTAATTCAAATAATTTTGTAGATTTTTTTCCCTCTATTTTTTCTTTATTTTTTAAAGATTTTTATTTTTTTTAAATAATTTAAATGATTTTTGTATAAATTCTCTTGCATCTTAAATGCAAATCATTAAAAATAGAATGTTTGACAGACAATGGAGCTTTGCCAAAGTTTAGTAATTACATCAATGAGTAGAACGGTAAACTCGTGTCGGCTAACTAAAACTGATTATGCCTAAGTTTATCAAAATGTGCACCAATGATGTATTTAGAAAAGAGTGCAGTCTGGTAAAACCGGCCTAAGTCACTTTTAACAACCCGAGTTATCTCCCTTGACGCACTGAAGAAGCATAAACAAAAATGGAGGAAGATGTATCTCATGAGTGAGTAAGTATCTCAAAAATTTTCTGTATAATTAGAAAATCGTTTATCTTATATCTTTGGTATTGTGCCGGGAAATATAGGTTAATATATTTACTAAATATTATTTCATTTTTGAATCCAAAAGATTACGTGTGTATTTATAATAACTGATATGTTTAAAAAAAAAAAGACCTGACGTTGTCTGTTGAGATGCGGTTTCGGGTTTTGAAATGATTCTATGTCACATGGATTCTGCTAGAGAAATCATTAACAAGATAGAAGTAATTTTTTTCTTTTTACAGAAAGAAAGAAAGAACTAAACGATTTAGGAAAGAATGTATAAACTAATGGTTCTTTTTTTTTTCTTTCCTTTTTTTCCATATTTCTTTTTTTTTAATAAAAGTTTACCGTATGTTACAATATTTGAAGTAAGTCAAAAAAGACCTGTCGCTTGGATGCAGCTAACTTTTCATGTGATTTTAAAAAAAGAAAAAAAAACAAATAAACAAACAAAAAAAACACGAAAGAATGTCACCAGATTCTTTCTTTATTTAACTCATCACTTTTTTAATTGTATATAGAAATTAAATTTCTTTTATAGTCTATTTATAATGATGTGCTGTGCGGATAATAAAAAGGAACATATATATCATTTCAATCATGATGATTTCATTTCCATTAAAAAAAAAACACTAAACAGGAAATTAGACAAAAAACGATTTTGTGTAAACAAAAAGTTAAAACCGTTAGTCATTTTCACTATTTACCTGGAGGCAGTTAATTAATTTTACTTTAAAGACACCTGTCTTTTTTATATTTTGATTCGTGTAACAGATTTTCCTTAAAAAATTTTAATACACATTTTTTAGCTTTTTGCGTAAGTGATTGTGAAAGTAATAACAACAAATTTTAAAATTTTAAACCACAAAATCAGACCACATTATTTTTACTTAAATAAATTATAACGAAATAAAGTAACTTTTGTTTTTGTCTGAGTATATGGAAAACTTAATCCTCAATAAATGGTTATAGCGTTATATCTCATCAATTTTCTATGAGTAAAATTAGTTTTTAAAATTTGAATAAAAACAATTTCTTCTTAGAGTTTGTTAGTCAAATTTAAGAGATTTTAAGATTTCTTTTGATACTTTTTTTATGTTAATCCAAATAGATTTCTTTTTTACATTCATTTATCATTTTAGTTGTTTTATTTAAACGTGTTCTTCATTGTAGAACAGTTATATCTCACCTGTGAGTGAAAAAAACAAAATTTATTAAAGAAAGTTTTGTTCGACACTTTTCATTTCAGTCTCTATGCCACTAAATGAGTCATAGATATAAAAAATTACCAAAAATAAGGGATTTGTTGTTTTAATATTGGAGAGAATGCTTACTATTTATTCATTAATTTGTTTGAAGTTTAACATTCTATATTTGAAAAAAAAAATGTGTTGAAATCGTGGGGATCCAGATTAAATTAGGAAATATGGATGTGGAGTTCCTTAGCGTAGTGATTAACGTGTTACTCCGACATCGTAATAAGTAGGTTCGAACTCGAGTCGCGCTATTAAGTTCACTTTCCAACTATTACCATAGGAAAAGATATAAATCCCTTCACCCCTCCAACTATGGGTTAAATAGTACCACTACTGTTCTTCTACAATAATGACTTTGAATTAACTAACCCACGAAGGTTGATATGCCATTAAAACAAAGAAACTAAATTAGGAAATTTTAAAAAAAGAAAAAAGAAAGAATCTATTTTAAGGTGCATAGTTTTCAAAACGAGTGAATTTAAAAAAAAAAACATTACCTGTAAAAATTTAACCTAATAAATAGTAACAAATTCTTATGACATGTTATGAGGCACTTGTTGTGTAACGGTTATTATCATAGGAAGTGGAGTCCGCTATACAAGTTCAAATCATAAACAAGCCTGTTTGTATTTCACACAGCACTAATAGCCTTGTGAAAGGCATGAATCTAATTAATATCCATCCAACTATGGGTAATTAGTAATGCAGAATGGGCTCTTTAACCTTTGTAGGTAATATGAACATTAGCTACATAAATGAGAGTAACCTCCCCTTGCTTCTTTCACTTTGAGGAAGCCACCTGTTTTGGTCGGCCATTTTCATTTCACTGTAATCAATATAACTGCATGTTTTAATACGAAAATATCATAAAATGTGTTCTTAATAACAATTAAGTTAATTTCAAATAATACACAAGCACAATTAAGAACACATTTTAAGATATTTTCGTGTTAAAACATTCAGTTGTATTGGTTCGAACAAATTTGTATTTTCAGTGTAGATTTACGGTGAAATGAAAATGGCCAACCAAAATAGATGGCTTCCTCAAATTGAAAGAAACAAGGGGTTTTACTCTCATTTATGTAGTTAATATTCAGATTACCCTTGGTATAGCAACCAGTCTTGGAGAAGGAAAATTCTGAATTCAAACCTGACCTGAAAGGGGATGATATTTTCCAGGTTATTCCTAATCATGACACACTACACAGTTGTGCACCCACATGCAAACCAGGTAAAAGATCACCCTCTACAAAGGGATAAAATCCCCCCCCAATGGAGCCACATTTTAGCTGCAGCAGTAACTCGTGATGCTTAAGGATGGAATCTTCGTGGCTGAGCAGTCCATGATATGCAACACTTCACTTTTGGCTCTTACTTAGGCTAGACAGGTAGTCGAAGAGGTCCCTCTGATCAGTCGGCTGGTAAGTCAAGTCCTAGCACCTATATGATTGTCACGACTCTATTGTCCTTACGACAAACTTCTAACCCTTTTTGTCATGTGTGAGAAGATGGTGGTAAAGGGTCTTAATGTCTTGGGTATGATGTTAAACTGCATATAATGGTGAAGTTCCAATTTTGGAGCTCTGGGGAGTGTACACCTTCATCGCCATTACTCCCAGGTCCACTCTGGCCTTGAGTGGTAGTAACTATTAGGATTCCATCTATGGGTTAAATAGAAAAAATGTGTTTAAAAAAAATGTTGAATACACATCAAGAATGAATAAAACAAAATGCGTTCAGCATAAAATAAGGGTTGACATGTCATAAAATCCCACCAACCAGCCAATGGGCTAAGTCTTACATTATTTTTTAATTATTTTCATAAAACTTAAAATCTTATATATATAGTATATATATATGGACTCTAGATTTTACCTCCCAGCATATATAAAACTTGATTTTATTGGATGCTTGAAAGTGTATAAGATTTGAAAAAACTCCTTAGTGGTCAGTATTTATACCAATACTTCGACATACATATACTGGGAATCCCCATTTCTATATCACTATTGCCTACCACAATACAGTTTATCAGGCTATTAAATAACAGATTACAACATTTTATATTTTCAGATATTATTCAGCCAGGAGTCCAGAGTTGGGGGTTCACAGTCAGGGGATTTGCTAGGGTTCTAAGGGTTCTTAACAATTTTTCTTTAAAAAGATATCTAACACAAATGGCATATTATCTTTCTTGGGAGAAATAAAGATAAACCAAAAATTAGGAATCAGATATGAAATACACCTGTAAAGCAAAATTGATTACCAAATGTTGTCTCGCATTCGCAATAACTGTTGTCTCGCACTCTAACAATTTCTTTAAAATCAAAACATTTACCTGCAAATTGTTCCCTTGCAGATCATGTATAAAGTAAAAGTAAAGTCGACGGGGTGGCCTAAAGTCGGTATCAGCCAGTCAGCGAGAGAGTCTATCCCCCTTTCAATGATGCTAGACCAAGGAGATTGTTTTAGCATCTGAGGTGGAATGCCACACCTACCATCAGCTCCTTACTTTACCGCACAGATTCCTGTGCTACTCATACACTGAGTTGGCGAGGACCGGTATTGAAATAGGAACCTTGTGGTTTCTAGCCAAATGCTCTACCGACTGAGCTAACCCGGCCCCTTTATATCATGTATACAACATTTTTTTTTACAAAGATTTGGGATTAAATACCCCACAGGGTTGGTATGCCATTTAACCAAACCAAAAAGAGATGGTCAACTATAGTATGTATTTACCAATCCCTCTACATGAATATAGATGTGACACAGGTCAATTTCTTAAGTGGAGTTTAACAGGTTAGAATTCAGAGTTTTCCTAGACTTCCATCCCATCATCATGTCAGCAAGTAGCACAGATATCCATGACAATCTCCCACATCATTCCTTCTTCTGCGCACTCGGTTGGTCCTGGGCGGCCCACATTAGCATGCCCTTGTGTTGGCTTCCACAGGAGAACATCACTTATGAGCTCGTCTTTTTGTTTCCATACCAGAGTTAACTAATTACCCATAGCTGGGGGGGGGGTAGAATTGTTGGATGCATACCTTTCCCAAGAGTATTAGTGCTATGGAAATATACCTACTTTGTCCACTATTTGAACGTGTGTTGCCATCTCCATTTCCTACAGCAATAACCATTACACCATGGGGACCTCCACTGTTGGTAAAACTAAAAATAGAAGGAAAAGATTTATTTATCATTTCAATCATTTTAGGTGCAGACATTCTTTTATTTTTGTTAATATGGACTGAGTGTTTATTTCCAATCCTTCTATAACAGCTTTTATCATCTTCATCAAGCCGTAATGATGGCACAGATTCGTTCAGTCTTTGCTTTTGTTAAGTCCTCTAGATGGCATCCAGTGTCGCACATAGCTGATGATGTAACTTTATGCTGGTTGCCAATACAGGTGTGTCCATGTTTAAGAGTCCATAGAAGAAAATTGCTTATGTGTTCATCCTTACATTTTCAGCAGTGCCCTGCTAATCTTACTTGGATGGTTTGTGAGATGGGAGGTAAGTGGCCACACAGCTGCTGTTCTGTAAGACCCTGCTTCCAGGATATGTTCAAAACAGCATGCAGCATCCTTGTGTAGTTCCCATTTAGCTATCTCTCCAGGCGTTTCTTAAAGTCCAAGTGGTACACCGTATAGTAGTACTGACTATGGCTTAGAAGAATTTCCATTTTTATCAGAAAGATCAGATTTCCATATGGTCGTTAACCTGCCAATAGCAGTCCCTGCTTTATCTCTATGTATTTTGACATTGCTTTCATTTATTGAATATTGCTACAGAGGTATATGAACTGGTCTAATTTTAGAGGCTTATATTAGACTATTTATCACATTTTTTAAACGATTCCTAAATTAGATTAGGATCCCTTATTAAGTTTTTGTATGAAAAAATGATTTAAAGTAACCTTTTTTTATATAATAGATAACTTGTTGTATGTTCCCTTAAGTTAAAGGCTGGCTTAGAGCATCAGCCTAGAAACCATAAGGTTCTGGGTTCGATACTGACCCTTGCCAACTTAGTAGCACGATGATCTGTGTGGTAAAGTAAGGAGCTGATGGTAGGTGTGGCGCTCCAGCTCAGATGCTAAGAAAACAATCTCCTTGGTCTAATGCTAGGGAAAAGGGGATAGACTCCCTCACTGGCTGATACCAACTTTAGGCTACCCTGACGACTGTATGTTCCAATTTTTCTATTTGTGGTGTAATGGTTAGCAAACTGTATTTGCAAACCATTGTTAATGAGTTCAATTCTCACTATGTGCCCTAGATTTCCAGCCTTGTACCATAACTAAGTTAGGTATAATTGAAATTATATTACTAATATACTAATATTACTTAATATCACTTTTTATGCGCTTTATTTAAAATGTCTTATGTGTATTACTTTTTTTCTTTCTTTTTCCCTCTCAGTTATTTTGGATGTTTTAACTTTACTCCAACCTGCTGACTTTATGTGGAATATAGGGCAACAGCTGAACTACATCAGTGATGGAGTTGTTCAACAGCACACACATCTTTGTGCAGTTTCCATCTAGCTTTCTCTCCAGGTGTTTCATTAAAATCCAAATAGAGCAGCCATACAGTAGTACTGACATGGCTACATAAGTTAATAGTAAATAAAGTTATTTTTTTTTTTATTTATTTTTTTTAGCGGGAAAAGCCCACCTTGTTTTGTCCTTGTAGAACTGATTGCATACCAGATATAGACAATTGAGTTTACCCCACTCTATCAGTTGGAGCAGTAGAATACACTGACTGAACTTCTGTAGAGGGGTCCGCCCTGTTGGCTGGGGTGTTAGAATGCACCAACTGCATCTCTGCAGAGGGTAAACTCCCCCAATGGCACCACCTGTTGGCCGTGACTGGCGACCATGATGCTTAAGGATAGAACCTAGGTGGTTGAGAAGTCCATGACTCCACTTTGGCCCTTTCTTGGGCTAGACGGGTAGTCAGAGAGGCCCCTCCGATCAATCAGCTAGTCACGTCAAGCCCTAGCACTTATATGATTGCCCCAATCTTATTACCCTTATAGCAAGCCCAACCCTTCTTATCATATGGATGCTAGAGGGCAGTGGCTGAGGGTCTTCATGTCCTGTGTATGACGTTAAACTCTATCTGATGGTGAAGTTCCAGTTTGGAGGTCTAAGGAATGTGGTGCACCTCTTCATCACCATTGCTCCTTGGTCCACTCTGACCTGGAGTGGTAGTACCTGTTAGGGTCCTATCTATGGGCTGAATAGAAAAATGTATTCATAAAAAAATTGAGTATCCATTAAGAATTACTTTATTTCAAAACTTTATCGGCATTAAATGACCCACTGAGGTTGATATGCCAAAAAACACCAAACCAACCAAAAATCTGTAGAGGGGTTAAATACCCCTGATCTGTGATGCTTAAGGATGTAATCCCTGTTGACTGACATCCATGACATGCAACACTATGATGAATCTGGTGGTCACTTCAAGCCCTAGCATCTATATGATTATCGTGACCCCCATTAACCTTATGGCAAACTCCTAACCCTTTTTATCATATATATGCTAGAAGGCAGTGGCTGAAGATCTTAGTGTCTTGGGTATGACTTTAAACTGTATCTAGTGATGAAGTCTGATTCTGGAGCTGGGGAGTGTGGCATACTCCTTCATTGCCATTATTCCCAGGTCAACTCTGATCTGGAGGGGTAGTACCTGTTAGGTCCCATCTATGGGTTAAATAGCTTTTTTTAAATAGATTTTTTTTAATTGAATACCCCAACAAGAAAAACAAAATGTCAATCCACAAAATTATCTACAAAAATCCAACTTTAAATCAGAATTGATTACCAACTTTTGTCTCACATTCTGACAATTTGTTTCAAACTAATTTATTTACCTATCTGGTTACAGACAAAGACACAATCTCCATTTATAAATAAGATGTATTACTCAGCAGATTCTGATGTACAGACAAGTCTGAATGGATTTTCAAAGCTGAATATTACTCTAATCATTGTTATTTCCTAAGCTTTACTTAATGTTACACAGGTGTCAGGTTGCTTATTAAGAGCATGGGATTCTATGCAAACCTTGGTGATAATGATGATATATGCCTGAAGATGGTCAGAGAATGTACCAGTCAAAATATCATATGAACAAAAAGAAAGGAATTGAATTGTCCAAATAATTCTTTAAATTATAAGTAAAGACAGCTAATGTTGGCCACCTAGCAAGGACTACATTGACCAGCTCTGCACGGATATGGACTGCACAAAGACCTCCTGTGGACAATAAATGATAGAGAATGTTTGGCGAGAGATTGTATGGATATCTTGTGCTAATTGCGTGACATGATGATGATGATGAAAGACAGTGAAGTAGCCTGTTGTCAGTATCAGCTGGACAGAAAGGGAGTTTATTTTCTTTTCACTAGTGCTACACCAGGAAGTTTGATTTTGTGTCTGAGGTGGAGCCCCACTCTTACCATCAGCCCATTGTACTACTCCTGGAGAGCCAGTATTGAACCCACGACCTTGGAGTTTTCTTTCTCCTAGACAGTTACCATACCAAGGTTAAGAAGCTCTGTCTACCTTAATTTTACTTAAAGCTGAAGGGAATATTTAGATGTGTACTTTCCTAAGGGTATTAAAACTATGTGAAAAGCAAACAACCTCATCTAGGATTTGAACTCATGTCACTGTGTCATTTCCTATTTTATGTACTCATATAACCCTCGTTGGGTATATACACAAGAGTGAGAGAGTAGAAGCATCAGAGAGACAGACAGACAGACAGATAAATTGTCGTTTACTACTTTAGTCCTTCTCTTTCTATTTTGGCCATGATGTGATCGCCAATCTTCTTTACTTGTTTGTATCTTCGTTGGGTCTTCTAATTAAGGGCATGCGTAATTAACAAGGCTTATGCTTCAAAGTTTTATTTGCCCGTTTCTAACTCCTCACTGGAGTAACAACCAAAGTAGGACACACGTCTGTCCCACTTGAAGTCTGGTTGTAAACTGATTAACTAACTGAATCTCACGTGACTGCGAGATTCTAACTGTCCAGTAGCTTTCTGTTCCGTGATCTGAAAACACTGGCCCTTAGAATCTCCTACAGGGTGTTGCCAATAACTATGCTGCACATACATTATGCAACACTATGACAATAATCATTACACCACAGACTTTAATTGTAAAGGCTTTAATGATTCTTGTTTGGAATTATGATCATCAATGATAGAATATCATTTACTATGGATGAACATAAAATCACCTCATTCTTTCTTGCCAACTTAAGGAAAACAATTTAGTCATTCATAAGAGACTTGTTAGGATATATATACATAATCCCTGATGGCTTTGATTAGTGGCATCTTGGACGCATATTTGCTTTGAACAATTCCCGGTGAAATTTGATGTGTCCCAACTAAAATTTCTTAATAAATTGGAGGCTTTTTATTTATGATCTGGGGAAACAACTAAAGCCGTCTAACTCCTACTTGTAATTTATCCTCTGTAATCATTTTAAGAAACTATTGAAATGTATTTATAGTTAGTTTGAAATGGTGAGGGAAAAAAAAGAAAAACTGGCTCATGGGATAGAATATTTACTGCGTTCTTTTAGACTTTATGCATCAGAGATGCAGGAGGCATACTATCAGCATCTCTGTATATGTATAATTATTATATATATAAGATTTATTCACATGCACGCACGCAACACACATAAACTAGTCCTTACAAAGTGTTTTGGGATGAAATACAATCCATTATTGTTTCAGGATAAAACATTTCTATCTGGTGACCAGATACTAAAACCTTAAGAAATATTTTATTTCTTTATTAATCAATACGCTTGTGCATAAGAGTTGTCTGTCATATAATAAATGAACTTAGTGACCTGAGTTCAAATCTGGACACAGTGTTTGCATTTACATAGCACTAATCCCTGGGAAAGGTATGAATCTTAACTATCTCTCCCAGTAATGGTAAATATAGGGCAGTTGGGCTTTCTAGCATTGGTAGTGCAACCAGACAGAAGAAGGAAGCAACACTCTTGATCCACCGCCACAACATACTCTCCAACTTTTGCTTAAAAAACTGACCTAGTTCACAATACTTGTTCTTTTCTTTCTTTTTTCTGGTGGGGTGTCTGATAGAAAAAAGCACAGACACTTAGAAAGAAACAAATAATGTTTCCAATTTGAAATATAAATGCATAAAAACGATCCATGCTGTTACTATTTAAATTTATTTTTTAATGCCCTTCCCAAATAATCAAATCTCCTTCATTATTTTTCTCAAAAAGCAAAATCTGGTGATAGTGAATGTGTAATATACTATATAATAAATATAATATTAATATTTGTAATATTATTCTTTTGTAGTTGTCATCCGACAGTACATACAACAAACTGTCCTTCTATATAATGTATAGATTCCTACTTAAAGAACTAGAAATAAATATCAAATTGCATAAAAATAACTGCAAAGCTATTTTTAGTCTTGAACTGTATTATTCCAGCCATAATTGATCATTATCAAAAAAATAATTTCTCTTGAAATCCTCCAAAATTCTTGTTGTTGTTTTTACTCATGTCCACCCTAAGCAAATTATTAACAAATTTTGTAGTAAAAAAAAAGGTTCGGGTGGTCTACAAGTTGTATCAAGCCAGACAGCGAGGAGTCATCCCCTTTTCTAGTGCTAGACCAAAGTGATTGTTTGGCATCTGAGGTGGAGGCACCACACTACTCACCTTACTTGACTGCCAGATCTCTGTGCGACTTATAGCTGAGTTGGCAAAAGCCGTTATCAAACTAGAACCTTGTGGTTCTGTCGAATGCTCTTCAGTGGAGCTAAAACCAGCACTAATTGACAAGGGGTGATTCCCACTCATGAATCTGGAACTTGCCACAGAATGCAACGTTTAGTGTCATACCAGGACAAGGAGTGAGCCCAACACTTTCCGAGCTGCAACCTGCCACTAAGTGCATTTAAATATCATACAAGCAGTGACTCCACTCTCTAAAACTGGAACCTATGCACTAGATGCAGTTAATCTCAAACACCATGATGATTGGCATTGTTAGCACATATTTTTAATGGATGTTTTTTAACACATGCAAATGATATCATGATAAATTTAGAACTTGTAAAACTTTGTCACAATTGAATATTGAAATTATTTCAACATTCATCTCTTTTAACTAATTTGATGAAATCAAAGAATAGAGAATGTTGAACATAACTCTTTTTCCTTTTTTTTTTTTTTTTTTTTTTCTTTTTGACTACTTTTTCTCTTTACCCAAATAGAACCTTATCCATTTATAATTTTGTACTATTATTCCTGAAATTAAAAGACATTTTCATTAGTAACAAACATTCTGTTCAAACTTAACTGCTAATCACAGATAATAATTGTAGCAATTAGTATCACCACAATTAACAAACAATGATTAGGTTCCTAAACAGTGGCTATAGACTAAGCAGAGATACCAACATTGACTGGGATTTAAAAAAGTTTGAAAATAAATCTCTTTGTTAATATTTTATTAGATTATTTTTCAATATAAGTGTTTTTAAAGTCTTAATAATTATCTTTAATATGAATATTACACACAACAGCACCAATAATAAAAAACTAATGCAATTATTTTTCTTAGCAAATTATACAGTCCTAATGCAAATTGTCTAGTCGATTGATTAAATGCGTATGAAAACACATCCTACTCAAATCGGTAGTGTCATTGCAGATGATCTTGACTTCTTTCTTTTAATTTCAAGAAATCCAATCCTCTTACATTATTTCTTACACATAAGAAAAACGCATAAGGTTCTTCCTCCCTCCGCTACAGAATTAAACCATCTTTCATGGAAACATTTTTCTGAACAATTCAAATCGAGCACTTTCAACCTCACATATCAGCTGTATTTTAAGCTATTTTTGCATTTGATCTAACTAGGACATTTATTTCCAAGATAAAATTATTGATTTTACTATCTATTCATGGAATCATACTTAGGGTACATGGAACATGTTACAAATTGGATAAAATTAACAGTAAAACAATGGAAAAACCACTTAGAGAGTTGAATTGACAGGAGTTTGAACTCAAGTTTGGTTGGAACGGGGCTCGCTTGACTTAGAGATATCACGTGACAGTGGACTCTGGAACGTAGAATGATAAGATTAGTGGAGATTGAGGTTTGCGTGTAAAGAAACACACTTAGGAGTGAATAATAATAATAATAATATAAATAAAAAGTTGAAAATGGCTAACTATGAAACAAATAAAGAAGAAAAAAAATGATTGTTTCGACTTCCAATAATTTTAAACACCATTACATTCTTTTTTTTTTTACATAAACAAACTAAATTAATTTAAATTCAATTACATATTGTATTTTTCTAATGAGGCCATTAACTTCAATTAATATTATAAATTCTAAATGAAACAAAAGGAAAAAAAATAGAGTAATGGGATTTGTATAATTATACAAACTATTTAAAAGCTTATTTCTGAAAAAGTAACCAATGAGCGAAAAATTATTCAATTAATGTAATGGTTAATACCAAAAGTAAATATTATTCTATTTTTATTTAGTGTTTTTAAAACAATACTGATTTTAGTTCAAGAAATGAGATTATAACCATATAACACACAACACTGTCAATATGGCTAAGTAGAATTCAATGCTATTACAGCATAAATCTATAATTTTGAATACATCACAAATATAAATCAAAGCTTTAAACAAGTTTTTGCACAATAGCTAGTGTTTGGTGAGTTTTTGTGCTGTATAATATATATATAATAATAATATATACTATACACACACCACACACAACAAATGTATATAAAGTCTCAGGAATTCTGTATACTATTCCAAATAAAGTCAGTGTCTGATGAATACTTAAGGTATACACTGATGATAGAAATAGATCTAAACTGCAAAACCTCCTCTCTTCACTCACTTTTCTTACATAGTAATATAATAATTATATCATATATAATAATAAACATATATATATACTAATAAAATTTGTCATTAATTTTACTTTTTGTAGTTTAGCAGAACATACATGCACACGAAAATTGCCTTTATATATTATAATATAATAAAATAAATATAATATATGATAGTATGGTAAGAAAAGGATAAAAATTGGTCATTTTGCAGTATAGATCATTTCTAACTCATAGTGTATACCTGTTAAGTATCATCAGACCACTGATTTATTGGAAATAGAAAAGCAAAAAATTATGAGAATTTATAATACAATTTGTATGTTGTGTGTGTGTGTATATATAATATATAATATATATTATATATATATAGCAAAAATCACCAAAACTAGCATTGTGCAAAAATTATAAACTTTGGATTTATATTTTATGATATCGTCAAATTTATAGATACTTTTAAGTAATAGGCAGAGAGTCTTACTTGCCATATTCGACAGTGTTGCGCGTATATGTTAATAACAATTTCTCTTGAACAAAATTTCAGTATGTTTAAAACACTAAATAAAAATAGAATAATACTTTTCTTTTGTATAAAACCATTAAACATATAAATGAATACTTTTCCTCATTGGTTACTTTTCAGAATAATGCTTTTAAATAGTTGATAAATAATACAAATCCATTACTCTATTTTTTATTCCTTTTTTTCATTTTAGAATTATAATATTATTGAATAAATGGCCTCATTAGAATAATACAATTGTTAAATTGAATTTAATAGAATTTAGTTTTGTTTAGTAAAAAAAATGAATGTAACATGGTTTTTAAATTATGGAAGTCGAAAACAATCATTTTCTTTCCTTTTTAATTTGTTCATGTAGCCATTTTACCAACTTTTATTTAATATTATTATCATATTATTTCACTCCATAAGTGTTTTTTTACACCGCAACCTCATCTCCACATAACTATCATTCTACTTCCAGAGTCACTGGTCACGTGATTCTCAAGTCAATGAGAAAGCCCCGTTCCAAACAAACTGAGTCAACCCGTCAATCAAAGTTCTAGTGTTTTTCCCATTTGTTTTCTGTAATTTATCCAATTGGTAACATATTCTCATAATCCCTAAGGTATGATTCCATGAAGATAGTTAAAGATCAATAATTTTATCTGGAACTAAATGTCCTAGTTAAGATCAACTGCAAAAATAGCTTAAAATAAGCTGAATATTTAATTAAAAAGAGTCACATTTGATTGTTTCAGAAAAATGTTCCATGAAAGATGGTTTAATTCTGGTATCGGAAGGAAAACCTTGCTATTTTTCTGTTAATTCTAAAGGAATAATGTAAAAGAGGATTGGAATCTTGAAAATTAAAAGAAAGAAGTCAAGATCATCTGCAAATGACACTACCTATTTGAAGGTAAGAGGTGTTTTTCATTACGCATTTAATTCAATAGACTTCAGACATATTTGCATAGACGTTATCAACTGCTAGAAAGATAATTGCATTTTAGTTTTTTAATTATTGTTTCTTTTTTAATATTCAAATATTAAATAGAAATATTAAGACTTTAAAAAATTATATTGAAAAATAATCTTACATAAATATAAACAAGAGATTTATTTTCAACTTTTTAAATCCCAGTCAATGTTGGGTATCTCTGCTAGTAGTCCTATAAGCCACTGTTTAGGAACCTAATCCATTGTTTTTGTTAATTGTTGGTGATACTAATTGCTACAATTATTATCTTTGATAAGCAGTAAGTTGAACAGAAAACTGTTTGTTACTAATGAAACATATTGTCTTTTAATTTCAGGAAATGAATAGTTACAAAATTTAAATGGATAAGGTTTCTATTTGGGTAAAGAGAAAAAGCTAGTCAAAAAGAAAAAAAAAAAAAAAAAAAGAAAAAAAAGAGGTTATGGTCAACAATCTCTATTCTGATTATCATCAAATTAGTTAAAAGAGACTGAAAGTGAAAATATTTCATATATTCAATTGTGACATAAGTTTTAACAAAAGTTCTAAATTATACATGATATATTGGCATGTGATAAAAAACATCATTTTAAAAATGTCTAACAATGCCCAATCATCATGGTTTGAGATTAAACTGCATCTAGTGGCTAGGTTCCAGTTTAGAGAGTGTGGAGTCACTGCTTGTATGATATTAAATGCCATCTAGTGGCAAGGTTGCAGCTCGGGAAAGTATGGAGTCACTCCTTGTCCTGAGTATGACACTAAACTGCATCTAGTGGCAAAGTTCCAGATTCAGAGAGTGTGGAATCACCCCTTGTCATTAGTGCTGGTTTAGCTCAACTGGTAGAGCATTCGACAAGGAACCACAAGGTTCCTAGTTTGATAACGGCTGTTGCCAACTCAGCATATAAGTCGCACAGAGATCTGTGCAGTAAAGTGAAGAGCTGATGGTAGGTGTGGTGCTCCACCTCAGATGCCAAAACAATCACTTTGGTCTAGCACTAGTGAAAAGGGGATAGACTCCCTCGCTGTCTGGCTGATACCAACTTTAGACCACCCCGACACCTTTTTTTTTACTACAAAATTTGTAATTTTGATAAGGGTGGACATGCAGTAAAAACAAACAACCAATAATTTTTGAGATTTCAAAGAAAACTTATTTTTTTGATAATGATCAATAATGGCTGGAAATAATTACAGTTCAACTAAAATAGCTTTGCAGTAATTTTTATGCAATCTTGATATTTATTTCTAGGTTCTTTAAGTATAGGGAATCTATACATATATAAAGGACAGTTTGTGTGTATGTATGTCCGGATGAAACTACAAAAAGAAAATAGATAATGACAAAGTATATATATATATTTATATATATATATATACACATTCACTATCACCAGATTTTGCTTTTTGAGAAAAAATAATGAAGATTTGATTTATATTTGGGAAGATGATTAAAAAATAAAATTTAAATAGTAACAGCATGGAATCGTTTTTTATGCATTTAATATTTCAAATTGGAGACATTAATTTTTCTTTTAAGTTCTGTGCATTTTTTCTATTCAGACACCCCACCAGAAAAAGAAAGAAAAGAACAAGGATGTGACACAAGGTCAGTTTTTTAAGCAAAGTGAAATTGGTTTGGCTTGAATTCAAAGTTCTCCTTCTTCTAGTCTGGTTGCCTTACCAATGCTAGAAAGCCAACCTGCCCTACTATTTACCATTAACTGGGGAGAGAATAGTTAAGATTCATACCTTTCCCAAGGGTATTAGTGCTATGTAAAATGCAAACAACTGTGTCCAGGATTTGAACTCAGGTCACTAAAGTTCATTTATTATGATGACAACAACTCTTATGCCACAAGCGTATTTGTATTAATAAAGAAATAAAATATTCTTAAGGTTTTAGTTTATCTGGGTCACCAGATATAGAAATGTTTAATCCTGTAAACAATAAGGGATTTGTATTTCATCCCCAAAACACTTGGTAAGTGACTAGTTTATGTGTGTGTGCGTGCGTGCATGTGAATAAATCTTATATATATATATACATATACAGAGATGCTGATAGTATGCCTCCTGCATCTCTGATGCATAAAAGTCTAAAAGAACGCAGTAAAATCATATCCATGCATCCCAGTGTTTTTTCTTTTTCTTCCCTCACCATTTCAAACTAACTATAAATACATTTCAATAGTTTCTTAAAAATGAATTACAGAGGATAAATTACAAGGTAGGAGTTAGACGGCTTTAGTTGTTTCCCCAGATCATAAATAAAAAGCCTACAATTTATTAAGAAATTTTAGTTGGGACACATCAAATTTCACCGGGAATTGTTCAAAGCAAATATGTGCGTCCCAAGATGCACTAAATCAAAAAGCTATCAGCATTACTGTATATATATCCTACAAGTCTCTTATGAAAATGACTAAATTAGTTTTCCCTCTAAGTTGGCAAAGAAAGAAGTGAGGTGATTTTATGTTCATCCATAGTAAAGATATTCTATCATTTGATGATCATAATTCCAAACAAGAAAATCATTAAAGACCTTTACAATTAAAGTCTGTGGTGTAATGATTATTGTCATAGTGTTGCATAATGTATGTGGCAGCATAGATTATTGGCAACACCCTGTAGGAGAATTCTAAGGGGCCAGTGTTTTCAGATCACGGAACAGAAAGCTACTGGACAGTTAGAATCTCGCAAGTCACGTGAGATTCAGTTAGTTAATCAGTTTTTACAACCAGACTTCAAGTGGGACAGACGTGTCCTACTTTGGTTGTTACTCCGTGAGGAGTTAGAAACGGGCAAATAAAACCTTTGATCAAAGCAATAAGCCTTGTTAATTACGCATGCCCTTAATTAGAAGACCCAACGAAGATACAAACAAGTAAAGAAGACTTGGCGATCACATCATGGCCAAAATAGAAAGAGAAGAGACTAAGTAAGTAAACGACAATTTATCTGTCTGTCTGTCTGTCTCTCTGATGCTTCTACTCCCTCACTCTTGTGTATATACCCAACGAGGGTATATGAGTACATAAGAATAGGAAATGGACACAGTGACATGAGTTCAAATCCTAGATGGGTTGTTTGCATTTTCACATAGTTTTAATACCTTAGGAAAGGTACACATCTAAATATTCTCCCTTCAGCTTTAAGTAAAATATTAAGGTAGACAGAGCTCTTTAACCTTGGTATGGTAACTGGTCTAGGAGAAAGAAAACTCCAAGGTCGTGGGTTCAATACTGGCTCTCGCAGGAGTAGTACAATGGGGAGCTGATGGTAAGAGTGGGGCTCCACCTCAGACACAAAATCAAACTTCCTGGTGTAGCACTAGTGAAAAGAAAATAAACTCCCTTTCTGTCCAGCTGATACTGACAACAGGCTACTTCACTGTCTTTCATCATCATCATCATGTCACGCAATTAGCACAGATATCCATGACAATCTCTCGCCAAACATTCTCTATCATTTATTGTCCACAGGAGGTCCTTTGTGCAGCATCCATATCCGTGCAGAGCTGGTCAATGTAGGTCCTTGCTAGGTGGCCAACATTAGCTGTCTTTACTTATAATTTAAAGAATTATTTGGACAATTCAATTCCTTTCTTTTTTTGTTCATATGATATTTTGACTGGTACATTCTCTGACCATCTTCAGGCATATATCATCATTATCACCAAGGTTTGCATAGAATCCATGACTCTTAATAAGCAACCTGACACCTGTGTAACAGATTAAGTAAAGCTTAGGAAATAACAATGATTAGAGTAATATTCAGCTTTGAATCCATTCAGACTTGTCTGTACATCAGAATCTGCTGAGTAATACATCTTATTATAAATGGAGATTGTGTCTTTGTCTGTAACCAGATAGGTAAATAAATTAGTTTGAAACAAATTGTCAGAATGTGAGACAAAAGTTGGTAATCAATTCTGATTTAAAGTTGGATTTTTGTAGATAATTTTGTGGATGTGACATTTGTTTTTATTCATTCTTGTTGGGTATTCAATTAAAAAAAAATCTATTTAAAAAAAGCTATTTAACCCATAGATGGGACCCTAACAGGTACTACCCCTCCAGATCAGAGTTGACCTGGGAATAATGGCAATGAAGGAGTATGCCACACTCCCCAGCTCCAGAATCAGAACTTCATCACTAGATACAGTTTAAAGTCATACCCAAGACACTAAGATCTTCAGCCACTGCCTTCTAGCATATATATGATAAAAAGGGTTAGGAGTTTGCCATAAGGTTAATGGGGGTCACGATAATCATATAGATGTAGGGCTTGAAGTGACCACCAGATTCATCATAGTGTTGCATGTCATGGATGGTTCAGTCAACAGGATTACATCCTTAAGCATCACAGATCAGGGGTATTTAACCCCTCTACAGATTTTTGGTTTGGTTTGGTTTTGTTTTTTGGCATATCAACCTCAGTGGGTCATTTAATGCCGATAAAGTTTTGAAATAAAGTAATTCTTAATGGATACTCAATTTTTTTATGAATACATTTTTCTATTCAGCCCATAGATAGGACCCTAACAGGTACTACCACTCCAGGTCAGAGTGGACCAAGGAGCAATGGTGATGAAGAGGTGCACCACATTCCTTAGACCTCCAAAACTGGAACTTCACCATCAGATAGAGTTTAACGTCATACACAGGACATGAAGACCCTCAGCCACTGCCTCTAGCATCCATATGATAAGAAGGGTTGGGGCTTGCTATAAGGGTAATAAGATTGGGGCAATCATATAAGTGCTAGGGCTTGACGTGACTAGCTGATTGATCGGAGGGGGCCTCTCCGACTACCCGTCTAGCCCAAGAAAGGGCCAAAGTGGAGTCATGGACTTCTCAACCACCTAGGTTCTATCCTTAAGCATCATGGGTCGCCAGTCACGGCCAACAGGTGGTGCCATTGGGGGAGTTTTACCCTTTTGCAGAGATGCAGTTGGTGCATTCTAACACCCCAGCCAACAGGGCGGACCCCTCTACAGAAGTTCAGTCAGTGTATTCTACTGCTCCAACTGATAGAGTGGGGTAAACTCAATTGTCTATATCTGGTATGCAATCAGTCTACAAGGACAAAACAAGGTGGGCTTTCCCCGCTAAAAATAAAATAAAATAAAAAAATAACTTTATTTACTATTAACTTATGTAGCCATGTCAGTACTACTGTATGGCTGCTCTATTTGGATTTTAATGAAACACCTGGAGAGAAAGCTAGATGGAAACTGCACAAAGATGCTGTGTGCTGTTTTGAACAACTCCATCACTGATGTAGTTCAGCTGTTGCCCTATATTCCACATAAAGTCAGCAGGTTGGAGTAAAGTTAAAACATCCAAAAATAACTGAGAGGGAAAAAGAAAAGAAAAAAAGTAATACACTATAAGACATTTTAAATGAAAGCGCATAAAACTAGTGATATTAAGTAATATTAGTATATTAGTAATATAATTTCAATTATACCTAACTTAGTTATGGTACAAGGCTGGAAATCTAGGGCACATAGTGAGAATTGAACTCATTAACAATGGTTTGCAAATACAGTTTGCAAACCATTACACCACAAAAAGAAAAATTGGAACATACAGTCGTCGGGGTAGCCTAAAGTTGGTATCAGCCAGTGAGGGAGTCTATCCACTTTTCCATAGCATTAGACCAAGGAGATTGTTTTCTTAGCATCTGAGGTGGAGCGCCACACCTACCACCAGCTCCTTACTTTACCACACAGATCATCGTGCTACTAAGTTGGCAAGGGTCAGTATCGAACCCAGAACCTTATGGTTTCTAGGCTGATGCTCTAAGCCAGCCTTTAACTTAAGGGAACATACAACAAGTTATCTATTATATAAAAAAAGGTTACTTTAAATCATTTTTTCATACAAAAACTTAATAAGGGATCCTAAATCTAATTTAGGAATCGTTTAAAAAATGTGATAAAATAGTCTAATATAAGCCTCTAAAATTAGACCAGTTCATATACCTCTGTAGCAATATCTCAATAAATGAAAGCAATGTCAAAATATACATAGAGATAAAGCAGGGACTGCTATTGGCAGGTTAACGACCATATGGAAATCTGATCTTTCTGATAAAAATGGAAATTCTTCTAAGCCATAGTCAGTACTACTATACGGCTGTACCACTTGGACTTTAACAAAACGCCTGGAGAGATAGCTAAATGGGAACTACACAAGGATGCTGCATGCTGTTTTGAACATATCCTGGAAGCAGGGTCTTACAGAACAGCAGCTGTGTGGCCACTTACCTCCCATCTCACAAACCATCCAAGTAAGATTAGCAGGGCACTGCTGAAAATGTAAGGATGAACACATAAGCAATTTTCTTCTATGGACTCTTAAACATGGACACACCTGTATTGGCCAACCAGCATAAAGTTACATTCATCAGCTATGTGCGAACACTGGATGCCATCTAGAGGACTTAACAAAAGCAAAGACTGAACGAATCTGTGCCATCATTACGGCTTGATGAAGATGATAAAAGCTGTATAAAGAAGGATTGGAAATAAACACTCAGTCCATATTAACAAAAATAAAAGAATGTCTGCACCTAAAATGATTGAATGATAAATAAATCTTTTCCTTCTATTTTTAGTTTTACCAACAGTGGAAGTCCCATGGTGTAATGGTTATTGCTGTAGGAAATGGAGATGGCAACACACGTTCAAATAATGGACAAAGTAGGTAATATTTCCATAGCACTAATACTCTTGGGAAAGGTATGCATCCAACAATTCTACCCCCCCCCAGCTATGGGTAATTAGTTGGGCAGACTGGGTTCTTTAACTCTGGTATGGAAACAAGAAAGAAGAAGCAAGGACGAGCTCATAAGTGATGTTCTCCTGTGGAAGCCAACACATGGGCATGCTAATGTGGGCTGCCCAGCCAGGACCTATATTGACCAGGGAAGGTTGGTGAGAGATTGTCATGGATATCCGTGCTACTTGCGCGACATGATGATGATGGAAAAGTCTAGGAAAACTCTGAATTCTAACCTATTAAACTCCACTTAAGAAATTGACCTTGTGTCACATCCTATTCATGTAGAGGGATTGGTAAATACATACTATAGTTGACCATCTCTTTTTTGGTTTGGTTAAATGGCATACCAACCCTGTGGGGTATTTAATCCCAAATCTTTGTAAAAAAAAATGTTGTATACATGATATAAAGGGGCCGGGTTAGCTCAGTCGGTAGAGCGTTGGCTAGAAACCACAAGGTTCCTATTTCAATACCGGTCCTCGCCAACTCAGTGTATGAGTAGCACAGGAATAGCACGGTAAAGTAAGGAGCTGATGGTAGGTGTGACACTCCACCTCAGATGCTAAAACAATCTCCTTGGTAGCGTCATTGAAAGGGGGAGGACTCCCTCGCTGACTGGTGATACCTGACTTTAGGCCGCCTCGTCGACTTTACTTTACTTTATACATGATCTGCAAGGAACAATTTGTAGGTAAATGTTTTGATTTTAAAGAAATTGTTAGAGTGCGAGACAACAGTTATTGCGAATGCGAGACAACATTTGGTAATCAATTTTGCTTTACAGGTGTATTTCATATCTGATTCCTGATTTTTGGTTTATCTTTATTTCTCCCAAGAAAGATAAATGCCATTTGTGTTAGATATCTTTTTAAAGAAAAATTGTTAAAAATTCAAGAACCCTTAGAACCCTAGCAAATCCCCTGACTGTGAACCCCCAACTCTGGACTCCTGGCTGAATAATATCTGAAAATATAAAATGTTGTAATCTGTTATTTAATAGCCTGATAAACTGTATTGTTGGTAGGCAATAGTGATATAGAAATGGGGATTCCCAGTATATGTATGTTGAAGTATTGGTATAAATACTGACCACTAAGGAGTTTTTCAAATCTTATACACTTTCAAGCATCCAATAAAATCAAGTTTTATATATGCTGGGAGGTAAAATCTAGAGTCCATATATATATATATATATATAAGATTTTAAGTTTTATGAAAATAATTAAAAAATAATGTAAGACTTAACCCATTGGCTGGTTGGTGGGATTTTATGACATGTCAACCCTTATTTTATGCTGAACGCATTTTGTTTTATTCATTCTTGATGTGTATTCAAATGTTTTTTAAACACATTTTTTCTATTTAACCCATAGATGGAATCCTAATAGGTACTACCATTCAAGGTCAGAGTGGACCTGGGAGTAATGGCGATGAAGGTGTACACTCCCCAGAGCTCCGAAATTGGAACTTCACCATTATATGCAGTTTAACATCATACCCAAGACATTAAGACCCTTTGCCACCATCTTCTCACACATGACAAAAAGGGTTAGAAGTTTGTCGTAAGGACAATAGAGTCGTGACAATCATATAGGTGCTAGGACTTGACGTTACCAGCCGACTGATCAGAGGAGACCTCTTCGACTACCTGTCTAGCCTAAGTAAGAGCCAAAGTGAAGTGTTGCATATCATGGACTGCTCAGCCACGAAGATTCCATCCTTAAGCATCACGAGTTACTGCTGCAGCTAAAATGTGGCTCCATTGGAGGGGGGGATTTTATCCCTTTGTAGAGGGTGATCTTTTACCTGGTTTGCATGTGGGTGCACAACTGTGTAGTGTGTCATGATTAGGAATAACCTGGAAAATATCATCCCTCTTCAGGTCAGGTTTGAATTCAGAATTTTCCTTCTCCAAGACTGGTTGCTATACCAAGGGGTAATCTGAATATTAACTACATAAATGAGAGTAAACCCCTTGTTTCTTTCAATTTGAGGAAGCCATCTATTTTGGTTGGCCATTTTCATTTCACCGTAAATCTACACTGAAAATACAAATTTGTTCGAACCAATACAACTGAATGTTTTAACACGAAAATATCTTAAAATGTGTTCTTAATTGTGCTTGTGTATTATTTGAAATTAACTTAATTGTTATTAAGAACACATTTTATGATATTTTCGTATTAAAACATGCAGTTATATTGATTACAGTGAAATGAAAATGGCCGACCAAAACAGGTGGCTTCCTCAAAGTGAAAGAAGCAAGGGGAGGTTACTCTCATTTATGTAGCTAATGTTCATATTACCTACAAAGGTTAAAGAGCCCATTCTGCATTACTAATTACCCATAGTTGGATGGATATTAATTAGATTCATGCCTTTCACAAGGCTATTAGTGCTGTGTGAAATACAAACAGGCTTGTTTATGATTTGAACTTGTATAGCGGACTCCACTTCCTATGATAATAACCGTTACACAACAAGTGCCTCATAACATGTCATAAGAATTTGTTACTATTTATTAGGTTAAATTTTTACAGGTAATTTTTTTTTTTTAAATTCACTCGTTTTGAAAACTATGCACCTTAAAATAGATTCTTTCTTTTTTCTTTTTTTAAAATTTCCTAATTTAGTTTCTTTGTTTTAATGGCATATCAACCTTCGTGGGTTAGTTAATTCAAAGTCATTATTGTAGAAGAACAGTAGTGGTACTATTTAACCCATAGTTGGAGGGGTGAAGGGATTTATATCTTTTCCTATGGTAATAGTTGGAAAGTGAACTTAATAGCGCGACTCGAGTTCGAACCTACTTATTACGATGTCGGAGTAACACGTTAATCACTACGCTAAGGAACTCCACATCCATATTTCCTAATTTAATCTGGATCCCCACGATTTCAACACATTTTTTTTTTTCAAATATAGAATGTTAAACTTCAAACAAATTAATGAATAAATAGTAAGCATTCTCTCCAATATTAAAACAACAAATCCCTTATTTTTGGTAATGTTTTTATATCTATGACTCATTTAGTGGCATAGAGACTGAAATGAAAAGTGTCGAACAAAACTTTCTTTAATAAATTTTGTTTTTTTCACTCACAGGTGAGATATAACTGTTCTACAATGAAGAACACGTTTAAATAAAACAACTAAAATGATAAATGAATGTAAAAAAGAAATCTATTTGGATTAACATAAAAAAAGTATCAAAAGAAATCTTAAAATCTCTTAAATTTGACTAACAAACTCTAAGAAGAAATTGTTTTTATTCAAATTTTAAAAACTAATTTTACTCATAGAAAATTGATGAGATATAACGCTATAACCATTTATTGAGGATTAAGTTTCCCATATACTCAGACAAAAACAAAAAGTTACTTTATTTCGTTATAATTTATTTAAGTAAAAATAATGTGGTCTGATTTTGTGGTTTAAAATTTAAAATTTGTTGTTATTACTTTCACAATCACTTACGCAAAAGCTAAAAAATGTGTATTAAAATTTTTTAAGGAAATCTGTTACACGAATCAAAATATAAAAAAGACAGGTGTCTTTAAAGTAAATTAATTAACTGCCTCCAGGTAAATAGTGAAAATGACTAACGGTTTTAACTTTTGTTTACACAAATCGTTTTTTGGTCTAATTTCCTGTTTAGTGTTTTTTTTTTAATGGAAATGAAATCATCATGATTGAAATGTATATATGTCCTTTTTATTATCCGCACAGCACATCATTATAAATAGACTATAAAAGAAATTTAATTTCTATATACAATTAAAAAAGTGATGAGTTAAATAAGAAAAGAATCTGGTGACATTCTTTCGTGTTTTTTTGTTTGTTTATTTGTTTTTTTCTTTTTTAAAATCACATGAAAAGTTAGCTGCATCCAAGCGACAGGTCTTTTTGACTTACTTCAAATATTGTAACATACGGTAAACTTTTATTAAAAAAAAAGAAATATGGAAAAAAAGGAAAGAAAAAAAAAAGAACCATTAGTTATACATTCTTTCCTAAATCGTTTAGTTCTTTCTTTCTTTCTGTAAAAAAAAAAAATTACTTCTATCTTGTTAATGATTTCTCTAGCAGAATCCATGTGACATAGAATCATTTCAAAACCCGAAACCGCATCTCAACAGACAACGTCAGGTCTTTTTTTTTAAACATATCAGTTATTATAAATACACACGTAATCTTTTGGATTCAAAATGAAATAATATTTAGTAAAATATATTAACCTATATTTCCCGGCACAATACCAAAGATATAAGATAAACGATTTTCTAATTATACAGAAATTTTGAGATACTTACTCACTCATGAGATACATCTTCCTCATTTGTTTTATGCTTCTTCAGTGCGTCAAGGGAGATAACTCGGGTTGTTAAAAGTGACTTAGGCGGTTTACCAGACTGCACTCTTTTCTAAATACATCATTGGTGCAACATTTTGATAAACTTAGGCATAATCAGTTTTAGTTAGCCGACACGAGTTTACCGTTCTACTCATTGATGTAATTACTAAACTTTGGCAAAGCTCCATTGTCGTCAAACATTTCTATTTTTAATGATTTTGCATTTAAGATGCAAGAGAATTTATACAAAAATCATTTAAATTATTTAAAAAAAATAAATCTTTAAAAAAATAAAGAAAAAATAGAGGGAAAAAAATCTACAAAATTATTTGAATTACTACAATCTGATGAAAATAGGTTGAAGAATGCATATTTGGTAACTGAGATAAAACGAAAACTAAGGATTTTTTTTTTTTGATAGCAATGTCAAATATGTTATCTTGTATAACAGACGACATAAACGACTGTGAGAATAAAGTCTTTCCCTACCCTCAGGTTTGTGAAAATGTAACTAATGAATTATACATTTTCTTGATAGCTATTTTATTAGTAGGATACCTGTGTTGACCAGGACAATATAACTCAAATACATTAATATTCTTTAAACAGGAAACAACAAATGAAAGAAAAATATCATCTATCCTATTAATACATAAAAATTAGTCTTTACGAAAAAAGTCTATGCACCTGCCAAAAAAACAAAAAATAATGCATTGTACGAGGGCATTTGGGTCATACAGAATAGAGTGTTTTCGATTGTGTACAGTATAAAAAGGTTTTAGTATCTGATCCAACAACCGCGCAACATAGAGCTGGCCATGGAAAAAGCAGAGATAAGGGATATTTGGATAAATGATTGGAAAATACTCTAAAGATTGTGTAATAAAAATGAATTTTATTGAAAACTATTGTGTTTATTCTTAAATGACTGGAGGAGAAAATTCTGATATATAATGATCTATTGCCAATGTTTAGAAACAGAGGTTTTTGTTATACTCCTGACAACCTTTAATGACCTCTGATGTTCAACCGTCACATAGCTATATCCAGTGTGGTGTGGTGGGGGGACTTACAATCTTACTTTCTTCATGCAAAAATTATTTATATCTCTATACCTATAAAAGAAAGTTTGGTAGTAACGTGTCGACTTTATAACCTCAGAAAAGAGTGTCCTCTCAGATTCGAAATTTGCATACGAGTTCATATGCTTATATTACTAAAACACAAATTTGGTTTTTGATTTTATTAATTAAGTGATATAATTCAATGATGAAAAATTAAAATCTCTGTATACAGACACATTCACTCCACTCAACAACTGTCGACACGTGTTTGAGTTTGTAAATTTCAAGCCCAACCAGGTCTCTACTGTATGAAAAAAATTATGAATATTTTATTTCCTAAAAATCAAAAATACCGTTAAGCACCCAGCCTCTGTCAGCACGCTTTGAACTGGCGTCAAGACAGCCGACCAGACCAAATGCCTCCTAAGACTGCTACGTGAAAAGAAAAAAAAATAGAGAAAAAAGAAAAGAAAAAAATTACCATTAAAAAGACCATCCTTCCACCCGCCAACCCCTCGTCAGTACATTTGCCGTAAACAGCCCCATCCCACCTAATTTATAAAAACGAAAGACAATTTTTATTTCTAAAAATAATGTTATTCTAAGTTTATGATTTAAGGAAAATGATTTATTTACTGATATGTTCTTTATCTAAGTATCAAAAAGA
>CM042146.1:122137556-122175056 GCA_023376005.1 Doryteuthis pealeii
CTTACTATTTATTCCATTAATTTCGTCTTGAAGTTTAACATTCTATATTGAAAAAAAAATGTGCTGTGAATCGTGGGGATCCAGATTAAATTAGGAATATGGATGTGGAGTCCTATAGCGTAGGTTACCTGTTACTCCGACATGTAATAAGTAGGGTTCGAACTCGAGTCGCGCTATTAAGTCACTTTTCCAACTAATTACCATAGGAAAAGATATAAATCCCTTCACCCTCCAACTATGGGTAAAGAACCACTACTGTTCTTCTACAATAATGACTGGAATTAACTAAACGCCACGAAGGTGATATTGCCATTAAACAAAGAAGAGAAACTAAATTAGGATTTAAAAAAAGGAAAAAAGAAAGAATCTATTTTAAGGTGCATAGTTTTCAAAAACGAAGTGAATTTAAACAAAAAAAACATTACTGGTAAAAAAAATTTAACCTCAATAAATAGTAACAAATTCTGCGCTGTAATGACATGTATGAGGCACGTTGGTGTCCTGTAACAGGTATATCATAGGAGTGAGATGGCTCCTGTACAACCGACGTTATACACAAGTTCAAATTCCGGATAACACACCTAAAACAAGCCATAAGTTCCTGTAAATACTCTACACAGCACTGAAATAGCCTTCCTAGTGAAAGTGCGCAATTGAACATCGTACACTTTAACTATCCACTCCAATATGTCCCACGCCCGAGTAATTAGTATAATGCAGAATGGCCTCTTTAACCTTTGTAGGTAAATATGAACATTAGCTAAAATGAGAGTAACTCCCCTTCTTCTTTTCACTTGAGGATCCACTGTTTTGGTCGGCCATTTTCACACTGTAATCAAAGTAAAACTGCATGTTTAATCACGAGAAATATCATCAAAATGTGTTGCGATCAATAAACAGAGTTTAAGTTAATTATCAAATTATACACTAAAGCACAATTACAGCAGACACACCATCTTACAGAATTTTCGGTACATATAGTTAAAACATTCAGTTGTATTGGTTCGAACAAATCTGATTTTCAGGATCTAATGATCTACATAGAGCGAACGACTTATCCATGACCGACAAGAGAAAAAATGCACCAACCTAAATTACGCACATTGCTTCCTCAATTGAACAGAACAAAGGCGGATTACTTAATTTATGTAGTAAATTCAGATTTACCCCTGTGGTATAGCAACCAGTCTGGAGAAGGAAAAATTCTGAATTCAAACCTGATGAGGAGAAGGATGATATTTTCCAGGTATATTCATAATCATGACACACTACACAGTGTGCACCACATGCAAACCAGGTAAAAGATCACCCTCTATCAAAAGGGATTAAAACTTCCCACCCCTCCAATGGAGCCACATTTTCTTAGCTGCACAGCACAGTAACTCGTGACTGCTTAAGGAATGGATCTCTCGGGCTGCAGCCATGATATGCAAACACTTCACTTTGGCTCTACTAGGCTAGAAGGTAAAAGTTCGAAGAGCGTCTCCGCCTGATCAGTTCGGCTCACGGTTAACGTCGTCCTAGCACTAAAGTGATGATCACGACTCATTGCTCCTTACGACAAACTTCTAACCCTTTTGTCATGTCGGAGAAGATCGTGGCAAAGGCTCTTAAATGTCTCGGATGATGTAACTGCATATAAATGAGTTGAAGTTCCAATTTCGGGCTTCTGGGAGTGTACACCTTCATCGCCCATGACTCCCAGGTCCACTCTGACCTTGAATGGTAGTACCTATTAGGATTCCAATCTATGGTAAAATAGAAAAATGTGTTAAAAAACATTTTGATAACACATCAAGAATGAATAAAACAAATGCGTTCAGCATTAAAATAAGGCGTTGGACATGGCATAAAATCCCAACCAACCAGCAATGGGTTAAGTCTTACATATTTTTTAATTATTTTCATAAACTTAATCTCCTAATATATAGCGTATATATACTATGGACTCGTAGATATCTTACCTCCCAGCATATATAAAATTGATTTTTTGGCCCAATGCAATATTAGTCAAAGTGTACTACAAGATCATCGACATCAACTCCTTCGGCGGGTGGTCAGTATTCTATACCAAACTTCAACAACATATACGTGGGGAATCCCCATTTCATATCACTATGCCTACCAACAATACAGTTTAATCAGCGCCTATAAATAACAGTTACAAACATCTTATATTTTTCAGATATTATTCAGCCAGGAGTCCAGTAAGCTCGGGGTTCCACAGTCAGGGATTTGCTAGGTCTAAGGGTTCTAATTTTTTAACAATTTTTCTTTAAAAAGATATCTAACACAAATGGCATATTATCTTTCCTTGGGAGAAATAAGATAAACCAAAATTAGGAATCAGATATGAATACACCTGTAAGCAAAATTGATTACCAAATGTTGTCTCGCACTCGCAATAACTGTTGTTCTCGCACTCTAACACATTTTCTTAAAATCAAAACATTTACCTGCAAATTGTTCCCTTGCAGATCATGTATAAAGTAAAAGTAAAGTCACGATGGGGTCCCCTAAAGTCGGTATCAGCAGTCAGCGAGGAAGTCTATCCCACTTTCAATGATGCCTAGCCCAAGGAGATTGTTTTAGCATCTGAGGTGGACCAGGTGTCACAACTACCATCAGCTCTTACTTTACCACAGATTCCTGTGCTACTCATACACTGAGTTGGCGAGGACCGGTATTGAAATAGGAACCTTGTGGTTTCTAGCCGAACGCAACACGACTGAGCTAACCCGGCCCCTTTATATCATGTATACAACATTTTTTTTACAAAGATTTGGGATTAAATACCCCACAGGGGTGGTATGCCATTTAACCAAACCCAAAAAAGAGATGGTCAACTATAGTATGTATTTACCAATCCCTCTACATGAATGGATGTGACACCAAGAATCATTCTTAAGTGGAGTTTAACAGGTTTGAATTCAAGTTTTCCTAGACTTTTTCCATCATCATCATGTCGCGCAAGTAGCACAGATATTCCATGACAATTCTTCTCACCAACCTTTGGTTCAATATAGGTCCTGGCCTGGGCGGCTCACATTAGCATGCCCTTGTGTGGCTCCACAGGAGAACATCACTTATGAGCTCGTCGCTTGTCTTTGTCTTGTTCCATACCAGAGTTAACTAATTACCATAGCTGGGGGGGGGTAGAATAGTTGGATGCATACCTTTCCCAGAGTATTAGTGCTATGGAAATATAACCTACTTTGTCCATTATTTGAACGTGTGTTGCCATCTCCATTTCCTACAGCAATAACCATTACACCATGGGACTCCACTGTTGGTAAAACTAAAAATAGAAGGAAAAGATTTATTTATCATTCAATCATTTTAGGTGCAGACATTCTTTTATTTTTGTTAATATGGACTGAGTGTTATTTCCAATCCTTCTTTATACAGCTTTTATCATCTTCATCAAGCCGTAATGATGGCACAGATTCGTTCAGTCTTTGCTTTTGTTAAGTCCTCTAGATGGCATCCAGTGTTCGCACATAGCTGATGATGTAACTTTATGGTTGGCCAATACAGGTGTGTCCATGTTTAAGAGTCCATAGAAGAAAATTGCTTATGTGTTCATCCTTACATTTCAGCAGTGCCCTGCTAAATCTTACTTGGATGGTTTGTGAGATGGGAGGTAAGTGGCCACACAGCTGCTGTCTGTAAGACCCTGCTTCCAGGATATGTTCAAAACAGCATGCAGCATCCTTGTGTAGTTCCCATTTAGCTATCTCTCCAGGCGTTTCGTTAAAGTCCAAGTGGTACAGCCGTATAGTAGTACTGACTATGGCTTAGAAGAATTTCCATTTTTATCAGAAAGATCAGATTTCCATATGGTCGTTAACCTGCCAATAGCAGTCCCTGCTTTATCTCTATGTATATTTTGACATTGCTTTCATTTATTGAGATATTGCTACAGAGGTATATGAACTGGTCTAATTTTAGAGGCTTATATTAGACTATTTTATCACATTTTTTAAACGATTCCTAAATTAGATTTAGGATCCCTTATTAAGTTTTTGTATGAAAAATGATTTAAAGTAACCTTTTTTATATAATAGATAATGTTGTATGTTCCCTTAAGTTAAAGGCTGGCTTAGAGCATCAGCCTAGAAACCATAAGGTTCTGGTTCGATACTGACCCTTGCCAACTTAGTAGCACGATGATCTGTGTGGTAAAGTAAGGAGCTGATGGTAGGTGTGGGCGCTCCAGCTCAGATGCTAAGAAAACAATCTCCTTGGTCTAATGCTAGGGAAAAGGGGATAGACTCCCTCACTGGCTGATACCAACTTTAGGCTACCCTGACGACTGTATGTTCCAATTTTTCTATTTGTGGTGTAATGGTTAGCAAACTGTATTTGCAAACCATTGTTAATGAGTTCAATTCTCACTATGTGCCCTAGATTTCCAGCCTTGTACCATAACTAAGTTAGGTATAATTGAAATTATATTACTAATATACTAATATTACTTAATATCACTGGTTTTATGCGCTTTATTTAAAATGTCTTATGGTGTATTACTTTTTTTCTTTTCTTTTTCCCTCTCAGTTATTTTTGGATGTTTTAACTTTACTCCAACCTGCTGACTTTATGTGGAATATAGGGCAACAGCTGAACTACATCAGTGATGGAGTTGTTCAAAACAGCACACAGCATCTTTGTGCAGTTTCCATCTAGCTTTCTCTCCAGGTGTTTCATTAAAATCCAAATAGAGCAGCCATACAGTAGTACTGACATGGCTACATAATTAATAGTAAATAAAGTATTTTTTTTTATTTTATTTTTTTTAGCGGGGAAGCCCACCTTGTTTTGTCCTTGTAGACTGATTGCATACCAGATATAGACAATTGAGTTTACCCCACTCTATCAGTTGGAGCAGTAGAATACACTGACTGAACTTCTGTAGAGGGGTCCGCCTGTTGGCTGGGGTGTTAGAATGCACCAACTGCATCTCTGCAGAGGGGTAAAACTCCCCCAATGGCACCACCTGTTGGCCGTGACTGGCGACCCATGATGCTTAAGGATAGAACCTAGGTGGTTGAGAAGTCCATGACTCCACTTTGGCCCTTTCTTGGGCTAGACGGGTAGTCAGAGAGGCCCCCTCCGATCAATCAGCTAGTCACGTCAAGCCCTAGCACTTATATGATTGCCCCAATCTTATTACCCTTATAGCAAGCCCCAACCCTTCTTATCATATGGATGCTAGAGGGCAGTGGCTGAGGGTCTTCATGTCCTGTGTATGACGTTAAACTCTATCTGATGGTGAAGTTCCAGTTTTGGAGGTCTAAGGAATGTGGTGCACCTCTTCATCACCATTGCTCCTTGGTCCACTCTGACCTGGAGTGGTAGTACCTGTTAGGGTCCTATCTATGGGCTGAATAGAAAAATGTATTCATAAAAAAATTGAGTATCCATTAAGAATTACTTTATTTCAAAACTTTATCGGCATTAAATGACCCACTGAGGTTGATATGCCAAAAAACAAAACCAAACCAAACCAAAAATCTGTAGAGGGGTTAAATACCCCTGATCTGTGATGCTTAAGGATGTAATCCTGTTGACTGAACCATCCATGACATGCAACACTGATGAATCTGGTGGTCACTTCAAGCCCTAGCATCTATATGATTATCGTGACCCCCATTAACCTTATGGCAAACTCCTAACCCTTTTTATCATATATATGCTAGAAGGCAGTGGCTGAAGATCTTAGTGTCTTGGGTATGACTTTAAACTGTATCTAGTGATGAAGTTCTGATTCTGGAGCTGGGGAGTGTGGCATACTCCTTCATTGCCATTATTCCCAGGTCAACTCTGATCTGGAGGGGTAGTACCTGTTAGGGTCCCATCTATGGGTTAAATAGCTTTTTTTAAATAGATTTTTTTTTAATTGAATACCCAACAAGAATGAATAAAACAAAATGTCACATCCACAAAATTATCTACAAAAATCCAACTTTAAATCAGAATTGATTACCAACTTTTGTCTCACATTCTGACAATTTGTTTCAAACTAATTTATTTACCTATCTGGTTACAGACAAAGACACAATCTCCATTTATAATAAGATGTATTACTCAGCAGATTCTGATGTACAGACAAGTCTGAATGGATTTTCAAAGCTGAATATTACTCTAATCATTGTTATTTCCTAAGCTTTACTTAATCTGTTACACAGGTGTCAGGTTGCTTATTAAGAGTCATGGGATTCTATGCAAACCTTGGTGATAATGATGATATATGCCTGAAGATGGTCAGAGAATGTACCAGTCAAAATATCATATGAACAAAAAAAGAAAGGAATTGAATTGTCCAAATAATTCTTTAAATTATAAGTAAAGACAGCTAATGTTGGCCACCTAGCAAGGACCTACATTGACCAGCTCTGCACGGATATGGATGCTGCACAAAGGACCTCCTGTGGACAATAAATGATAGAGAATGTTTGGCGAGAGATTGTCATGGATATCTGTGCTAATTGCGTGACATGATGATGATGATGAAAGACAGTGAAGTAGCCTGTTGTCAGTATCAGCTGGACAGAAAGGGAGTTTATTTTCTTTTCACTAGTGCTACACCAGGAAGTTTGATTTTGTGTCTGAGGTGGAGCCCCACTCTTACCATCAGCTCCCCATTGTACTACTCCTGCGAGAGCCAGTATTGAACCCACGACCTTGGAGTTTTCTTTCTCCTAGACCAGTTACCATACCAAGGTTAAAGAGCTCTGTCTACCTTAATATTTTACTTAAAGCTGAAGGGAGAATATTTAGATGTGTACCTTTCCTAAGGGTATTAAAACTATGTGAAAATGCAAACAACCTCATCTAGGATTTGAACTCATGTCACTGTGTCCATTTCCTATTCTTATGTACTCATATACCCTCGTTGGGTATATACACAAGAGTGAGGGAGTAGAAGCATCAGAGAGACAGACAGACAGACAGATAAATTGTCGTTTACTTACTTAGTCTCTTCTCTTTCTATTTTGGCCATGATGTGATCGCCAAGTCTTCTTTACTTGTTTGTATCTTCGTTGGGTCTTCTAATTAAGGGCATGCGTAATTAACAAGGCTTATTGCTTTGATCAAAGGTTTTATTTGCCCGTTTCTAACTCCTCACGCGGAGTAACAACCAAAGTAGGACACGTCTGTCCCACTTGAAGTCTGGTTGTAAAACTGATTAACTAACTGAATCTCACGTGACTTGCGAGATTCTAACTGTCCAGTAGCTTTCTGTTCCGTGATCTGAAAACACTGGCCCCTTAGAATTCTCCTACAGGGTGTTGCCAATAATCTATGCTGCCACATACATTATGCAACACTATGACAATAATCATTACACCACAGACTTTAATTGTAAAGGTCTTTAATGATTTTCTTGTTTGGAATTATGATCATCAAATGATAGAATATCTTTACTATGGATGAACATAAAATCACCTCACTTCTTTCTTTGCCAACTTAGAGGGAAAACTAATTTAGTCATTTTCATAAGAGACTTGTAGGATATATATACAGTAATGCTGATAGCTTTTTGATTTAGTGCATCTTGGGACGCACATATTTGCTTTGAACAATTCCCGGTGAAATTTGATGTGTCCCAACTAAAATTTCTTAATAAATTGTAGGCTTTTTATTTATGATCTGGGGAAACAACTAAAGCCGTCTAACTCCTACCTTGTAATTTATCCTCTGTAATTCATTTTTAAGAAACTATTGAAATGTATTTATAGTTAGTTTGAAATGGTGAGGGAAGAAAAAAGAAAAACACTGGGATGCATGGATATGATTTTACTGCGTTCTTTTAGACTTTTATGCATCAGAGATGCAGGAGGCATACTATCAGCATCTCTGTATATGTATATATATATATATATAAGATTTATTCACATGCACGCACGCACACACACATAAACTAGTCACTTACCAAGTGTTTTGGGGATGAAATACAAATCCCTTATTGTTTACAGGATTAAAACATTTCTATATCTGGTGACCCAGATAAACTAAAACCTTAAGAAATATTTTATTTCTTTATTAATACAAATACGCTTGTGGCATAAGAGTTGTTGTCATCATAATAAATGAACTTAGTGACCTGAGTTCAAATCCTGGACACAGTTGTTTGCATTTTACATAGCACTAATACCCTTGGGAAAGGTATGAATCTTAACTATTCTCTCCCCAGTTAATGGTAAATAGTAGGGCAGGTTGGGCTTTCTAGCATTGGTAAGGCAACCAGACTAGAAGAAGGAGAACTTTGAATTCAAGCCAAACCAATTTCACTTTGCTTAAAAAACTGACCTTGTGTCACATCCTTGTTCTTTTCTTTCTTTTTTTCTGGTGGGGTGTCTGAATAGAAAAAATGCACAGACACTTAGAAAAGAAAAATTAATGTCTCCAATTTGAAATATTAAATGCATAAAAAACGATTCCATGCTGTTACTATTTAAATTTTATTTTTTAATCATCTTCCCAAATATAAATCAAATCTTCATTATTTTTGCTCAAAAAGCAAAATCTAGTGATAGTGAATGTGTATATATATATATATATATATATATATATATATACTTTGTTATTATCTATTTTCTTTTTGTAGTTTCATCCGGACATACATACACACAAACTGTCCTTTATATATGTATAGATTCCCTATACTTAGAGAAACTAGAAATAAATATCAAGATTGCATAAAAATTACTGCAAAGCTATTTTAGTTGAACTGTAAGTATTTCCAGCCATTATTGATCATTATCAAAAAAATAAGTTTTCTTTGAAATGTCAAAAATTATTGGTTGTTTGTTTTTACTGCATGTCAACCCTTATCAAAATTACAAATTTGGGTGGTCTGATACCAACTATCAGCCAGACAGCGAGGGAGTCTATCCCCTTTTCACTAGCGCTAGACCAAGGTGATTGTTTTGGCATCTGAGGTGGAGCACCATACCTACCATCAGTTTACCGCACAGATCTCTGCTACTCATATGCTGAGTTGGCGACAGCCGGTATCGAACCAGGAACCTTATGGTTCCTTGTCGAATGCTCTACCAGTTGAGCTAAACCAACACTAATGACAAGGGGTGATTCCACACTCTCTAAATCTGGAACTTTGCCATTAGATGCAGTTTAGTGTCATACTCAGGACAAGGAGTGACTCCATACTTTCCCGAGCTGCAACCTTGCCACTAGATGGCATTTAATATCATACAAGCAGTGACTCCCCACTCTCTAAACCTGGAACCTAGCCACTAGATGCAGTTTAATCTCAAACCCATGATGATTGGGCATTGTTAGACATTTTTAAATGGATGTTTTTTATCACATGCCAATGATATCATGTATAAATTTAGAACTTTTGTTAAAAACTTATGTCACAATTGAATATATGAAATATTTTCACATTTCAGTCTCTTTTAACTAATTTGATGATAATCAAGAATTGAGATTGTTGACCATAACCTCTTTTTTTTTTTTTTTTTTTTTTTTTTTTTTGACTAGCTTTTTCTCTTTACCCAAATAGAAACCTTATCCATTTAAATTTTGTAACTATTCATTTCCTGAAATTAAAAGACAATATGTTTCATTAGTAACAAACAGTTTCTGTTCAAACTTACTGCTTATCAAAGATAATAATTGTAGCAATTAGTATCACCAACAATTAACAAAAACAATGGGATTAGGTTCCTAAACAGTGGCTTATAGACTACTAGCAGAGATACCCAACATTGACCGGGATTTAAAAAGTTGAAAATAAATCTCTTGTCTATATTTATATGTAGATTATTTTTCAATATAATTTTTTAAAGACTTAATAATTTCATATTTAATATTTGAATATTAAAAAAGAAAACCAATATTAAAAAACTAAATGCGATTATTTTATTAGCAGTTGATAACAGTCTATGCAAATATGTCTGAAGTCTAATGAATTAAATGCGTAATGAAAAACCCATCCTTACCTCGAATAGGTAGTGTCATTTGCAGATGATCTTGAACTTCTTTCTTTTCAATTTTCAAGAATTCCAAGCCTCTTTTAGTGAATTCCTCTTTTGCATTATTTCCTTTAGAATTAACAGAAAATAGCAAAGGTTTTCCTTCCGATACAGAATTAAACCATCTTTCATGGAACATTTTTCTGAAACAATTCAAAATATGACTTTTTAAGCTATTTTTGTAGTTGATCTAACTAGGACATTTAGTTCCAAGATAAAATTATTGATTTGAACTATCTATTCATGGAATCATACCTTAGGGTATCATGGAATCATGTTACAAGTTGGATAAAATTAACAGTAAAACAATGGAAAAACCACTAGAAGTTTGATTGACAGGAGTTGAACTCAAGTTTGTTTGGAACGGGGCTCTCATTGACTTAGAGAATCACGTGACCAGTGGACTCTGGAAAGTAGAATGATAAGTTAGTGGAGATGAGGTTTGCGGTGTAAAAAAAACTCTTATGGAGTGAAATAATAATAATAATAATATTAAATGAAAAGTTGAAAATGGCTAACATGAAACAAATAAAAAGAAAAAAATGATTGTTTTCGACTTCCATAATTTTAAAACCATGTACATTAATTTTTTTTTTTACTATAACAAAACTAAATTCTATTAAATTCAATTTAACATATTGTATTTTTTTTCTAATGAGGCCATTAATTCAATTAATATTATATTTCTAAATGAAAAAAAAGGAATAAAAAATAGAGTAATGGAATTTGTATTATTTATACAACTATTTAAAAGCATTATTTCTGAAAAATAACCAATGAGGAAACATTATTCATTTAATGTTTAATGGTTTTAATACAAAAGTAAAATTATTTTTATTTTTATTTAGTGTTTTTAAACAATATTGAATTTTAGTTCAAGAAATTGGTTTATTAACGTTTAACAGCAGCAAACACTGTCAACATGGCTAAGTAGAATTCAATGCTATTACTACATAAATCTATAATTTTGAAATATCATCACAAATATAAATCAAAGCTTTATAATTTTTTGCACAATAGCTAGTTTTGGTGATTTTTGTGCATGTGTATATATATATATATATATATATATATATATATACACACACACACATACAAATTGTATATAAAGTCTCATGAATTTTCTGTTTACTATTTCCAATAAAGTCAGTGGTCTGATGATACTCACAGGTATACACTGATGAGTAGAAATAGATCAATAACTGCAAAATGACCAATTTTTAATCCTTTTTCTTTACCATATATATATATATATATATATATATTATATATATATATATATATATATAATTTACTTTGTCATTAATTGTTTTATTTTTGTAGTTTTAGCAGAACATACATGCACACAGAAAATTGCCTTTATATATTTATAAATTAGATAAGATTGTTTTTTTGGGGGTGGGGGGTGCAAAATATTGGAAATTTGTATTAATAGGTCTGGTATATAGAATTAAATTTCCAAATAACTTGGTTTTTAATCTCATGGTGTAATGCACTGTGCTATTTCACATTCCTAAACTAAAATTAGGCAACCATTACTATTAGTTAAAATTATGTATGTATACAGACATTTTACATTACATTATTAAAAATGTTGTTCCAGATTTGAATATCTACTTTGAAGTTTTATTTCTGGTTTTAATTGAAAAATAATAACAGGAAGTTAGTTGTAAAAAAAGTACTTTTAGAAACCTGAAACTTGTTTGAGAGTGATTTTAAGAAATATTTGTTTGTCAACAAAAAAAGTTTCATTATGTAATGATGAATGGATCTGCCAAAAAGAAAACAAATCTCAAGTTTTAAAATTCTTTCACCTGTGAAATTTGATTTGAAAAAAAAAAATCACTTCATTTAATGCTAAACTGGGTTGTAAAAAAAATTACTTTTTGCTTAAAAAACAGTAAAAAACATTTTTAATAAGTTGGGAGGGGGTCTGTTTTCCTGTCTATACAAGTCAAAGGTCAAGTCTTTGTTACCGCCCCTATTCCATTCACATCATAAACAGGCTGTCTGCCAAGTTATGTAATATATGGAAGAACAAAAGTGACAAAATTTCAAAAAAACATTTTTGTTTGTCAGCTAACAAGGGAGAAACACTAGTTATTTTTATTTGTTTGTTTGGTATTTTTAAAGTAAAACCTATAGGCCTTTTTCTTTAACTAAAAAGAAATAAACCAATTAATTATTTTCTTTATCTTAAGCTTAAGTTCCCAAATTAGGCTACATTGCCCTGTTCATTTGTGCGGCTTTCAAATCACCTACAGAGTGAAGCAATTTGTCAACACACCAATTTCCACAATACTACCAAACACAGCAGATACTGCTTTGGTCAAATGATATATATATTTATCCAACCCCTCTGCACAAGCAGGATGTGACATAAGGTCAATTTTTAAGCAAAATTTACCAGGTTTTAATTCAGTTTTCCTTCTCCTAGACTGGTTACCATACCAAGGTTAAAGAGCCAAATCTACCTTGCTATTTACAGCTGGAGTGAGAATAATTGGATTCATACATTTCCCAAGGGTATTAGCACTATGGAAAATGCAACCAGCTTCGTTTTGAACTTATGCCCATTTCCAATGACGATAACCATTATACTACTAACACCTCCATACGATCACATGATATATGTGTTGTATACTGTTTCTTAGATTCTTCTAATGTTGGCTTCTATCAGACTTCTGCTTCTCTTTTGGGGTGGGAGCTTTTCTTTGTAGCTGAATAGACATCTTCCATCAGGTGTCTGTGTTCTTCATATCAAGGTTTCCTTTCAATCCCAGAAACATATTTGTGTAGACATCTTTTTTATCTGTAGATCTGGTTTAGAGAGTCACCTGGTTATGTGACTCTCTAAACCAGTGAGAGTCCCACTCCACATAACACTGGGTTCAAGGCTTGGTACCAGTCAAACTATGAACTTATAGTGATTTTCCACTGCTTTACCATTAATTCTAAAGTACTCTACGCTTCCTTACAAAAATGATAGGCTATGCCTCTTCATTATGCACCATAGACATCCAAACCTAGCACATACTAGAATATTATGAAACATTTGACTCGCCTTAGTATTTTAATTTCATAAATATGTTAAAAACCATACTAATGTTCTCTGAAGCTTTAAGTGGGTCAGGTAGGGTAGGTGAGGTGGAGGATATATATATATATATATATATATTTGCTTTTATAGTTCCAAGGCCTTGGATTCATTGATAGAGGATAACAGATGTCTATTTGTCAATAACCACCCACATATTTATTCCTTTGTTTTTTTTTTTTTTTTTTTTTTTTTTTTCATTGTTTCATCATATTTCAATAAATTACTCTGGGGTGACTATTTAATTTAGTCTATAAGAATGTTCAAAAATTTATTCATGCTAAAACCCTGCTGTTCATTTTTTCATGTTATTTTGAGATTCTTTTTAATTATCAAATGATATATTCCAGGTGAGTAGTAACTTTGGTTTTTTCTTATAAGTTATAATTATTCTAAGAAAAGTTTTTTCTGTTTTGTCTCTGATCAATTCCCAGCATGCATTTCACCTCAAGCAGCCATCTTTCTTGAATATCTACTAACCTTAGCTTGGTTGGATTTTATGGTATGTCAACCCTCAGTTTATTTTATGCCAAAGACGTTTCTTATTTTATTCATTCGTAATTATCTTATTTTACTCATTCATTCTTACCACATTTTTAAAACTTATTTCTTGATCTATTTAACCCATAGACAGAGCCCTAACAGGTACTACACTCTGGGTCAGAGTAGACCTGGGAGTAATGGCAATGAAGGGGTAATGTCATATTCAGGACACTAAGACCCTCAGCCACAGCCTTCCTGCAAATATATGATACAAAGGGTTGTGGTTTGCCATAAGAGTAATAAGGTTGGGACAATATATAGGTGCTAGAGCTTAACCAAGACAGCAAGTGATCTGATTGGACCTCTCTGACCACCCGTCTAACCTAAGCAAAGGCCAAAGTGGAGGGTTGCACATTATGCACAATCATTAAGATTCCATCCTTAAGCATCATGAGTCACCAACCATGGCCAATAGTGTGTGTGAGGGGGAGTCTTTAGCCTCTGCAGAGGTACAGTCAGTGTATTTATACAACCCCATCTAAAACTCAGCTTATAGCAAGACTTTGGCAGAATTACTGATAAAGCAAAATAAATTAAATAAAATAATTTCTTTATAAAATATTCTTTCAATTGACCAACCAAAGTTTCTTACCTCGTATATCTTAGCCACAACAAATTGAACATACTTATCTGTAAAATAGGATGTGTGACACAACACATCAGTGCAGTTGTGTGTATGCAGGTATATATAATTGCATAGTTAGTTATATTGAATACGTAGTAGTAAGACAAACCACATATAAGATAGATATGTGTATTCAGTGTGGATCATAGGTGTGTGCGTATACGTTTATATATGCATATACATGTATAGATAAGTGTATATGTGTAGTAGTAAAAATAAATTCTATAGAAGAGAAAGAAATAAAAAAAGGTGATAAAGATCATTAGCCAGAAGAAAAGTCTGGCGTTTGGGCAATTTTGGTAGTCAGCTAGGGGTCAGGATGGCCATAAATCTCATCAATGAGGGTGGTCCTCAAACAAAAGACTTTTCAAATTCCGCAGGGGTTAATGAATCTCGGAAGATGAGATTTTGTGCGAGACTTGGTGAGATTTGAGAGTTCTTGAAAATTTGAAAGTGAGTGAGGCAGTTAGAACCAGGCAGTGGAAGAAGTAAGATCCCCCTTAGACTTGTCCAGTAGAAGACAACTTTAGCAGGAGACCCTAAAGGAGCAGGAAAGGGCATTTCGCCCACTCCCATCTCAACTGAGATAATGGAAGATGTGAATGATTGAATGAATGCGAGTTATGTACCTCTCTGACCATTTTTGATGTTCACCTGACTCGGTTTTGTCTTTGTTTGTCTCTTCTTTTGTTAATATTTGATTGTTCACCTTTCGGCGGGGAACCCCCCAGGGCGCTTTTAGCACAGAGTATCACAACAAGTGGAGATCCTAAGTGAAGCTAGCAGATGACATGAATGATCATGGCTAGCGAGAAGATGGAAAGTGCAGCAAATGCAGAAGTAATGCAGTAAGGACATGCAATAGCCGCCCCCCCCCGGCCCGCCAATGGTGTGACAGGTGTCTCATCAAGGTGTAATGGTTTGCAAGCTAATCTCACAGATCCATTACTACTGAATAGCAAGTTTGATCCTCTTTGAATGAATGTCCCATACTTGGGCATTTGTGTCACATCCTACCTGTGGCAAACAGGTTGGGTAAATATTTATCTGTAAAACAGGATGTCTCAAAAGTGTAAATATTTTTTTTTTTTTTCAAAATCCTGACTTTTTCTGTGTTCACTAATTCTAGTGGAAAATGTACAAATACCTCAACCAACAAGAAAGGTCAATAGTAATTTATCACGTGGCTAATAGTTATTTAGTCTTCACATGCAACATCTGTGGTCGGGTCGGTTTTTCAAACATTCTCCTTCGCAATCACAGAAGGCGCTGTAACTTCAGGGGCATGAGAAATATATAGTCCTCTGAGACTGAAATGCTGATGAATAGTTATTTACTAAATCTAACATAGATTTAGGCCAGAAGTAGAAGGCATTTGGTGAGAATCAAACTCACTTCTACTCAGGGTCAGAATGGATCTTGGAGTAATGATATTGAAGGAGTACTCCAGACTCCCCAAATTTCTAGAACTGGAGCCTCACCATCAGATGCAATTTAGTATTACACCAGCAGAGATACTGATAGGTATGCATCCTGCATCCCTGATGACCACAAAAATCTAAAAGGACGCAGTAAAATCATATCCATGCATCCCAGTGTTTTTCTTTTTTCTTCCCTCACCATTTCAAGCTAACTGTAAATACATTTCAATAGTTTCTTAGAAACAATTTATACAGGATAGGTTACAAGGTAGGAGTTAGAAGCCTTTTGTTGGGACCCATCAAATTTCCTGGGGACTCATTCAAAGCAAATATGTGCATCCCAGGATGCATTAAATCAAAATGCTATCAGCATCACTGTGCCAGGACCCTCCTTTTTATGAGATATATTCAGAATATTCTAAGCATTGCTGACAGGGTGGAAATTGTCTTGGGTTCTGTTAAAAGTGTTTGTATTAATTTATAGTGTTGGTTTGGTTTCTGTTCAATGGTATATAAACCTTTCTTGGGTCATTTAATGCCAGAACCATCCTTGTAGAATTTTTTTTAAGTTCATTCTAATTAGAATAAGAATTCTATCTTTGAATCTTATTGTTTAACAATAAGATATTTTGGATTAGATATTGATGCTCTCAACATAAATATAAAAACAGCACTTAATCTTTTTTTGTCTTTTTAAACTGAAGAGTGGAGAGACTGGAATCCCTTTTTTTTTTCTTTTTTTTTTTTCATGCACTGATTGGTAATGAAAAGAGTCTATGTTGTTTTAATGGCACCATTGGTATTTTGAAAATGGTCTGACATAAGTGAGATAAGTGATAGCAGTATGTAGATGAACTGTTCAGAATGCAGACAATGGTGGCTGTAATATTAGAACAGCTAAAATGCTGCACTGCGGTAAATCACCAATAAGCAAAATACAGTTGGTAAAGTGATCATCATTGCATTTCTTAGCAAAAGAGAAAAAAGCTCAGTAATATGACATATTAGGGAATTTCATTATTAATCTTTTTATTATATTTATCAGTTTTCACTCCAGTATTTGTTGGTGGCCTTCACTAGAATGACTAGGGTTATGGAATTGGAGTCAATTAAGGGAGTTGAAGATGGTTTAGTGGAGGTGTGTGGTTGCATTTTGCATAGTACTAATACACTTGAGAAAGGTATGAATCCTACTATTCTCCTTCCAGCTATGGATAAATAGTAGGGTAGATATGGTATGGCCCCCAGTCTAGGAGAAGGAAAACTCTGAATTCAAACCAAAGGGCTCTCTTCTCATTAGTCAAAACTACTTTGTGAGCTCCTCCTCCTATTAAAAAAAACAAAACTTGTGCATGGTGTGTTATCACTCAACCTATACCAACTCCAATTCAATTTACACTTTATATGGCCCTAGTTTAGTCTGTAAAGTTATACAGTGTACACTCCTTATGAATAGATTATAAAAAATCATAGTTTTATGATCATTTCTAGGCCATAATCCCTTAATTACATAAAGAGGAGTTAAAGGTTTATCTGTTCTGCCTCCACAGCCCTGGAAATAACAGCAAGTCTCCTCAGCTCTGGATTCATATTCTGGCTAATCTCAGCAGTGCTAGTGTCTTTTCTTCCTCACCCTCAAGTCTATGATATGCCCCACATTACCCCCACTTTACTACATATCAATTTTCATGAATGAGGTGTTTGTAATGTAATGGTTACCACATAAGAATTTTCATTATTTCTCATTTTGTATTATTTAGATTCTTTGGACTGTTGTCCTCATCTTTATTGTTATATACACAATGTTTTGGCCAATGTGCCCTTTCGCTTTCATCAAGTGTTTCTTGTTGAATTCTGAAACATTCCTGTCTTTGACAAGAAACACCTGAAAAAGGCTGAATTCCTATTGTAAATTGGGAATTCAGAATAAAATATTTAGTTTCTGATGATACTTAAATTCTCATCTAAAACCTCAAGAACCAAAACTTATGTTAATCTGGGATTATCCTCTCTAATCTTTCTGCTCCTCTCTATTTCTTTTAAACGTAATTCAAACTATTTAATTAAAAAACTATGGAAGGTGATCATTGAATATCAAATCATATTCTATTCATCAAATTTTTTTTTACTATATTCTGTGATGGCTTTCACCCTGGATTGGTTGAGCTGGCTCCATCCAATGAATTCACCTGTGATGAATTCATGGAAGGAGTAACAAGGGAATAGGAAATTCATAAGTGGTCCCCAAACCCACATGCATAATTCTTTAATATATAACCTTTACAGACTTTTGACTGATATGAATGATTGTTAAAAAAGAAAGTTTGAATAATTAAAGTCCAATATTTTAATATTGCTCCTCCGATCAATCGGCTGGTCACGTCAAGCCCTAGCACCTATGATTGCCCCCAACCCTATTGCCCTTATGGCAAGCCCCAAACCTTTTTTTATCATATGGATAATAGAAGGCACTGGCTGAGGGTCTACATGTCCTGGGATTGATGTTAAACTCTATCTGATGGTGAGGTTCCAGTTTTGGAAGTTTGGGGAATGTGGAGCCCTTCATCACCATTGCTCCCTGGTCCACTCTGGCCCAGAGTGGTAATACCTGTTAGGGTCCCATCTATAGGTTAAATAGAAAAATGTGTTTATAAAAAATATTGAGTATCCATTAAGAATTGATTTATTTCAAAACTTTATCTGCATCAAATGACCCACTGAGGTTGAATTGCCATAAAACAAATCAAACCAAACCAAATTAATATTGCTAACCATTTTGTTTATGGAAATGTTGAAATTTTCATTTTATTTTTTAATCTTTTTTTAGTGGAATTTTTATCATGGTTCTAAAAAGAATATCTGAATAGAAAAAGCAATAGAACATTGACAAACTTTTTAAAACAATGAAAGAGAAGTTGCTGAAAACTGTCAAGATTGATTGATTTTAATGGCATGTCAACATGCCTAGAATTATTTTATGCTGAGAGGTTAGGGAATTGCATTCATTGAAAGAGAAGTTGCTAAAATCAACAACTTAAAATGGATTGATTAGTTTTAATGGCATGTCAAAGTGTCTAGAATTATTTTGTACCAAGAGGTTAGGGAATTGCATTCATTGTACATTTATATTTATATTTTTTGTGAAACAGATCTATTTGACCCACAAATAGGGCCCTAATAAGTACTACCACTCTGATTTAGAGTGGACCTGAAAATAATAGCAATAAAAGGGTACTCTACACACCCCAGAACATCAGAAGTGGAGCCTCACCATCAGATACAGTTTAGTGTTATACCCAGGATACCTCTTTTTGGAGGTTTCAACCTAAGAGAAAAAACTCACATTCGAATATTTTGGTTAATTTTGAAATTTGAGCAATGTGTTTATTTAGTGAATGAGGGGCACAGATTGACTAATCTGATCTGTGTGGCAAAGTGTGGGGAGCTGACGGTAGGTGTGGCACACCATGTTAGCAAAAAGGGGATAGACTTCCTTGCTGTCTGGCTGATACTGAAAATAAGCCACTCTGCCAACTTTACTTATTTAGTGTTAAAATTTACCTTGTAGGTCAGTATATATATTTACCAACCCCTTCGCACGAGTAGGATGCGACACAAGGTTAATTTCTTAAGCAGAGTTTAACAGGTTTGAATTCAGAGTTTTCCTTTTTCTTGACCGGTTACCTAGCCATGGTTAAAGAGCCCAGTCTGTCCTACTATTTAGCCATAGCTGGGAGGAGAATACTTGGATTCATACCTTTCCCAAGGTTATTAGCACTCTGTGAAATGTAAACAGCCTAGTCCAGGATTTGAACTCGGGGCGATGAGTCCATTTCCTACAACTCTAACCATTACACCACACACCTTGTAAGGGATGAGTGCTTAACAATATATTTTGTATTTTAACACTTTGTCCCCTGATTTCAGTTTAAAACTGAAAAAAACGATACCTGATGCACGTAAAATGATAATATCATTAAAATAAAGATGTTATGTCATAAAGCAATTAATTAATAACCATATCATTTCTTTTCTTCTTTGTTGATATAATTTTCTTTTCAGATTTGAATTCCAAAATATCAAGCCTTTATTAGGTTGTAAATTTCTAAAAATTTTAGAAGTCTATATGAGGGAGTCTCAGTGGTGTCGGGGTTAACATGCTAATCTGCACATCATAGTAAACGAGTTTGAACCCAGTCACATTATTACATTTACTTTTGACTAATACCTGGGGAAAGGTAGGAACCCCCTTATCTGCCCACCTATGGGTTAAATAGTAACACTAGTGTTCTTCAACAAGGATGGCTTTGCCATTAAACAAAGAAACTAAACCAAACCAAACCAAAAAAGAAGCCCTATATTTTCAGCTAATACTTTTTAGAACGCTAAAACTGGTATTTAGATATAAACAAAAATTACACCTGGAGTTATCTCCCTTAGTCAGATATTTAAACACAGAAATCAGATCATTAGAGGGATTAAGCATAATGCAGAATTCACTTGATTATTATTAAGTTGAAATATGACTGAAAATTACTTCATTTTCTGAGTATTTTAATAGTTTTGCACTAACAAAAATGTCAGTACTATATAATTTTGCTGTTACTGGAATATGTGGCCAAAAATTGGTACTTAATAATATGTATTGTTAATTCTTGTGCAAAATGCCTTATATTTTAAAGTCCCACAATTTATAGTATCACCCAGAAGTTAGTACACCCCTATCAATTAGTGTGTATATATATATATATATATATATATATATATATATATATATATATAATCAATTTAAAAAATGTAAGGTAGGGTAATAACTCCATTCCAAGTTTCATGTCTTCAATCATCAGGGTAGTGAGTAATACACATGGTGTATTATCCTGTCTAAATTGATAATATATTTTGATATTACTCAGCATTTGGAGCTGCTTTTGATATTAAATTTTAACTATAATATATATAGGGCCAGTTTGCTCAGTTAGTAGAGTGTTTGGTTAGGAATCACAAGGTTCCTGGTTTGATACCGGCCCTCGCCAACTCAGCATATGAGTAGCACAGTACTTCTGCCCCATCCATGTGTATGGGGAGGGGTAGAATTCTCTGTACATGTTGAATTTTTAACTGTGCTGTTCCCAAATATAATTTTTTTTTTTAAGAAAAGTCTAATAGCTTCATCTTATATTCACCTTTCCTTTTTTAACATTTTTTTTTAAAGAAAATTAACAATTAGAAAAAAAATGGTGTAGGTGATCTGAACTCTACTATGAACAATACTTATTTCATTGGAACATTTCTTCATAAAAATAAAAATCCCCATAAACTAATCCATGTCCATCTTTTCATCTCCACATTAAATCAAATGTCAACTATTATCTGTTTGAGTCACCCAACCTTAATCAACCTACTTTAGTGAAATGAGATGAGTATTTTTATGAATCACTCTGACAGGCTTTTCTTACAAAATGACATCTGTATAATATAACACAAATAAAACATGGAATAAGGATTGGTTATTATTAGTACTAGCAAAAAAAAATGTGTAAAAATAAAATGTTGAAAGATATTGCCTGAGGTGGTTGGGGTAATTAGATAAATAAAATGTTTAATATTTTTTTTAATTAATTACTTACTTAAAAAGCATCATATTCACTCCACTCCACTGAGATATTTGTTGTGTTTTACAACAATAAGGACCTCCAAAATGTTTCTAAAAATTTCAGATTTAATTATTCAAACTTTTATCTTTATAGAAAAATTAAAAAATCATATGAGTAATCAATACAACTGAATGTTTTAACACGAAAATATCATAAAATGTGTTCTTAATAACAATCAAGTTTATTTCAAATAATGCACAAGCACAATTAAGAACACATTTTATGATATTTTCATGTTAAAACATTCAGATGTATTGATTTGAACAAATTCTTATTTTCAGTGTAGATTTACGGTGAAATGAAAAAGGCTGACCAAAACAGACGGCTTCCTCAAAGTGAAAGAAACAAGGGGAGGTTACTCTCATTTATGTAGCTAATGTTCAGATTACCAATATTTTTATATCAACTGAAAAATTTGAAATTACTTTGGCATGCTTTTTTTTTAAAACAACATCAATTTAGAGTTAGTTTATGCTGAAAGCACCAGTTCCTGATAGATCATCAAATTTAAGCAATAATGAGCCTGTTCAGTACTTAGATGGGTGACCATTTATAAACGGCATGTACTGTAAACAACCTGATCTCTCTGTGCCAGACTAAGGAAAACTTAGTAAATAACAATATCAATATTAGTGTTGGACTTAAAGGTATTATAATAAGTTGGAAGGCTTAGTGACCTTCCAACGTGGTACATATAAGTACAAGAAATATTCCAACAAAGAAGTTATAAGATATAACAAACATAGACTTTAATAATTGAGCACATAGAAATACATTTAAACAGGAATACATATACAAATTACAAGGTATACAAAGGAGATATAAAATGAACACATATACAAGACAAGGTACTAGAGGTGTATAAAGAAAGTAGGACTTTCTTCCTGTAGAAGTGATGGAGAATCCATGAAGTAATGTCACTTAATTAGACTGGGGGGCAAAAAGGTATAGATACAGATGTCTAACCCATGTGTCCTGTTTGATGTCCCAGGGAAAAAAGAATTCAAACTCCCCGCTTTCCTGACTAAATAGTCATCTAGCGGTCCAAAACCATGAAACAAGGGAAGATAACTCTTCCAGACCAAACAGGTGCAGACAATCGCTACACTAGCAAGCAAGGCAGTATTTGAAATAAAGTAAACACAAATTATAGATACCTTTTATTATTACCTATTTCCAAGCTTTTGCTCACAAACTTCCAGAAACCTATTCTGTTAGTAAGTAGGGGGAGGGGCTGTTATATTTGTTAGTAAAGAAGGAAACTGCTGTATTTGGGAGTAAGTAGTAACTGATGAATGCTGAGTATTGTCTGCTTTTTACCTTTTTTTTTAGTGTGAAACTATTTTCTTTCATTAGATCTATTGATATTCGTAGTATATAATCTATAGGTAGATTATGAATAGAAATGGTGGCAATGTATCTTGTTGCAAGACTCCAATGACAATGTCAAAGAAATCAGTGTCCCCACCCCTCATCAGGTGAGTGAACCCTGACCTTTGTATCTTTGTAGCACATCATTATAGCATTAATAGTTTCAGTGTCTTTTTAAAATGAAAGAAAATTATTTCAACTGAGTTACTTTCCTTTTATTTTATCCTTATTCTTATTTGTATATTTTGACAATAATTATTATTGGCATTTCAATCTCGGAAGACTATAATATAGTTTTTGTTCCCCTGAATTTACAGCGCCTCCTGTGACTATGAAGTCCAATGTTTGAAAAACATTCTCGACCACAGATGTTGCATGTGAAGGCTGTTCTTGATGATGTTGATGTGCCGGTGCTTTGTTGCCACTGCTTTCTTCTGGACCTCTTGGCTTCATGGGGTTGCGCCAGGGTGGCTTCAGACATGAACAGTCCTCTGTGGAGGGCCTGCTACCACCGAGGGCAGTCCTGAGCCAAATTTTCCTAGCTGAAAGGGGCAATGCAAAAGCACCTGAGATCATTCTTGCAGAATAATAATAATAATATCAATAATAATGTTATAACCTAACAAAGGTTACTAAATGAGAAATAACCAAACGGAGGTTGGAAATGAAATGGAATCTTTATAACATTAACAAAATACAATACTTGCCAGTGGTGAGAAGGTAAATCACAGCTAGTGGCATAAGACTACTCAGTCAGCATAATACTCCCTGTATTTATGGGGATTGGGGCATAGCCATTAATGTTCATAGGTAGGCTATATGAGAATTGGAACATACCCTTTAATGTTCATAGGTAGGGTATATGAGTATTGGGACATAGCCATTAATGTTCATAGGTAGGGTATATGAGAATTGGGACATACCCTTTAATGTTCCTGCCCTGTCGGCTGGGGCGTTAGAATGCACCAACTGCACCTCTGCAGAGGGGTAAGACTCCCCCAATGGGGCCACCTGTTGGCTGTGGGTGGCGACCCGTGATGCTTAAGGATAGAGCCCAGGTGGATGAGCAGTTCATGACATGCAATACTCCACTTTGGCCCTATCTTGGACTAGATGGGCGGTCGGAGTGGCCCCCTCCAATCAATCGGCTGGTCACGTCAAGCCCTAGCACCTCTATGATTGCCCCAACCCTATTGCCCTTATGGCAAGCCCCACCCCTTTTTATCATATGGATGCTAGAAGGCGGTGGTTGCGGGTCTACATGTCCTGGGAATGACATTAAACTCTATCTGATGGTGAGGTTCCAGTTTTGGAGGTTTTGGAGCACCCCTTCATCACCATTGCTCCCTGGTCCACTCTGACTCGGAGTGGTAGTACCTGTTAGGGTAGTACCTGTTAGGGTCGCATCTATGGGTTAAATAGAAAAATGTATTTATGAAAAAATTGTATTATCCATTAAGAATTGATTTATTTCAAAACTTTATCGGCATTAAATGACCCACCGAGGTTGATATGCCGTAAAACAAAACAAACAAAACAAAACAAACTTTAATGTTCATAGATAGGGTATATATCAAATGTTGAGTTCTTTTGTTCTGTTTTTTTTATTTTTTAGATGGCATTAGGAGCATTTAGTTTTAGATAATTTTATTCAAAAAGATGATTTATGATTGTATTTTTTATCAAAATTGATATATTTTTGTTTATTGATTCTAAAATTGAGGATGCATTTTTTTTATTTTAAGAAAAGTATAAATTTGAGTAAAGTGCAAAAAAAATAGTTTGAACAGTTCATGAAGAAATTACTGGAAATGATGAAATATGTTAAAATTAGTTTGGAAAGTTCCACACTTCTCTAAAGTCAAGTGCATCAGTTGATGTTGATCAAATCAAGACATAAGATCATCTATCTATTATTGTACTAAAGCTGAGTTAATCAACTTTTGCTTCCTTAAGGCTTTTTTACTCTTTAGTTTAATGATACAAAAATTATACTAAATTATTCCTTACTTTTAGGATTGAATTATGTTTGAAAGAAATTCTGTTTTAATTGGTTCTAATTAGTTGTAATTTGCAATTAAGTCAAAAACTGACAAATCTTTTACTTTACTCTGTGTCTATCTCTTTCTTCCCCTCTATGTATCTCTTGGCTACCTCCTCATTATATCCTGCTTGTTTCTCTGGAGAGTAAAGAGAGAGAGAGAGAGTCGGTAGAATTTGAAATGTATTTTTATGTTAAATTTCTCAACCAGCAACCCATAGCTTAAATGAGGTCAAACATTTCCTTTCTTAAAAAGCTAACAAAATGATTTTAAGGTTTCATCCAGCTGTATTACATCTAGCATTAAAATGGTAAAGCAAGGAGTAGCAAGTTGAATTGTAGATTGGCCTAATTTATCTTACTATTATATTTGAATTATTTAAACACAGATTCACAGCAGGTGTTTTCTAATTCCAGAATACACTGTTAAATACATCTGTACAGTTAGCTTGGCTTTTTGCAGATATAAGGCAATTCCTTTGGCTTTTAGTTATTCAAACATTCAGCTATTTATTTGTGTGTCCAACTAAATCCTACACAAACTTTTAGACTTCCTATAGATTTTCTCTTGATTTTGAAATAACAAAAACTTAAATATACGACTCAGAATACAGAAAGTGTATCCTCTGCAAAAAGGTAATACCCTGCCCCATTAAACTGTGTCTGGTGATGAGACTCCAGTTCTGGAAGTATGAAGTAACCTTTTGTTGCTATTACTCTGCAGTCCCCTCTGACCTGGTGTTGTGCTACTTATTAGTGTCTCATCTATGGGTCAAAATTGTTTGTATTGGAAAGGAATACTTGAGAGTAATTAATTGAAGCTATAATTGTTTATTATAGATTCATGTTATTAGTTACTTGAAACTGTGTGCAAACAGAATGATTATTATAGAATAGAAACAGTAACTTGAAATCATATAATTGTGTATAGGCAAATAAAAGTGAAATTTTAAGAAAAGTTTAATGGAACATTGAAATGATTGTAATCTGACATTTAGAAATGAATCAAATTTCAGCATTAAATAACCCATAAGGAGTTGATTTGCCATTAAACAAATAAACCAAACCCCAAAAAAAGATTTCATCTTGTTTCCTTAGATTCCCACGCTGAAATTATTCACCTATGATATCTAACTGCCAATCATTATTTCTGCTGGTGTTTGACCTCAAGGTTACATGTCTGTTGCAACACTGCACAAATGCCCTAATATTTTACACACTCATATATATATATATATATATATATATATATATATATATATATATACATAGAGAGAGAGAGAGAGAGAGGTGCATCCACACTTATACATCACACGTGTAAATAACCAAATTTCAGTTACACAATTTCAAATCATCAAAGCACAATCACTTTTGACCATATTTTTCACTATTTCAAAATCTTTCACTGCCTGAAGATTTCTCTGCTTAAACAAGCAAGTTTAAAGAGGATGAAACCAATATGGTAGCAGATTAGTTTCCATACAATTAAATATATACAAAACATATATATTTATTTATCATTAATATATATGTGTGTGTGTGTGTGTGTGTGTGTGTATTTATATAATCAACTGAACAAGAATCGGACAATTTATCAAATTACCAATTACTAGCACGAATATACGCCTTTTGAGCATAAAAGTATTTAAGTTTTAATGTAATGAAATATATTAAATTAGAAAGACTAACTGAATTAAATAAGAACTCATATAAAAAGATCACTTATTTTGATTAGATATAAGATTTTGAAAAAGTGAAAAATATGGTCAAAAGCAATTGTGCATTTCAAATCTTTTGCTGTCTGAAGATTTTTCTGCTTAAACAAGTTTAAAGAGAATGAAACCAATATGGTAGCAGATTAGTTTCCATACAATGAAATACATACAAAAAATATATATTTATTCATTATTATTAATATTGCTCTATCACAGATACTTAGCACTCTCCTAATAATACTGTATATATTGACTTACTACTGTCTCATCAAGTGAGATAGTGTTAACCATATACTGTGGTAATATATATATATATATATATATATATATATATATATATATATATATATATATAAATTAATTTTTTTTAATTTTTTTTTTTTTATTCTTTTTTCTGTAGATTTTTGGTAGTAATTGTGTTATGTTGGTTTTATGTTACTGAAAATGCTTATAGATTGTTACTCTTTTGAAGGATTTATTTCTTTTTTTTTTATAAAAATGATACAAAAACTTATTAAAACCCACACAAACTTTCCAGTCACCTGATCTATATATAATTTACAAAACTATTTACTCAACAACATGTTCTTTTTTCTGTTAACCTTTATTTATGTATTTATATATCTATTTTTACTTACTTTTTTTTTCCTTTTGCAATTTGTTATTTACTGTTATTGTCTGGGTAAGTTTTTCATTTCCTGCTTTTGTTTGTACTCTGTAGGCTGTCAGTCGTCGTAATGTTGCTGATATCTGTACCAGGAAAAAAGTGAGTGAGGCAGATACCTTTTTAAAACTGCTTGCACATTGAAAGATTGCATCTCTAAATGGCGTACCAAAATAAAAAGAAGAAGGAGGAGTACAAAAAGCAAAGGTAAGAATAATTGATTTATATCTCTTAGTTTGTCTGAAAACATTCTTTAGACTAGCAAGAATATGCGCCCTCTGGGCATAAGTATTTAAGTTTAAATAAGAAAAAGATTACTCATATTTTGATTATATTTTAATTGGTTTTATATAAAATTCTTCATAGAATTGATTTTAATATATTGGAGAATATAACAAAAATATTAGAGATCAATAACACAAAGTAATTATTTATTAAACTCGGTTTTGTTAAATTAATAAGGTTTAGAAAATAAGGGTGTCTCATTGTGGTGTAATGATTAGCAAGGTAGTCTTGCAAATCTGTTGCTACTGAAAAGTGCGTTCGATTCTCACTGGATGCCCCATACTTGTGACCTTGTGCCACATCCTACCTTTGATGAACGGGTTGGATAAATTAACCTTGTATTGTACCACACACTCTTCCTCTAATATTAATTAGACAATATAAGTAAGGTTTTATGAGCTTCTTAAAATTAGCTTTATCCCATTGAGTAAGCGGTCAGTGCCACTGTATCTTTCTAAACTGATTCAAATTCCTTTACATCATTTTTGTATAATGAAACATATATAAAATAAAGTTTATATATATATATATATATATATATATATATATATATTATTTATATTTTGCTTGAAGGCAATTATAATGCATGTATCACATAAAATTCGATAATTATAGAAAATAATCTTGACAAGTGAATCCCGGCAAAGGATGGCTCGCTATGCAGAACACCGTATATTTACCAACCCCTCCGTACAAACAGGATGTGACACAAGGTTGATTTCTTATGCAGAGTTTAACAGGTTTGAGTTTAGTTTTCCTTCTCCTAGACTGGTTACCTAGCCACGGTTAAAGAGCCCAGTCAGCCCTATTATTTACCCATAGGTGGAAGGAGAGTAGTTGGATGCATACCTTTCCCAAGGGTATTAGCACTATGTGAAATGCAAAAAGGCTTGTCCAGGATTTGAACTCTGGACGATGAGTCCATTTCCTACAACTCTAACCATTACACCATGCAAATAAAGTTTGTACAATTGGAACAAATTGGTGATGGGCAGATAAGCAAATTTTGTATTGGCATCTGTTGAAATGTATTAATCAATATGTTGGTTCCAGCTGATTGTTTGTAATGATGAAATAGTGTGGTGTTTGTCTCTTGTTATAAACTGTTAACAAAACTTCTCATTCACCATTTAGTGGAGTCCCTGCCGTGTAATGGCTAATGTGTTAGACAGCAAGATCACAGTAAGCGAATTTGAATACCAGTTAGCTTATTACATTTACTTTTGGACTACAAACCTTGGGAAAGGTTTGAACCCTTTCTTCATGCAAACTATGGGTTAAAAAATACCACTGCCGTTCTGCAAGGATTGTCTTGGCATTAAATAACCCACAAAGGTTGATATGCTATTAAAACAAAGAACCAAACCAATCATTCACCATTTATAACTTTATTAATCTTAGGAAATACATTAGTTTTTATAAAGTCCTTTTATGCAGGGCCTTGAATGCATTGGGTACATTCCCTTTAGAGGGGTAACGCATCCCAACCCCCCTCCCCCCACACACACACAGAGCAAAAGGGTATTTTGGACATGACACTTAAACTCCATGTAGTAGTAAGGCTGAAGTTCTAGGGAGTTTGGAGTTACTCCTTCATTGCCATTACTCTCAGATCCACCCTGGCTCTGAGTAATAGTACCTGTTAGGGCCCTATCTATGGGTCAGATAGATCTGTTTAATAATTATTAGTATTAGGAATACTTGAAACCATATATGTATTTACCAACTCCTCCGCACAAGCAGGATGTGACACAAGGTCAATTTATAAAGCAGAGTTTAACAGGTTTGAATTCAGAGTTTTCCCTCTCTTAGACTAGTTGCCTAACCAAGGTTGAACCAGTCTGCCCTAATATTTATCCATAGCTGTAGGGAGATTTGCTGGATTCATACCTTTCCCAAGGGTATTAGCGCTATGTGAAATGTAAACAACCTTGTCCAGGATTTGAACTCGTTTCGTTGTGCCCAATTCCTAAGATGGTATCCATACACCACTCACCTCCATTGAAAATATATAACTATGTGCAAACAAATGGTTATTATTTATTAGAAGTAAGTCTATAGATTATTTATATTTGAGAGGAATAGTTTAAACAATATAACTGTGTGAAAATCATTTGTATTAAGAATGATTAATTGTTTACAAATGATTACTATTATTCGTTACTTGAAACCATTTAATTACTTTCAAAAAAAGAATTGATTTTAGTATTAAATAACTTAACAAGAGTTGACATGTTCTAAAACCAACCAATGTTCAATTTTATAGTTTAGTTTAGTAATCTCTTTATCATAACAGTGGGTATTGTTAGTTACTTAATTTTTTCATTATTATTATATATACTAGCAAATATATGCACCCTCCGGGTGCAAGTATTTAAGTTTTTAATGTAATGAAATATTGTATTAAATTAGAAACGCTAATGAAACTAAATAAGAATGCAGATAAAAAGATTTGAAACAGAGGAGGATATAATCGAAAAATAGAACAACTGAAATTTACTCTTCCATCACTCTCGTCTTTCATTGTTATTTTTTCTAATTTAAGTATTTAGTTAAAATAGGAAGTAAAGAATAAAATGACACTTATCTTTTCTTGTTAATGGATTTCATTTAAGATTCATTGAAGAGATTTTTGCTTATATTCATTAAAATAAAACCAAACAGTTAGAAACCAATAATACTAAGCATATATTTATTAAAATTACATTTTTAATATCAATATGCAAATTAGCCTTCCCGTTCACACTGTAAACCGCTATTTTGTTGTATATATAAATACAATTGCATGTTATTAGTACGTAGATATGGTCAACAGTATTAATAATGTAAAACAATTTTTATTAATAACTGAAGGTTTAAAAGAATGAAATCATGGAGAATTTGACGTAAATAACTAAGGGAATTGTGACTTGAGTAGTAATATAGTTTCGGTTACAGACAGAAAAACACACAATCTCCATTATAATAAGATGTGAGTTATTATAATTATCAGTCATAGTATTATTAGTAGTAGTTCTATTCTTTGTGAGTTTTCATATCTGTAGTAACTGGAGGCTAAGTGACAGCAAGTCTCCTGAGCTCACTAGGACTATTCACATTTTGTAGCTGCAAAAGAAAACTTTTATGTGGCCAACAAAACTTTCATCAGATGATAACTCAGGAGTCAGGCATGGTTTAGGGGCCAAAATATTATTACCACTGATGAAGAGTATCCCAGTAGTATCTTATAATACCACCTGACTTTGTCCATTTTCCATCATATGACAGTGGGAATGCCAGCTGAAGATTCAGGTTAGACAGGTGGTCAGAGAGCCCCCATCTATTTTTGTCTTATAATTACTGATATAAGTAAAGTAAAGTCGGCAAGGCGGCCTAACGTCGGTATCAGCCAGACAGCGAAGGAGTCTATCCCCTTTTCATTAGCACTAGACAAAGGAGATTATTTTAGCATCTAAGGTGGAGCACCACACCTACCATCAGCTCCTCACTTTACCACACAGATCTCTGCTACTCATGCAATGAGTTGGCGAGGGCCGGTATCAAACCAGGAACCTTGTGATTCCTAGCTGAATGCTCTACCGACTGAGCTAAACTAGCCCCTATGTTATTTTTTAAGAATGTGGTTTATGCTAAAGTTATTTTTCCTTAGATAAATTTACAATTACAATATTTTCTTTTGGTGTCCTAATTCTTTAGAGACATTATTTGTATGTAAACCTGAGAGCTAACATTGATTACAAAAGAGAAAAAAAACTTGTGATTTACTTATGAATGGATACTTTCTTGACCCTTCCCAGAATCCTTCACTCCTTACATAACTATTTAAGTTAAAAGAACAAAAATCATAACATATCACAGCAACTAAAATTTGTTCTCCGATGTTTCAAATTTTAAAAAAGGAAAACTAAGTAGACATTGAAAAATGTGCTTGAAGAAATCCGTATTACAGAACTATTCTTTATATCTATTATTATCTTCATGGCCTTTTTCATTTTATGATTGTCTTCAAACTATTGCCTTTCAACTAGATGGTTATTAACATATTGTATACTTGAATCACTTCTACTCAGATCCTTGAATGTACTTTACATTCCTCTGTTGTGTAAAAATTAATTCATTTTTTTATAAATTGTGTTTTGTAAATACTATGGTGTTTTGTATTATTTTCAGCCTTTTCAAGATTACCTGTTTGCATTTTTTTTTTGTACAAAGTTTCAATACTTCAACAATTCTCAGAATGATTATATAATCCTGGCTATTATAATTATATCACACCTTGCAAGTTTTTCACACCAGCATTAGTATTAGATAAGAATACTTGATACCATATTTAATTATAAATGAATTATTTGTATTAGATAATAGTACTTGATACCATATATAATAAATATAAATCCTGGATAAGGCTGTTTGCATTTCACACAGCGCTAATACTCTTGGGAAAGGTATGCATCTATCTACTCTCCCTCCAGCTATGGGTAAATAGTAAGGCAGACTGGGCTCTTTAACCTTGGTTAGGCAACCAGTCTAATAAAAGGAAAATTCTGAATTCAAACCTGTTAAACTCCACATAAAAATTGACTTTGTGTCACATCTGGCTTGTGCAGGGGGGTTAAATATATAATTATGTATAAATTATTAGTATTAGATAAGAATACTTGATAAACATATGCCTAAAATAACTAGAAAAACACTTTTCAAGAAAAGATATTGAACTATTATGCCTCCTTCCAGTCTCAAAAATGATCAAAATATGCACTTTTCTTTATGCACATTCCAGTGTTACTTCCAATACAATAACATATTTTAAAAGCAATGGGTTCACCCCTGAGTGGTGTCTTAGCATGCCTATACCTAGAATTCCTAGAATCTGGCCCCTTTAGACATACCATCCTGAACAACTCCAGATACTTCTGATACATAGATGACATACTAATTATATACCCACAAGAAACAGATATTACAGAAATGATGAACAGACTGAATAAAATTGAACCCACCATACAATTGATGCACAAACTAGAATCTAATAACTCCCTACGCTTTCTGGACATCCTACTCAATAAGAATAATAACAAGTTAGAATTCTACAATAAACCCACATCCAAAAAATGATCACATACATTTTTACTCACACTACAACACCAACAGGGGAATTATAATCGGACTTTACCTTAGAGCCATCTGCATCAGCATACCTTACTTTAATGATGAATTCAATCACATAGAAAATGCTTTCCAAAACCAAATATATAATTATGTATAAATTATTTGTCTTAGATAAAAATACTTAATACCATATATAGTCTTCTCCCAGATGTTTTTTTCTGTATAGATCAGATTACCATGCACTGAGTTGGCAAGGATCAGTATCAAACCCGAAATACTTGATACCATATATAATTGTGTATAAATTATTTGTTTTACTAGATAAGAATACATGAAAATAGATGATTAGAGACAAATAAAAGTAAAATTCTTAAAAAATGCAATGGAACATTAAAAATATAAATTATTATGATTACAAAAATTTACAAATGAGTCAAATTTTCGTAAGGAACTTATATGCGGTTAAACAAATAAACCCATAAACCAAACTAAAAATAGAAGTTTCTGTTCAAATTGCTTTTCTTTCAACTACTTTTATAAATTTGTACACACAATATGTATTCATTTATTTATTTATTAGAAAATTAATGGAGGCTGTGCCATTTGTTTGTCTATTTTCATATTTAATTTCCTGATGTTTTTGTTGTGAACACAAAAAAAGATCCTCTATGAAAACAATAGTGTTGCCTTTCAAATTTTAGATTAAAAAACAAGAAAAAGAAAAAATCCAATTTTTTATTTTGTTCCCCTAACATGGTCACCTATTTTTAGTATCTTAATTGGAATCAGGCTGGGATAACCATACCTGTCTTTTTTGTTCTTATTTGACCTTTTCTTCCTGTTTGCATCCACCTCCATCCCCCACCGTTCATCCTCCGCTAGAGAATGGCAGATGAAGCCTTTATTCACAATGAGGTCATTGGTCTTTGCTTATTCATTGACGCCAATTGCAAACTTGTAATTAACTTCATTCTATTTTCAAACATTATGCTGTTTTGTTTTTTGGGTTTTTTTTTATTGTTTCTTATCCTGTGGATCACTAACTAAATATTTTGTACCTGTGCTCATTTTGTGTCTCAACTGTTCATGGTGGACTTTACCTGACAGACCAAGCCAAGGCTTTAGCAGGTACTTGACCAACCTATTCATTGTATCTGATTTTGTCACTACTGAACTATTTTCAATATTAATGATTTTATTTTTATCTCCCTATTCTGATTTTTACCTTGTTTTCACTGTGTTTTTTTTTTTTTTTTTTTTTTTTGAGCTATCCAGCAGAATATCCCTATTTTATATATGAGTGTGCTTGCACGCATGTGTACCTGGGTGAGAGAGAGAGAGAGAGAGAAATATTCACACGTTTTATCTCTATCTTTTATATGTGAGTCTGCCTGCATGCATGTTTGTTTTGTTTTTTTAAATTGTTCTCAACTAGTTCGACCTTAGATCATTGTCAGGAAAAAAAAGTTTTTGTTAAAAAAAAGAATTTTAGAAAGTTTTTTTTTTTTTTTTAAATCTCTTTTAGATCTCTTTGTTACAAATATTTAATCAATGTATGAAAGTGATTATACTAAAAATTGTTGGGTACAGTGTTGCAAAGTTGGAGTGGGAGGGAGTCGGAGATTTTGACTGGGGTTGGAGTCTGCATCCTAGGAATACTCTGAGTCAGAGTTAGACCTTATACCTTCTGAATCTGCAAAATTATGTATTTTTGATAAATTTATATATCTTAAATAAATAAATAAATATATTAGAGGTTTAATGCAAACATAAAAAAAAACACTAACTATGATTTTATTGTGAATTAAGATTTTATTACTATTTTTTTTAAATATTTGCATTAAACATCTGATATATTTATTTATACATATATATAAATTTATCAAAAATACATGATTTACAAATTTATGTTATAAAACATAGTGCACCCTTAACATGGTGAGGGATATAGCCAAGTTCATATCATAGTGTAGAGCATGTGTCAAGTGACAATGATGAAATTTCTTTTTTTTGTTTTTAAATTTTTTTTTAGTAAAATTATTTTAGTTTGCTACTTTGCTTTTGTTGTCAATATAATTTAATTCTAATGATGTTAAGGAATCAATCAGTCAGAATTATAGGAATCCTAGGAATTAGTCGGACCTTATAATTTCCAACTCTGCAACTCTAGTTAGGTAGGTAAAAGTTTAAAATGTATTGAATAGTTATTACCTTTTTTTTTCTTTTAAATAAAATTTGTTTGTAATATTTAATCAATCAATTAAATTATTTTACCAACTCTTTTCTCTAAAAAGAGATTTTCTTTTTAGAATATTTTAGTTAGCATTTTTTTTTTTTTTTTTTTTTATCTTCATCTTCAATATCTTTTCTTATAAAATTGTCACCAAAACAACCAAATTATCTCACATTCAACACTGGTTACCTACCCCCCCCCCACCATGGACATAATGTGGCACTAAGTCACATTTTTTTATAAAATTGTGTTGCAAAATCAACCACTTCTTCCCATCTCCACATAGTGTTTACCCAACCTCTCCACTTCTTACTACTTCAGTGTTTACCTAACCCCTCTACCATGGACAAAATGTGACACTAGGTCAAATTTGTTTTGATAAATACAAAGGATAAAGAGAAAATATGATTGTGTAATAATTACTATCATAGGAAGTGGATTTGGTTACCAGGGTTTCAAATCCTGAATGAGGCTGTTTGTATTTCACATAGCACTAATACCTTTGATATGACATAGCCACTCACCCTGGTGCATTTTTTCTCACTGCATTACATTGTGATGTTAGACTCCATGCTGTTGCAGTTTTCTTGTTTAAGTTACAGCTGCACACAGCACCAAGACAGGGGGTCACAAGGAGAAAAGAACAAAGAAACGAGGGCAAACTTTTACAATACAACAGTGGATGTGTGTGGATGTGTGTGGCACTCGGTAAACTGTACTCTTCTCCCATTGTGTTTACAGACTCTCAACTGTGCTACAGCAGACTCACATCCAGACACATAATTACACACATAAACATGTCCAACTCCACACATATATACAGACAAACCTTGACATAGAAATACCTATCCCCTCATAGAAGGTGTCCCATCATGGTATAATGGTTAGCACACTCATCACACAGATAATTCATATCTTGAATAATATTTATAAATTTATAATATGTTATAATATATATTTAAAACCTATTTTAATATGAGAATACATGAAAGGTCATTCTCTTTCAAAAGTGATCAGTCTTAATTCCTATATAATTATCAACATAATAGAAAATTACACTTATTTTAATGTCAATAATATTGGCAAAAATTAATTGAGAATGTATAATTTACTTACCGACAATGTAGTTGTTAAACAAAACTCATGAGCTGTTCATTACAACTGTGAACAATAAAACTTAAAATTTACTTTATAGATAACAAATTATTTGTAAACGACCTTTTGTACTTTTTCACTTTATACAAATTGAATTTTTATCTCATCATTACAGGCAAGTCACATTGAAAACACTGGTTCCTACTAGATCAGCAAAGTTAAGCAGTGATGGGCCTGTTCAATACTTAGATGGTGATGTAATGAATATGCATACACCTGTGTCCCCTCACAGTAATATGATTGGCTGATGTCAGCCGTAAATACAGAGCAATGTAGAGGTATAATGCCTACAACTACGACGTCGCACCAGTATTATTACTTACCTGCTCAATTGTATCATTCTGTTACTGTGGCCCCACCACTCTGGCTATTTCTACTAATATATCCCTTCGTGGGACATATCAATGGGTGACCATTTAAGCAATAGCAGGTACTGTAAGTAACCACATATCAAAATTACTTGATTCAGTATTAAATAACCTGAAAAGAGTTGATATGCCATAAAACAAACACCCAAACCATCATCATCATCATCATCATCATCATCATCAGGTTGTGCTGACAACACGGATCTCCATCTGTGACTCTTCTTCACCACTGGTCCTTACCGGTGTGATCGCTCCTGGAATATCCTCTGCTCGATAGCCTGTATCCGCACAGAGCTGATCAAAGTATATTTTTGCTGGTCAGCCAACACTGGTGTGTCCATGTGTACATGACCGAGAGAGAAAGTCACTTATGATTTTGTAGGGTACTAGCACTATGTGAAATGCAACCAGCCTTGTCCAGGAATTGTACTCTTGTCACCGTGAACTCAGGTCAACAAGTCTATTGAAGGAAGTCGGTCAGTCAGTCTACTATTGGTTTGAACAATGTGACTGGCCAAGCACAACTGAACCAGTGTAAAGACAACTGGTACTTATGGGAATTCAGAATAGTCCACTCATGCTTTTGGGTGATTCCATTCCCTGAGTCCTGATTGGCTGCTTGGTTTGTATGATCCTCTGAGGCTTCATAAATATCCTGCCATTTTGCAGTAGTCTTTGCAGCAAACCAGAATCGTATTGGGTTACGACTGCTTGCTGTCTTGTCTTGCCAATTCAACAGTAATTGGAATTAGTATGATTATTCTACAAAGTCCATTTCCTATGACTCTAACCATTACACCATCCACACCCAACCTGTTTATTCTATATATCTTGTACTTAGTTTCTAGTTTGTCAAATGCTAAACTGGTTGTCTAAAATTAGGAGGTCCTCCATGCAGCATCTAGAATCCTCAAAGAGCTGATTGATGTAGGTTTTGCTGTTTATCTTACACTGGTGTGTCCATATGTAGGTGTCCACGGGAGAACATCATTTATAATTTGTCTGAATTTTTGAGATGAGGCTTGGTATTATTTATATTTATCAGACTGTTGTCCTCATCTTTATTCTTATTTCTGATGATGTGCTCTATTGCATTCTTGTCAAACTTTGGAACCTTCTTATGTTCAGCATGCCTTGTTTGTCTTATTCTAATGGTCTGTGTGATAGAAGGAAAGTGGCTGCTTTTTTGTGGAGTGCTGCTTCCAAGATTTGTTC
>CM042146.1:122180056-122182556 GCA_023376005.1 Doryteuthis pealeii
ACACCCTTTTGTGCAAGTACAGCCCATTTAGATATTCAGACTATTGTCCTCATCTTATATTGTTATCTATACAACCATTTTCGGACAATGTGCTCTCTGACTTTCTTCAAGTATATTCTTGTCAGACTTAAGAACCTTCTCAAAACTCAGGGAACCCGGTCTTGGAAAGTTCAAACCGAAGTTCCATAAAAGGCTTCCAAATTATGACACGAAGGTCCCTGAGTCCAATAAGAAATACCTGAAGAAGGTCATAGGCACATCATCTGAAAACGTTAGATAACTAATAATGATGAGAATTAGTCAAAATAATACAAATCATCAAACCTCATCTGAAAAATGAGGGACCCCCCCCAACCCCCCGCCAAAAAAAATGCTTTAGCATAGGGAAAAGTTTGGGAATAAAAAAAAACACTTTTCTCTGAATTTTCAGATGAGGTTTGATGATTTGTTATTATGTTTGCGACTATTCTCCATTCATTATTGTTATCTACACGTTTCAGATGATGTGCCCTTATGACCTTCTTCAGGTATTTCTTTAATTGGACTCAGGACCTTCGTGTCATAATTTGGAGCCTTTATGGAACTTCGCGTTTGAACTTTCAAGACGGTTCCTGAGTTTGAGAAGTTCTTAAGTCTGACAAAGAATATACTTTGAAGAAAGTCAGAGGCACATTGTCCGAAATGTTGTATAGATAACAATAAGATGAGGACAATAGTCTGAATAATCTAAAATGGGCTGAACTTGCACAAAGGTGTCAAAATTAGGGTGACCAGAAAAAAAAACAACAACCCACAAATTTGTAATAAAACTGTTAATTTTAACTATGGGGGTTAGGTTTAGGTTAGTTTAATGGGAAAATGAATAAATAATTTGGGTTCTGTTTTTTCTGGGTCACCCAATATACCGGTGACCCAGAAAAAACAGAACCACAAATTTGTAATAAAACTTAATTTTAACGGGGGTGGGTAGGGGTAGGGGGAGTAAGGTTAGTTTAATGGAAAAATAAATAAATAATTTAGGTTCGTTTTTTCTGGGTTACCCTAATTTTGACACCTTGTGCAAGTTCAGCCTCCAAATGATACATAAAAAATAATTACAGAAGTTGCAGAATCTTTTGTTCTAAGTATTATTAGTCAATTGCAAAAGGTATTAAGAATTAAAAAAAACTAAAAACTCAAGGGTAGATTTATCTCAACTCTAATAACACCTCATCATATGCAAGAAATGATAATTACTTTACTGTATATATGTTTGGCAGATGAAGGTTGTTTGGCTTGTTTTGTTTTTACAGCATATCAACCTCAGTGGGTCATTTAATGCCGATAAAGTTTTGAAATAAATCAATCTCTTAACAATAATACACATTTTTTTATAAATACATTTTTCTATTTAACCCATAGATGGACCCTAACAAGTACTACCACTCAGGGTCAGAATGGACCAGGAGCAATGGTGATGAAGGGTGTTCCACATTCCCAAACCTCCAAAACTGGAACCTCACATCAGATAGAGTTTAACGTCATTCCCAGGACATGTAAACCCCCAGTCACACCTTCTAGCACCCATATGAATAAAAAGGGTTGGGCTTGCCATAAGGGCAATATGGTTGGGCAATCATATAGGTGCTAGCGGATTGATCGGAGGGAGCCTCTCCGACCGACCGTAAGCCTAAGTAGGGTCTGAGTGGAGTGTTGCAAGTAATGACTGCTCATCCACCAAGACTCCGTCCTTAGCATCATGAGTTGCCACCAATGGCTAACAGGTGGCCCATTTGGGGAGTCTTACCCCTCTGCAGAGGTTGCAGTCAGTGCATTCTAATGCCCCAGCTGAGAGGGCGGGCAGGATAAAGGTAAAACATAATAGCATTAAGGCTTTGACCAGCATCTGGTTGGTTTGCAGAAGCAGCTTCTTAGATCAGCGCTAGTAGCGGACATTGCCAAAATTATTTAGAAAATACATGTGGAGAAAAGATCTCGGACGACAAAATATAGTAAACTATAGTTTTTATTGTCAGTAACAGTGCTAAGTTAACATAGACTTGGAGAAAAGATGGGGGGTGGTGAGTTGTTGTCTTAGCAGGAACCCTGGCTAGTCTGTACACTTGGCTGTTCAACGTCTATAGGATGAAAATATGTGTTGCTTTCTGTGGTTCAGCCTCTTGTCTTGTCAGAATCACCAGAGGCTCATTTATCATGAAAGGATTCCACTTGACCTGGTGTCAGCCAGTTCACTGACTTATTGGTACTTATTGCATCATGTGTTTCCCATAACAATTAAAAATGATTAGTTTTAATTTTTTAATCAAGGATTTACTACATTTAAATGACACAGGAATCAAAATGGTCACCCTAGCCTCAAAAATGATCTTAATATACTCAACAAAACTCTAACAACATGTTGAATCAGAAGCGTATATATTGATTTTGAAGAATGCTACTAGTTGTTGTGTGTGTGTGTGTGGATATATATATATATATATATATATATATTAGTGTGTGT
>CM042146.1:122185056-122200783 GCA_023376005.1 Doryteuthis pealeii
GTTAATCTACCATAGTCGTTCTTGAAAGCAACTGATTGATTTAAGAGAATGAGTAACCTTTGTCAGATTAATTTAATTATCAGACTTTAAACTGATAAGTTCTATTATTAACTCTGATAAAACAACAACAAAAACAACAAAACATTACTTTATAATGTACACTGTAAATATCAGTTTGATATTATGAATATCTAATTTAAACTTGTCAGAGAAAAAAGTGTTTAGAAATTCAATCATATTCAATAAGTTATCACGTTTATGCATTTATGAAGAATGTTCTATGCTAATTTTGATGAATTAGAGATTTATTTCTCTGAATGTTGAATGAGGCTTGATGTGAGTATTATCTGCATTATTCCGACTATTTCCTCATCATTGTTATTGTACAAGTTTCGGCAGATATGCCCTACGCCTTCTTCAGGTATTTCTTGTCAGACTTGGAAACTTCCTGTCTTAATTGGGAGCCATCATGGAACTTTGAACCTAACCCTTATTCAGTCCATGGGGTATCCTGTTCTCATTCCGCAACTTAGCTGGGGTAATTATTTCTATTTACTGCCACCAGTCAGGATTGAACCTGGAATTCAGATGATAACTGTCACTTAGAACTGTCTTAAAACAACTACCTTATCCACTAGGCTATGTGTCCAATAGAGATTTTGTTTATTGGATTTCAGTTAGGAAAAGCTAGATGAAGCTAAACAAGGATGTTAAGTGTTCCTGAACAAATCTTGGAAGCAGCACTCCACAAAAAAGCAGCCACTTTCCTTCTATCACACAGACCATTTAGAATAAGACAAACAAGGCATGCTGAAATTAAGAAGGTTCCAAAGTTTGACAAGAATGCAATAGAGCCACTCATCAGAAATAAGAATAAAGATGAGGACAACAGTCTGATAAATATAAATAATACCAAGCCTCATCTCAAAATTCAGGACAAATTCATAAATGATGTCTCCCGGTGGACACCTACATATGGACACACCAGTTGTAAGATAAACAGCAAAAACCTACATCATCAGCTCTTGGGATTCTAGATGCTGCATGGAGGACCTCCTAATTTTAGACAAACCAAGTTAGCATTTGACAAACCTAGAAACTAAGACAAGATATATAGAATAAAACAGGTTGGGTGTGGATGGTGTAATGGTTAGATCATAGGAAATGGACTTTGTAGAATAATCATACTAATTCCAATTACTGTTGAATTGCAAGACAAGACAGCAAGCAGTCGTAACCCAATTACGATTCTGGTTGCTGCAAAGACTACTGCAAAATGGCAGGATATTATGAACCTCAGAGGATCATACAACCAAGCAGCCAATCAGGAATCAGGGAATTGAATCACCAAAAGCATGAGTGGACTATTCTGAATTCCCATAAACCAGTTGTTTTACACTGGTTCAGTTGTGCTTGGCCAGTCACATTGTTCAAACCAATAGTAGACTGACTGACCGACTTCCTCAATAGACTTGTTGACCTGAGTTCACGGTGACAAGAGTACAATTCCTGACAAGGCTGGTTGCATTTCACATAGTGCTAGTACCCTACAAAATCATAAGTGACTTTCTCTCGTCGGTCATGTACACATGGACACACCAGTGTTGCTGACCAGCAAAAATATACTTTGATCCAGCTCCTGTGCGGATACAGCTATCGAGCAGAGGATATTCCAGGAGCGATCACACCCTAAGACCATGGTGAAGAAGAGTCACAGATGGAGATCCGTGTTGTCAGCACAACCTGATGATGATGATGATGATGATGATGATGATGGTTGAGGTGTTTGTTTTTGGCATGAATCAACTCTTTCAGGTTATTTAATACTGAATCAAGTAATTTTGATATGTGGTTACTTACAGTACCTGCTATTGCTTAAAGGTCACCATTGATATCCCACGAAGGATATTTAGTAGAAATAGCCAGAGGGTGGCCACAGTAACAGAATGATAACAATTGAGCAGGTAAGTAATTAATACTGTCGACGTCGTAGTTGTAGGCATATACTCTACATTGCTCTTGTATTACGGCTGACATCAAGCCAATCATATTACGTGAGGGGGGGACACAGGTGTATGCATATTCATTACATCACCCATCTAAGTATTGAACAGGCCCATCACTGCTTTAACTTTGCTATCTAATAGGAACCAGTGTTTTCAATGTGACTTGCCTGTAATGATGAGATAAAAATTCAATTTGTATAAAGTGAAAAAGTACAATAAGTCGTTAACAATAATTGTATCTATTTAAAGTAAACAATTTTAAGTTTTATTGTTCACAGTTGTAATGAACAGCTCATGAGTTTGTTTTAACAACTACATTGTCGGTAAGGAAAATTATACATTCTCAATTAATTTTTGCCAATATATTGACATTATAAATAAGTGTAATTCTATTATGTTGAATTATATAGGAATTAAGACGATCACTTTTGAAGAGAATGACCTTTCATGTATTCTCATATTAAAATAGGTTTAAATATATATTATAACATATTATAAATTTTATAAAATATTATTCAAGATATGAATTATCTGTGTGATGAGTGTGCTAACCATTATACCATGATGGACACCTTCTATGAGGGGATAGGTATTTCTATGTCAAGTTGTCTGTATATATGTGTGGAGTTGGACATGTTTATGTGTGTAATTATGTGTCTGGATGTGAGTCTGCTGTAGCACAGTTGAGAGTCTTGTAAACACAATGAGAAGAGTACAGTTTACGAGTGCCACACACATCCACACACATCCACTGTTGTATTGTAAAAGTTTGCCTCGTTTCTTTGTTCTTTTCTCCTTGTGACCCCGTCTTGGTGCTGTGCGCAGCTGTAACTTAAACAAGAAAACTGCAACAGCATGGAGTCTAACATCACAATGTAATGCAGTGAGAAAAAATGCACCAGGGTAGTGGCTATGTCATATCAAAGTTTAGTGCTATGTGAAATACAAACAGCCTAAACATTAGGATTTGAAACCCTGGAACCAAATCCACTTCCTATGATAGTAATTATTACCAATCATATTTCTCTTTACCTTTGTATTTATCAAAACAAATTTGACCTAGTGTCACATTTTGTCCATGGTAGAGGGTTAGGTAAACACTGAAGTAGTAAGAAGTGGAGAGGTGGGTAAACACTATGTGGAGATGGGAAGAAGTGATTGATTTTTGCAACACAATTTTATAAAAAAAATGGACTTTAGTGCCACATATGTCCATGTGGAGGGGGGTAGGTAACCAGTGTTGAATGTGAGATAATTTGGTTTTTGGTGACAATTTATAAGAAAAAGATATTGAAGATGAAGATAAAAAAAAAAAAAAAAAAAAAAATGCTAACTAAATATTCTAAAAAAGAAAATCTCTTTAGAGAAGAAGACTGTAAAAATAATTTAATTGATTGATAAATATTACAAACAAATTTATTTTAAAAAGAAAAAAAGGTAATAACTATTCAATACATTTTAAACTTACCTACCTAACTAGGTTTGCAGAGTTGGAATTATAAGTCCGACTAATTCCTAGGATTCCTATTAATTCTGACTGATTGATTCCTTAACATCATTAGAATTAAATTATATGACAACAAAAGCAAAGGAGCTAAACAAAATTAATTTTACTAAAAAAAAATTAAAACAAAAAAAGAAAATTCATCATGTCACTTGACACATGCTCTACACTCATAGATGAACTTGGCTATAGCCCTTCACCATGGTAAGGGTTGCACTATGTTTTATAACATAAATTTGGTAAAAATCATGTATTTTTGATAAATTTAGTATATATGTTATAAATAATATATCAGATGTTTAATGCCAAATATTTAAAAAAAATAGTAATAAAATCTTAATGCCACAATAATCATAGTTAGTGTTTTTTATGTTTGCATTAAACCTCTAATTATATTATTTTTAATTTAAGATATAATAAAATTTATCAAAAAATACATAATTTGCAGAGATTCAGAAGGTATTAAGTCTTAACTCTGACTCAGAGTATTCCTAGGATGCAGACTCCAACCCCAGTCAAAATCTCCTGATCCCTCCCACTCCAATCTTTGCAACCACTGTACCCAACAATGTTTTTAGTATAAGCACTTTCATCATTGAAAATATTTGTAACAAAGAGATCTAAAGAGATTTAAAAAAAAAAAAAAAACTTTCTAAAATTCTTTTTTTTAAAAAAACTTTTTTTTCCTGAAATGACTAAGTCGAACTAGTTGAGAACAATTTAAAAAAACAAACAAACATGCATGCAGGCAGACTTCACATAAAAATGATAGAGATAAAACGTGTGCAATATTTCTCTCTCTCTCTCTCTCTCACCCAGTGTACACATGCGTGCAAGCACACTTTCATAATATAAAATAGGATATTCTGCTGGATAGCTCAAAAAAAAAAAAAAAAAAAAAAAAAAACACAGTGAAAACAAGGGTAAAAAATCAGAATAGGGAGATAAAAAATAAATCATTAATATTGAAAATCATCAGTAGTGACAAAATCAGATACAAGAATAGGTTGGTCAAGTACCTGCTAAAGCCTTGGCTTGTCTGTCAGTAAAGTCCACCATTGAACAGTAGACACAAAAATGACACAGGTAACAAAAAATATTTAGTTGAGTGCATCCACAGGATAAAAACAATAAAACAAAACCAAAAAACAAACAGCATAATGTTTGAAAATAGGAATGAAGTTAATTACAAGTTTGGCAATTGGCGTCATGAATAAGCAAAAGACCAATGACCTCATTGCTGAATAAAGCTTCATCTGCCATTCTCTACGGAGGATGAACGGTGGGGATTGGAGGAGCAACTGGTGGATGCAAACAGGAAGAAAAAAAAAAAAAAAAAAAAAAAAAAGGTCAAAATAAGAAAAACAAAAAAGACAGGTATGGTTATCCCAGCCTTGATTCCAATTTAAGTTTACTAAAAATTAGTGACCATTTAGGGGAACAAAAAAAAAATTGGATTTTTTCTTTTTCTTGTTTATCTAAAATTTGAAAGCAACACTATTGTTTCATAGAGTATCTTTTTTGTGTCAACAACAAAAACATCAGGAAATAAATATGAAAATAGACAAACAAATGGCACAGCCTCATTAATTTTCTAAATAAAATAAATAAATGAATACATCATTGTATGTGTACAAATTTATAAAAGTAGTTGAAAGAAAAGCATTTGAACAGAAACTTCTATGTTAGTTTGGTTTATGGGTTGATTTGTTTAACCAATAATTCCTTACAAATTGACTCATTTGTAAATTTTTGTAATCATATAATTTATATTTTAATGTTCCATTGCATTTTTTAGAATTTTACTTTTATTGTCCCTAATCACTATTTCATGTATTCTTATCCTAGTAAAACAAATTAATTTATACACAATATAATATATGGTAGCAAGTATTTCGGCGTTTGATACTGATCCTGCCAACTCAGTGCATGGTTAATCTGATCTATACAGAAAAAAACATCGGGAGAAAGACTATATATAGTATTAAGTATTTTATCTAAGACAAATAATTGATACATAATTATTATATTGGTTTTGGAAAGCATTTTCTATTGATTGAATTCATCATTTAAAGTAAGGTATGCTGATGCAGATGGCTTAAGGTAAAAGTCCGATTTAATTCCCCTGTTGGCTGTAATAGTGTGAGTAAAAAAATGTATGTGATCATTTTTTGGATTGGGTTTATTGAGAAATTTCTAAGCTTGTTTTATTCTTATTGAGTAGGAATGTCCAGGAAAGCGGAGGGAGTATTAGTTCTAGTTTGGCATCAATGATGGTGGGTTCAATTTATTCAGTCTGTCACATTTCTGTAATATCTTTTCTTGTGCGTATATAATTAGTATGTCATCATGTATCAGAGTATCTGGAGTTGTTCAGGATTGGTATGTCTAAAGGGGCCAGATTCTAGGAATTCTAGATAGGCATGCTAAACACCACTCAGGGGTGAACCCATTCGCTTTTAAATATGTTATTTGTATTGAAGTAAAACACTGAATGTGCATAAAGAAAAGTGCATATTTATCATTTTGAGACTGTGGAGGAGCATAATAGTTCAAATCTTTCTTAAATGTTTTTCTAGTTATTAGCATATGTTTATCAAGTATTCTATCTAATACTAATAATTTATCATTAATTATTAGAGTTTAACCCCCCTGCCAAGCCAATGTGACACCAAAGTCAATTTTTATGTGGAGTTAACAGGTTTGAATTCAGGAATTTCCTTTTATTAGACTGGTCCTAACCAAGTTAAAGAGCCAACAGTCTGCCTTGACTATTTACCATAGCTGGAGAGAGTAAGATAGATGCATACCTTTCCCAAGAGTATAGCGCCTGTCGGAAATGCAAACAGCCTGTATTCCAGGATTTATAGTTATATATATGGTTTAAGTAACTATTATCTAATACAAATAATCATTTATAATTAAATATGGTATCAAGTATTCTTATTCAATACTAATTGCTGGGTGAAAAACTGCAAGTTGTGATATATTATAATAGCCAGATTATATATCATCTGAGAATTGTTGGTATTGAAACTTTGTACAAAAAAAAATGCAAACAGTAATCTTGAAAAGCCTATGAAAATAATACAAAACACCATAGTATTTACAAAACCACAAATTTATAAAAAAATGAATTAATTTTTACACAACAGAGGAATGTAAAGTTACAATTCAAGATTCTAGAAAGTGATTCCAATAACAATATGTTAATAACCATCTAGTTGAAAGCAATAGTGTTGAAACAATTCATAAAATGAAAAAGGCCATGAAGGAAATAATAGATATTAAAGAATAGTTCTGTAATACGATTCTTCAAGCAACATTTTTCAATGTCTACTTAGTTTCCTTTTAAAATTTGAAACACTGAGAACAAATTGGAGTTGCTGTGATATGTTATATGTTTCTTTTAACCTTAAATATTATGTAAGGAGTGAAGATTCTGAAGGGTCAAGAAGTATCCATTCATAAGTAAATCACAAGTTTTTTTCCTCTTTTTAATCCAATGTTAAGCTCTCAGGTTTACATACAAATAATGTCTCTAAAAGAATTAGACAACCAAAAGAAAATATTGTAATTGTAAATTTTATCTAAGGAAAATTAACTTTAGCATAAACCACATTCTTAAAAAATCAAGGGGGCTAGTTAGCTCATCGGGTAGAGCATTCAGCTAGGAATCACAAGGTTCCTGGTTGATACCGGCCCTCGCAACTCATTGCGATGAGATAGCAGAGATCTGTGTGTAAAGTGAGGGGCTTATGGTTAGGTGTGGTGCTCCACCTTAATGCTAAAATAATCTCTTTGTCTAGTGCTAATGAAAAGGGGATAGACTCCTTCGCTGTCTGGCTGGATACCGACGTTAGCCGCCTTGCCGACTTTACTTTACTTATATCAGTAATTATAGACAAAATAAGATGGGGCTCTTCTGACCACCTGTCTAACCTGAATCTTCAGCTGCGGAGTTGCTCCACTTCATATGTGGAAAGGACAAATCAGGTGGTATTATAAGATACTACTGGGATACTCTTCATAGTGTAATAATATTTGGCCCCTAAACCATGCCTGACTCCTGAGTTATCAGCTGATGAAAGTTTTGTTGGCCACATAAAGTTTCTTTTGCAGCTACAAAATGTGAATAGTCCTAGTGAGCTCAGGAGACTTGCTCGTCACTTAGCCTCCAGTTACTACAGATATGAAAACTCACAAAGATTAAACTAGCTACTAATAAACTATGACTGATAATTATAATAACTCCACATCTTATTTATAATGGGATTGTGTGTTTTTCTGTCTGTAACCGAACTATATTACTACTCAAAGTCACAATTCCCTTAGGTAATTTACGATTTCAAATTCTCCTAATTTCATTCTTTTAAACCTTCATTATTAATAAATTGTTTTAACATTATTAAGTACTGTTGACCATATCTACGTACTAAAACATGCAATGTATTTATATACACAAATAGCGTTTACAGTCTGTGAACGGGAAGCGCTTAATTTGCATGATTGATATTAAAAATGTAATTTTAATAATTATGCTTAGTATTATTGGTTTCTAACTGTTTGTTTTATTTAATGGAATATAAGCAAAAATCTCTCAATGAATCTTTAAATGAAAATCCATTAACAAGAAAAGTAAGTGATCATTTATTCGTTTATTCCTATTTAACTAAATATTAAATTTAGAAAATAACAATGAAAACGAGAGTGATGGAAGAGAAATTTCAGATGTTCTATTTTCGATTATATCCTCCTCTGTTTCAAATCTTTTATCTGCATTTCTTATTTAGTTCTTAGCGTTTTAATTAATACAATATTTCATACATTAAAAACTAAATACTTGCACCCGGAGGGTGCATATATTTGCTAGTATTATATAATAATAATAAAAAATTAATAACTAACAAACCCACTGTTATGATAAAGAGATTATAAACAAACTAAAAAATTGAACCATGGTTGGTTTTAGACATTCAACTCTTGTTAAGTTATTTAATACTAAAATCAATTCTTTTTTGAAAGAATCAAATGGTTTCAAGTAACGAATAATAGTAATCATTTGGTAAACAATTAATCATTCTTAATACAAATGATTTTCCACACAGTTATATTGTTTAAACTATTCCTCTCAAATATAAATAATCTATAGACTTACTCTAAAAATAATAACCATTTGTTGCACATTATTATATATTTCAATGGAGGTGATGGGTATGGATACCATTTAGGAATTGGGCACAACGAAACGAGTTCAAATCCTGGACAAGGTTGTTTACATTTCATATAGCGCTAGATTACCCTTGGGAAAGGTATGAATCCAGCAAATCTCCTACAGCTATGGATAAATATTAGGCAGACTGTTCAACCTGTTAGGCAACTATCTAAAGAGAGGAAAAACTCTGAATTCAAACCTGTTAAACTTGCTTTATAAATTGACCTTGTGTCACATCCTGCTTGTGCTGGAGGAGTTGGTAAATACATATATGCGTTTCAAGTATTCCTAATACTGAATAATTATTAAAAGATTATCTTGACCATAATGCCCCTAACAGGTACTATTACTCGAGCCAGGTGATCTGAGAGTAATGCAATGAAGGAGTAACTCCAAACTCCCTAGAACTTCAGCCGTTACTACTAACATGAGTTTAAGTGTCATGTCCAAAATACCCTTTGCTCTGTGTGTGTTGGAGGGAGTGGAGCGTTACCCCTCGAAAGGGAATGTACCCAATGCATTCAAGCCCTGCTAAAAGACTTTATAAAAAACGTAATGTATTTCCTAAGATTAATAAATTATAAATGGTGACATGATTGGTTTTGGTTCTTTGTTTTAATAGCATATCAACCTTTGTGGTATTTAATGCCAAAGACAATCCTTGCAGAACGCAGTGGTATTTTTTTAACCCATAGTTTGCATGAAGAAAGTTCAAACCTTTCCCAAGGTTTGTAGTCCAAAAGTAAATGTAATAAGCTAACTGGTATTCAAATTCGCTTACTGTGATCTTGCTGTCTAACACATTAGCCATTACACGGCAGGGACTCCACTAAATGGTGAATGAGAAGTTTTGTTAACAGTTTATAACAAGAGACAAACACCACACTATTTCATCATTACAAACAATCAGCTGGAACCAACATATTGATTAATACATTTCAACAGATGCCAATACAAAATTTGCTTATCTGCCATCACCAATTTGTTCCAATTGTACAAACTTTATTTGCATGGTGTAATGGTTAGAGTTGTAGGAAATGGACTCATCGTCCAGAGTTCAAATCCTGGACAAGCCTTTTTTTGCATTTCACATAGTGCTAATACCCTTGGAAGGTATGCATCCAACTACTTCTCCTTCCACCTATGGGTAAATAATAGGGCTGACTGGGCTCTTTAACCGTGGCTAGGTAACCAGTCTAGGAGAAGGAAAACTAAACTCAACCTGTTAAACTCTGCATAAGAAATCAACCTTGTGTCCACATCCTGTTTGTACGGAGGGTTGGTAAATATACGGTGTTCTGCATAGCGAGCCATCCTTTGCCGGGATTCACTTGTCAAGATTATTTTCTATAATTATCGAATTTTATGTGATACATGCCATTATAATGCCTTCAAGCAAAATTATAATAATATATATATATATATATATATATATATATATATATAAACTTATTTTATATATGTTTCATTATACAAAAATGATGTAAAGGAATTTGAATCAGTTTAGAAAGATACAGTGGCACTGACCGCTTACTCAATGGGATAAAGCTAATTTTAAGAAGCTCATAAAACCTTACTTATATTGTCTAATTAATATTAGAGGAAGAGTGTGTGGTACAATACAAGGTTAATTTATCCAACCCGTTCATCAAAGGTAGGATGTGGCACAAGGTCACAAGTATGGGGCATCCAGTGAGAATCGAACGCACTTTTCAGTAGCAACAGATTTGCAAGAACTACCTTGCTAATCATTACACCACAATGAGACACCCTTATTTTCTAAACCTTATTAATTTAACAAAACCGAGTTTAATAAATAATTTACTTTGTGTTATTGATCTCTAATATTTTTTTATATTCTCCAAATATTAAAATCAATTCTATGAAGAATTTTATATAAAACCAATTAAAAATATCAAAATATGAGTAATCTTTTTCTTATTTAAACTTAAATACTTATCCAGAGGGCGCATATTCTTGCTAGTCTAAAGAATGTTTCAGACAAACTAAGAGATATAAATCAATTATTCTTACCTTTGCTTTTTGTACTCCTCCTTCTTCTTTTATTTTGGTACGCCATTTAGAGATGCAATCTTCAATGTGCAAGCAGTTTTAAAAAGGTTATCTGCCTCACTCACTTTTTTCCTGGTACAGATATCAGCAACATTACGACGACTGACAGCCTACAGAGTACAAACAAAAGCAGGAAATGAAAACTTACCCAGACAATAACAGTAAATAACAAATTGCAAAAGGAAAAAAAAAGTAAGTAAAAATAGATATATAAATACATAAATAAAGGTTAACAGAAAAAAGAACATGTTGTTGAGTAAATAGTTTTGTAAATTATATATAGATCAGGTGACTGGAAAGTTTGTGGGGTTTTAATAAGTTTTTGTATCATTTTTATAAAAAAAAAGAAATAAATCCTTCAAAAGAGTAACAATCTATAAGCATTTTCAGTAACATAAAACCAACATAACACAATTACTACCAAAAAATCTACAGAAAAAAGAATAAAAAAAAAAATTAAAAAAAAAATTAATTTATATATATATATATATATATATAATATATATATATATATATATATATATATTACCACAGTATATGGTTAACACTATCTCACTTGATGAGACAGTAGTAAGTCAATATATACAGTATTATTAGGAGAGTGCTAAGTATCTGTGATAGAGCAATATTAATAATAATAAAATATATATTTTTTGTATGTATTTCATTGTATGGAAACTAATCTGCTACCATATTGGTTTCATTCTCTTTAAACTTGTTTAAGCAGAAAAATCTTCAGACAGCAAAAGATTTGAAATGCACAATTGCTTTTGACCATATTTTTCACTTTTTCAAAATCTTATATCTAATCAAAATAAGTGATCTTTTTATATGAGTTCTTATTTAATTCAGTTAGTCTTTCTAATTTAATATATTTCATTACATTAAAACTTAAATACTTTTATGCTCAAAAGGCGTATATTCGTGCTAGTAATTGGTAATTTGATAAATTGTCCGATTCTTGTTCAGTTGATTATATAAATACACACACACACACACACACACACACATATATATTAATGATAAATAAATATATATGTTTGTATATATTAATTGTATGGAAACTAATCTGCTACCATATTGGTTTCATCCTCTTTAAACTTGCTTGTTTAAGCAGAGAAATCTTCAGGCAGTGAAAGATTTTGAAATAGTGAAAAATATGGTCAAAAGTGATTGTGCTTTGATGATTTGAAATTGTGTAACTGAAATTTGGTTATTTACACGTGTGATGTATAAGTGTGGATGCACCTCTCTCTCTCTCTCTCTCTATGTATATATATATATAATATATATATATATATATATATATATATATATGAGTGTGTAAAATATTAGGGCATTTGTGCAGTTGTTGCAACAGACATGTAACCTTGAGGTCAAACACCAGCAGAAATAATGATTGGCAGTTAGATATCATAGGTGAATAATTTCAGCGTGGGAATCTAAGGAAACAAGATGAAATCTTTTTTTGGGGTTTGGTTTATTTGTTTAATGGCAAATCAACTCCTTATGGGTTATTTAATGCTGAAATTTGATTCATTTCTAAATGTCAGATTACAATCATTTCAATGTTCCATTAAACTTTTCTTAAAATTTCACTTTTATTTGCCTATACACAATTATATGATTTCAAGTTACTGTTTCTATTCTATAATAATCATTCTGTTTGCACACAGTTTCAAGTAACTAATAACATGAATCTATAATAAACAATTATAGCTTCAATTAATTACTCTCAAGTATTCCTTTCCAATACAAACAATTTTGACCCATAGATGAGACACTAATAAGTAGCACAACACCAGGTCAGAGGGGACTGCAGAGTAATAGCAACAAAAGGTTACTTCATACTTCCAGAACTGGAGTCTCATCACCAGACACAGTTTAATGGCAGGGTATTACCTTTTTGCAGAGGATACACTTTCTGTATTCTGAGTCGTATATTTAAGTTTTTGTTATTTCAAAATCAAGAGAAAATCTATAGGAAGTCTAAAAGTTTGTGTAGGATTTAGTTGGACACACAAATAAATAGCTGAATGTTGAATAACTAAAAGCCAAAGGAATTGCCTTATATCTGCAAAAAGCCAAGCTAACTGTACAGATGTATTTAACAGTGTATTCTGGAATTAGAAACACCTGCTGTGAATCTGTGTTTAAATAATTCAAATATAATAGTAAGATAAATTAGGCCAATCTACAATTCAACTTGCTACTCCTTGCTTTACCATTTTAATGCTAGATGTAATACAGCTGGATGAAACCTTAAAATCATTTTGTTAGCTTTTTAAGAAAGAAATGTTGACCTCATTTAAGCTATGGGTTGCTGGTTGAGAAATTTAACATAAAAATACATTTCAAAATTCTACCGACTCTCTCTCTCTCTCTTTACTCTCCAGAGAAACAAGCAGGATATAATGAGGAGGTAGCCAAGAGATACATAGAGGGAAGAAAGAGATAGACCAGAGTAAAGTAAAAGATTTGTCAGTTTTTGACTAATTGCAAATTACAACTAATTAGAACCAATTAAAACAGAATTTCTTTCAAACATAATTCAATCCTAAAAGTAAGGAATAATTTAGTATAAATTTTTGTATCATTAAACTAAAGAGTAAAAAAGCCTTAAGGAAGCAAAAGTTGATTAACTCAGCTTTAGTACAATAATAGATAGATGATCTTAGTCTTGATTTGATCAACATCAACTGATTGCACTTGACTTAGAGAAGTGTGGAACTTTCCAAACTAATTTTTAACATATTTCATCATTTCCAGTAATTTCTTCATGAACTGTTCAAACTATTTTTTTTGCACTTTACTCAAATTTATACTTTTCTTAAATAAAAAAAATGCATCCTCAATTTTAGAATCAATAAACAAAAATATATCAATTTTGATAAAATACAATCATAAATCATCTTTTGAATAAAATTATCTAAAACTAATGCTCCTAATGCCATCTAAAAAATAAAAAAAACAGAACAAAAGAACTCAACTTTGAATATACCCTATCTATGAACATTAAAGTTGTTTTGTTTGTTTGTTTTGTTTTACGGCATATCAACCTCGGTGGGTCATTTAATGCGATAAAGTTTTGAAATAAATCAATTCTTAATGGATAATACAATTTTTTCATAAATACATTTTTCTATTTAACCCATAGATGCGACCCTAAACAGGTACTACCCTAACAGGTACTACCACTCCGAGTCAGAGTGGACCAGGAGCAATGGTGATGAAGGTGCTCCAAAACCTCCAAAACTGGAACCTCACCATCAGATAGAGTTTAATGTCATTCCCAGGACATGTAGACCCGCAACCACCGCCTTCTAGCATCCATATGATAAAAAGGGTGGGGCTTGCCATAAGGCAATAGGGTTGGGCAACATAAGGTTGCTAGGGCTTGACGTGGACCAGCGATTTGATTGGAGGGGGCCACCTCCGACCGCCCATCTAGTCCAAGATAGGCCAAAGGGAGTATTGGCATGTCATAACTGCTCATCCACCTGGGCTTATCTAAGCATCACGGGTGCGCCACCCACAGCCAAACAGTGGCCCATTGGATGGAAGTCTTACCCTCTGCAGAGGGCAGTTGGGCAATTTTCTAACCCCCAGCCTGACAGGGCAGGAACATTTAAGGGTCATGTCACCAATTCCATATACCCTACTATGAACATTAATGGCTATGTCCCCATACTCATATACCCTTACCGTATGAACATTAAAGGGTATGTCAATCTTCATATAGCCTACCTATGACATTAAGGCTATGCCCCAATCCCCATAATCAGGAGTATTATCTGACTGGATAGTCTTATGCCACAGCTGGATTTCCTGTCTCACCATGGCAAGTATTGTTTTTGTTAATGTTATTAATTCCATTTCATTTCCAACCTCCGTTTGGTTATTTTCTCATTTAGTAAGCCTTTTTTAGGTTATAACATTATTATTATATTATTATATTATTCTGCCAAGAATTGATCTCCAGGTGCTTTTGCATTGCCCCTTTCAAGTAGGAAAATTTGGCTCAGGACTTGCCCCGGGAGCTAGGCCCTCCACAGAGGACTGTTCAGTTCTGAAGCCACCCTGGCGCAACCCCATGAAGCCAAGAGGTCCGAAGCAAAGCAGTGGCAACAAAGCACCGGCACATCAACATCATCAAGAACAGCCTCACATGCCAACATCTGTTGGTCGAGAAATGTTTTTCAAACATTGACTTCATAGTCACAGGAGGCGCTTAAATTCGGGGAACAAAAACTATATTATAGTTTTCCGAGATTGAAATGCCAATAAAATTATTGGTCAAAATATACAAAAATAAGGATAAAAAAAGTAACTCAGTTGAAATAATTCTTTCATTTTAAAAAGACACTGAAACTTAATGCTATAATGATTGCTAACAAAGTATACAAAGGTCAGGGTTCACGTCAACCTGAAGAGGGGGGGACACTGAATTCTTGACATTCATGGAGTCTTTGTGCAACAAGATACATTGCCACCATTTCTATTCATAATCATCACCTATAGATTATATACTACGAATATCAATAGAAATGAAAGAAAATAGTTCACACTAAAAAAAAAGGTTAAAAAGCAGACAATACTCACATTTCATCAGTTACTTACTTACTCCCAAATACAGCAGTGGTCCTTCTTTTACGAACAAAATATAACGCCCCTCCCCTACTTATAACAGAATAGGTTTCTGGAAGTTTGTGAGCAAAAGCTTGGAAAATACGGTAATAATAAAAGGTATCTAAATTTGTGTTTACTTTATTTCAAATATGGCCTTGCCTTGCTTAGTGTAGCGATTGTCTGCACCTGTTTTGGTCGGAAGAGTTTTATCTTCCCTTGTTTCATGGTTTCGTGGAACGCAGATGACTTATTTAGTCAGCGAAAGCGGGGAGTTTGAATTCTTTTTTTTCCATCTCTCTC
>CM042146.1:122200883-122215883 GCA_023376005.1 Doryteuthis pealeii
ATCTTTGCTCAATAAACGGGTTACTTATTATTTGTGTTGGTGAGTTCGGTTCGAACACTGAGGGAGAAGGACTAGGCGTGACCTGTCAGGTGCGGCACTGCAGCGTAGCCCAAGTAGCAGAGGTATTTGAGTCCAACCCGTATCATCAAAGTGGATTGTGTGGTCTACAATGGTCACAAGTACGGGGCATCCCAGCTGAGAACGGAATCGCACTTTTTCGTGACTAGCAAACGGGTTTGGCGCTAAGAACTACCTTGGCTTATCAAATACACAACAAATCTAGACACCCGTTATTTTCTAACCTATTAATATAACGAAAACCGGGTGTGTGAATAAATAATGCTATTTGTGTGTTAATTGATTCGTCTAATCATATTGGCTATATTCTCAAGCCTATATAAACATCAATACTTCTCAACTTGATAGAATTGTGATCATCAAAAACCCAATTATAAATTATACTCGAAATTGAGTAAATGTCTTTTCTTAATTTTAAACTTAAATACTTATGCCTCAGAGGGTGCATTTCTTGCTAGATCCTACAAGAATATTTCGACGGAAAACTGAAGGCTAGTATATAAATCAGATTATTTCTTACCTTGTTGCTTTTGTGTGTGACTCTCTCCTCGTCTGCTGTTTTAGATCTTTGGTACGCGGTGTTAAGGAGATTGCAATCTTTTCGAATTGTGAAGGTCAGTTTTAAAAAGGTAGTCTGCCTCGACTCACTTTTTTCCTGGTCATCAGGATACTCAGCAACATTACGAGCGACTGACAGCCTTACCAGATGCATACAAGACAAACAGCATAAGGCAAAGGAAAAACTTACCCGAGTATCGAATAACACGTAATTATCAACGATTGCATCAAAGGAAATAAGAAAGTAAAGTAAAAGCTAGAGTTGGTATATAATACATTAAATTCAAGCGTTAACAGGTATAAAGAAACATGGGTTGTTTGAGTAAATAGTTTTTTTAATTCGTATAACTTATACAGTAATCAGGCATGACTGAAAGTGTGTGGTGTTGGGTTTTTAATAAGTTTAGGTATATCTTTGTTATAAGATAAACAAAAAGAAAATAATCATCGCTCTCAAGCAGGGACTAAACAATCGATTCATTAGCACGCCGTTTTTCAGTAATGCATAAATATCAACCTATTAACACATATTACGTACCCGATAAACAAATAATTTTACCAAAAAAAAGACAAGTAAACTAACAAAGAAAAGCAGTCGGGAGAGTTACGATCACTTGGTTCCTAGCTCCGATGATAAGGGATCCATCATTCGTCTATCCATCTCTATCTTTTGTGGTGGGATTTCGTCTTATCTCACAGAAGTAATATGTAATAGGTAGTAGTATATTTAACAACCGCAGAGGTATCTGTTACACGTATGTCACTTGATGAACAATGTAGGTAAGTGCGATGTATAGATTATTTAGTCGCATGTTAGTTGTAAGGGAGAGGTGTCTAAGTATGTTGAGTCAGAGCCAATATTTATGAATAATGAGAATCATAATATACGATTTGTTTTGATCTATGTATCTAATTGTAATCGGAACTGGACTAACTTCGTGCGTGCCATGATTTTGGTTTCGATTCCTGCGTTTTAGGAACCTTGATTCGTGTTTAAGCAGAGGACAACGATCGCTTGCGAACGGCAAAAGATTTCGTATAATGGCAACAATTGCTTTCTTGACCACTATGTCTTTAAATCTTATGTGTCCTTGTTTAGAATGATCCTCCAGGCGCATAAAGGATATTAAATCTCGCATATATGTACATAATAATAGTCATACAGCTCACGGATCTCACAATACACTCCTGAAAATCATGGAGATTAAACTCTGGGTGCACAGACTAACAGTTGCAGATACAATTCTCTAACTTCTCAGGTTACTGAGTGCATTGTCAAGTGACAATTATTATGATTAATAAAAGTATTTCATTTATCGTCATAAAATTATAGATCCTAATTTAATTATATTTACCTTTTTTCTCAGACGCCTTTCTACTACACAAAACTTGCGCAGAACCTATTACTGTCAGTATAGTAGGGTTTTAGGGTCTTGTTATATGCTGTTTTAGATGAATAAGATGTGAGTAACATAGCTTTTTAGTTTGTGGGAAGTAAGTTTTATTTAACGATGTATTATCTTGGGGTATTGTTGCTTTTACCTTCTTGTTTTTAGTTGTGCTCTGAAAGCGTGTTGTGTTCATTTAGTATCATATTTGTAATATTAGTAAGTTATATAATCTATAAGGCAGCATTAATGAAAGATAATGGTGCTCAATGTTAATCTTGTTACAAGACTTCAATGAATCACATGTCATAAGATTATAATCAGTGTGTCCTACACTCCCAATCAGGATGAGTGAACACTGATGACCTTGTATCTGTTGTAGCACTTATATCCATTATAAGCATGATTAATTAGTATTCAGTAGATCTTTAATATGAAAGAAAATTATTCACTGAGATACTACATTTCTCTTTTAGTCTTTATCCTACTCATTCATTAGTATATTTCGACAGATAATACTTATTGGCATCCTCTCACTCTCGATTAAGACTATCAATATGTTAGTTTTTTGTCCGAGCAGATTAAGCAAAGCGACCTTCCTGTTTTTCATAATGCGAAGAGGGTCCAATCGTCTATTAAAATCGAAAACTCGACACAGATTGTTGCATCCCCTTATTGAAAAGGTCTAGTGGTCAGAATACGATGTAGATTTGTGGGCCGGTGCTTTTGTGTATGCAATGTGCTTTTCTGTGGACCTCTATGAGCTTCATGGTTGGTTGCCAGTGGTGCTTCTCAGACAATAGAACGTGCCTCTGTGTGAGGGCTCTGTACTACCACAGTATAGCCAGAGCTGTGTGGAATGCCTGAGCTCCAAATAGTTGTGTTCCCAGCTGGATATGGGTGCTGTCGCCTCCACAAGCACTTCCTGATGATCCATTTCTACGTCATGCAACTCTAATTAATTCTAACTCTATCCTCTCACATACATAATGGTTATAAACCTAACAAAGTTACTCAACTTTGAGGTTAACCAAACAGGGTTGGAAATGAAATGGAATCTTTTTAACTTATATAACCAAAAGTACAAGGTAAATCACAGGCTAGTGGGCAACAGCACCTACTCCTGTCAGCATAATTACTCCCTTATTTTATGAGATTGAGGACTACCCTAACTCTTAAATCTATACCAACCTCATTTCCACCCGGCTGGAAGTCACGATTCATTTGAACAATCAGCCCAAAACAATAGCCTTTGTTTAATTTATATCAAACCTATGTAGAAATCTTCTGATTTCAAGGGAAATAATAGGAAAACTTTTATGATGCAAAGGTCTTTTTAGCCATTCTTTTTATATATTCCTTATAGGAAATGCGACTTAGAAAATCTCAAACAGGATGTTAAGAGTTATGTCTATTATGTATTTATATCAAATGTGTAGTTCTTTTGTTCGTTTTTTTAATTTTTTTTGATGGCATTAGGAGCATTAGTTTACGAATATTATTAAATTCGAAAAGATGACTTGATGATTTTGTATTTTTTTACTCTCTAAAATTTGATTAAGTATTGTGTGGTTGTTTATTGATTCTAACATTGAGGATGCAACAATAATTATTATTTTATTTTAAGAAAGTATAAATTTGAGATAAAGTCAAAAAAAAATGGTTTTGAACAGTTCATGAAGAAATTACTGGAAATGATGCAAATTGTTAAAATTAGTTTGGAAAGTATCACACTCTCTAAAGTCAAGTGCATCAGTTGATGTTGATCAAATCAACACATAAGATCATCTATCTATTATTGTACTAAAGCTGAGTTACATCAACTTTTGCTTCCTAAAGGCTTTTTTACTCTTTAGTTTAATGATACAAAATTATACTAAATTATTCCTTACTTTATAGGATTGAATTATGTTTGAAAGAAATTCTGTTTTAATTGGTCTTAATTAGTTGTAATTGCAATTAAGTCCAAAAACTGACAAATCTTTTACTTTTACTCTGTGTCTATCTCTTTCTTCCCTCTATGTATCTCTTGGCCTACCTCCTCATTATACTAATGCTTGTTTCTCTGGAGAGTAAAGAGAGAGAAGAGAGAGAGTCGGTAAATAAAATTATTGAAATGTATTTTTAGTTAAATTTTCAACCAGCAATCCATAGCTTAAAATGAGGTCTCAACAATTTCCCTTTCTCATAAAAAGCTTAAACAAAATGATTTTAAAGGTTTCATCCGGCTGTATTACATCTAGCATTAAAATGGTAAAGCAAGGAGTACCAAGTTAAATCGTAGATTGGCCTAATTTATCTTACTTTTACGTTTGAATTATAAACACAGATTCACAGCAGGTGTTTTCTAATTCCAGAATACACTGTTAATACATCTGTACAGCTAGCTTGGCTTTTTGCAGATATAAGGCAATTTCTTTGGATTTTAGTTATTCAAACATTTCAGCTATTTATTTGTAGTGTCCAACTAAATCCTACACAAAACTTTTTTCGACTTCCTAAGATTTTCTCTTGTTTTGAAATAACAAAAACTTAATATACGTATGACTCAGAATACAAAAAGTGTATCCTCTGCAAAAAGGTAATACCCTTGCCCCATTAAACTGTGTCTGGTGATGAGACCTCCAGTTCTGGAAGTATGAAGTAACCTTTTGTTGCTATTACTCTGCAGTCCCCTCTGACCTGGTGTTGTGCTACTTATTAGTGTCTCATCTATGGGTCAAAATTGTTTGTATGGAAAGGAATACTTGAGAGTAATTAATTGAAGCTATAATTGTTTATTATAGATTCATGTTATTAGTTACTTGAAACTGTATGCAAACAGAATGATTATTATAGAATAGAAACAGTAACTTGAAATCATATAATTGTGTATAATTGATTATAGGCGAATAAAAGTGAAATTTTAAGAAAAGTTTAATGGAACATTGAAATGATTGTAATCTGACATTTAGAAATGAATCAAATTTCAGCATTAAATAACCCATAAAGAGTTGATTTGCCATTAAACAAATAAACCAAACCCCAAAAAAAGATTTCATCTTGTTTCCTTAGATTCCCACGCTGAAATTATTCACCTATGATATCTAACTGCCAATCATTATTTCTGCTGGTGTTTGACCTCAAGGTTACATGTCTATTGCAACACTGCACAAATCCCCTAATATTTTACACACTTATAGAGAGAGAGAGAGAGAGAGAGAGAGAGAGAGAGAGAGAGGTGCATCCACACTTATACATCACACGTGTAAATAACCAAATTTCAGTTACACAATTTCAAATCATCAAAGCCCAATCACTTTTGACCATATTTTTCACTATTTCAAAATCTTTCGCTGCCTGAAGTTTTCTCTGCTTAAACAAGCAAGTTTAAAGAGGATGAAACCAATATGGTAGCAGATTAGTTTCCATACAATTGAATATATACAAAACATATATTTATTTATCATTAATATATATATATATATATATATGTGTGTATTTATATAATCAACTGAACAAGAATCAGACAATTTATCAAATTACCAATTACTAGCAAGAATATATGCCTTTTGAGCATAAAAGTATTTAAGTTTTAACATAATGAAATATATTAAATTAGAAAGACTAACTGAATTAAATAAGAACTCCTATAAAAAGATCACTTATTTTAATTAGATATAAGATTTTCAAAAAGTGAAAAATATGGTCAAAAGCAATTGTGCATTTCAAATCTTTTGCTGCCTGAAGATTTCTCTGCTTAAACAATCAAGTTTAAAGAGAATGAAACCAATATGGTAGCAGATTAGTTTCCATACAATTAGATACATACAAAAAATGTATATTTATTCATTATTATTAATATTGCTCTATCACAGATACTTAGCACTCTCCTAATAATACTATATATATTGACTTACTACTGTCTCATCAAGTGAGATAGTGTTAATCATATACTGTGGTTTTATATATATATATATACATATATATATGAGTAAAGAAATAACAAAAGACTTAGAGATTTAGCATTATGGTCTATTTCAGGGAGCTTAGACAAAGTGTCTAACTCTCCCGACTCTTTTTTTTTTTTTTTTTTTTTTTTTTTGTAAATTTTTTTTGGTAGTAATTGTGTTATGTTGGTTTTATGTTACTGAAAAGGCTTATAGATTGTTACTCTTTTGAAGGATTTATTTTTTTTTTTTTATAAAAATGATACAAAAACTTATTAAAACCCACACCAAACTTTCCAGTCACCTGATCTATATATAATTTACAAAACTATTTACTCAACAACATGTTCTTTTTTCTGTTAACCTTTATTTATGTATTTATATATCTATTTTTACTTACTTTTTTTTTCCTTTTTGCAATTTGTTATTTACTGTTATTGTCTGGGTAAGTTTTCATTTCCTGCTTTTGTTTGTACTCTGTAGGCTGTCAGTCGTCGTAATGTTGCTGATATCTGTACCAGGAAAAAAGTGAGTGAGGCAGATACCTTTTTAAAACTGCTTGCACATTGAAAGATTGCATCTCTAAATGGCGTACCAAAATAAAAAGAAGAAGGAGGAGTACAAAAAGCAAAGGTAAGAATAATTGATTTATATCTCTTAGTTTGTCTGAAATATTTCTTTAGACTAGCAAGAATATGCACCCTCTGGGCATAAGTATTTAAGTTTAAATAAGAAAAAGATTACTCATATTTTGATTATATTTTAATTGGTTTATATAAAATTCTTCATAGAATTGATTTAATATGTTGGAGAATATAACAAAAATATTAGAGATCAATAACACCAAATAATTATTTATTAAACTCGGTTTTGTTAAATTAATAAGGTTTAGAAAATAAGGGTGTCTCATTGTGGTGTAATGATTAGCAAGGTAGTCTTGCAAATCTGTTGCTACTGAAAAGTGCGTTCGATTCTCACTGGATGCCCCATACTTGTGACCTTGTGCCACATCCTACCTTTGATGAACGGGTTGGATAAATTAACCTTGTATTGTACCACACACTCTTCCTCTAATATTAATTAGACATATAAGTAAGGTTTTATGAGCTTCTTAAAATTAGCTTTATCCCATTGAGTAAGCGGTCAGTGCCACTGTATCTTTCTAAACTGATTCAAATTCCTTTACATCATTTTTGTATAATGAAACATATATAAATAAAGTTTATATATATAATATATATATATATATTATATATATATAATATATATAATATATATATTATTTATATTTTGCTTGAAGGCAATTATAATGCATGTATCACATAAAATTCGATAATTATAGAAAATAATCTTGACAAGTGAATCCCGGCAAAGGATGGCTCGCTATGCAGAACACCGTATATTTACCAACCCCTCCATACAAACAGGATGTGACACAAGGTTGATTTCTTATGCAGAGTTTAACAGGTTTGAGTTTAGTTTTCCTTCTCCTAGACTGGTTACCTAGCCACGGTTAAAGAGCCCAGTCTGCCCTACTATTTACCCATAGCTGGAAGGAGAGTAGTTGGATGCATACCTTTCCCAAGGGTATTAGCACTATGTGAAATGCAAAAAGGCTTGTCCAGGATTTGAACTCTGGTCTATGAGTCCATTTCCTACAACTCTAACCATTTCATCACGCAAATAAATTTCGTACAATTGGAACAAATTGGTGATGGGCAGATAAGCAAATTTTGTATTGGCATCCGTTGAAATGTATTAATCAATATGTTGGTTCCAGCTGATTGTTTGTAATGATGAAATAGTGTGGTGTTTATCTCTTGTTATAAACTGTTAACAAAACTTCTCATTCACCATTTAGGGGAGTCCCTGCTGTGTAATGGCTAATGTGTTAGACAGCAAGATCACAGTAAGCGAATTTGAATACCAGTTAGCTTATTACATTTACTTTTGGACTACAAACCTTGGGAAAGGTTTGAACCCTTTCTTCATGCAAACTATGGGTTAAAAAATACCACTGCCATTCTGCAAGGATTGTCTTGGCATTAAATAACCCACAAAGGTTGATATGCTATTAAACAAAGAACCAAACCAATCATTCACCATTTATAACTTTATTAATCTTAGGAAATACATTAGTTTTTATAAAGTCCTTTTATGCAGAGCCTTGAATGCATTGGGTACATTCCCTTTAGAGGGGTAACACATCCCAAGCCCCCTCTCCCCCACACACAGAGTAAAAGGGTATTTTGTACATGACACTTAAACATGTAGTAGTGAGGCTGAAGTTCTAGGGAGTTTGGAGTTACTCCTTCATTGCAATTACTCTCAGATCCACCCTGGCTCTGAGTAATAGTACCTGTTAGGGCCCTATCTATGGGTCAGATAGATCTGTTTAATAATTATTAGTATTAGGAATACTTGAAAACATATATGTATTTACCATCTCCTCCGCACAAGCAGGATGTGACACAAGGTCAATTTATAAAGCAGAGTTTAACAGGTTTGAATTCAGAGTTTTCCTCCTCTTAGACTAGTTGCCTAACTAAGGTTGAAGAGGCCAGTCTGCCCTAATATTTACCCATAGCTAGAGGGAGATTTGCTGGATTCATACCTTTCCCAAGGGTATTAGCGCTATGTGAAATGTAAACAACCTCGTCCAGGATTTGAACTTGTTTTGTCGTGCCCAATTCCTAGTACGGTATCCATACACCACTCACCTCCATTGAAAATATATAACTGTGTGCAAACAAATGGTTATTATTTATTAGAAGTAAGTCTATAGATTATTTATATTTGAGAGGAATAGTTTAAACAATATAACTGTGTGAAAATCATTTGTATTAAGAATAATTAATTGAAATTATAATTGTTTACAAATGATTACTATTATTCGTTACTTGAAACCATTTAATTACTTTCAAAAAAAGAATTGATTTTAGTATTAAATAACTTAACAAGAGTTGACATTCTCTAAAACCAACCAATGTTCAATTTTATAGTTTAGTTTAGTAATCTCTTTATCATAACAGTGGGTATTGTTAGTTACTTAATTTTTTTCATTATTGTTATTATTATTATATATGTGAGTTATTATAATTATTAGTCATAGTATTATTAGTAGTAGTTCTATTCTTTGTGAGTTTTCATATCTGTAGTAACTGGAGGCTAAGTGACAGCAAGTCTCCTGAGCTCACTAGGACTCTTCACATTTTGTAGCTGCAAAAGAAAACTGTTGTGTGGCCAACAAAACTTTCATCAGATGATAACTCTGGAGTCAAGCATGGTTTAGGGGCCAAAATATTATTACCACTGATGAAGAGTATCCCAGTAGTATCTTATAATACCACCTGACTTTGTCCGTTTTCCATCATATGACAGTTGGAATGCCAGCTGAAGATTCAGGTTAGACAGGTGGTCAGAGAGCCCCCATCTATTTTTGTCTTATAATTACTGATATAAGTAAGTAAAGTAAAGTCGGCAAGGCGGCCTAACATCGGTATCAGCCAGACAGCAAGGGAGTCTATCCCCTTTTCATTAGCACTAGACAAAGGAGATTATTTTAGCATCTGAGGTGGAGCACCACACCTACCATCAGCTCCTCACTTTACCGCACAGATCTCTGCTACTCATGCAATGAGTTGGCGAGGGCCGGTATCAAACCAGGAACCTTGTGATTCCTAGCTGAATGCTCTACCGACTGAGCTAAACCAGCCCCTATGTTATTTTTTAAGAATGTGGTTTATGCTAAAGTTATTTTTCCTTAGATAAATTTACAATTGCAATATTTTCTTTTGGTGTCCTAATTCTTTAGAGACATTATTTGTATGTAAACCTGAGAGCAAACATTGATTACAAAAGAGAAAAAAAACTTGTGATTTACTCATGAATGGATACTTTCTTGACCCTTCCCAGAATCCTTCACTCCTTACATAACTATTTAAGTTAAAAGAACAAAAGTCATAACATATCACAGCAACTAAAATTTGTTCTCCGATGTTTCAAATTTTAAAAAAGGAAAACTAAGTAGACATTGAAAAATGTGCTTGAAGAAATCCGTATTACAGAACTATTCTTTATATCTATTATTATCTTCATGGCCTTTTTCATTTTATGATTGTCTTCAAACTATTGCCTTTCAATTAGATGGTTATTAACATATTGTATACTTGAATCACTTCTACTTAGATCCTTGAATGTACTTTACATTCCTCTGTTGTGTAAAAATTAATTCATTTTTTTATAAATTGTGTTTTGTAAATACTATGGTGTTGTGGATTATTTTCAGTCTTTTCAAGATTACCTGTTTGCATTTTTTTTTTGTACAAAGTTTCAATACTTCAACAATTCTCAGAATGATTATATAATCCTGGCTATTATAATTATATCACACCTTGCAAGTTTTTCATACCAGCATTAGTATTAGATAAGAATACTTGATACCATATTTAATTATAAATGAATTATTTGTATTAGATAATAGTACTTGATACCATATATAATAAATATAAATCCTGGATAAGGCTGTTTGCATTTCACACAGCGCTAATACTCTTGGGAAAGGTATGCATCTATCTACTCTCCCTCCAGCTATGGGTAAATAGTAAGGCAGACTGGGCTCTTTAACCTTGGTTAGGCAACCAGTCTAATAAAAGGAAAATTCTGATTTCAAACATGTTAAACTCCACATAAAAATTGACTTTGTGTCACATCTGGCTTGTGCATGGGGAGTTATTAAATATATAATTGTGTATAAATTATTAGTATTAGATAAGAATACTTGATAAACATATGTCTAAAATAACTAGAAAAACACTTTTCAAGAAAAGATATTAAACTAATATGTCTCCTTCCAGTCTCAAAAATGATCAAAATATGCACTTTTCTTTATGCACATTCCAGTGTTACTTCCAATACAATAACATATTTTAAAAGCAATGGGTTCACCCCTGAGTGGTGTCTTAGCATGCCTATACCTAGAATTCCTAGAATCTGGCCCCTTTAGATATATCATCCTGAACAACTCCACATACATCTGATACATAGATGACATACTAATTATATACCCACAAGAAACAGATATTACAGAAATGATGAACAGACTGAATAAAATTGAACCCACCATACAATTGATGCACAAACTAGAATCTAATAACTCCCTACGCTTTCTGGACATCCTACTCAATAAGAATAATAACAAGTTAGAATTCTACCATAAACCCAGATCCAAAAAATGATCACATACATTTTTACTCACACTACAACACCAACAGGGGAATTATAATCGGACTTTACCTTAGAGCCATCTGCATCAGCATACCTTACTTTAATGATGAATTCAATCACATAGAAAATGCTTTCCAAAACCAAATATATAATTATGTATAAATTATTTGTCTTAGATAAAAATACTTAATACCATATATAGTCTTCTCCCAGATGTTTTTTTCTGTATAGATCAGATTACCATGCACTGAGTTGGCAAGGATCAGTATCAAACCCGAAATACTTGATACCATATATAATTGTGTATAAATTATTTGTTTTACTAGATAAGAATACATGAAAATAGATGATTAGAGACAAATAAAAGTAAAATTCTTAAAAAATGCAATGGAACATTAAAAATATAAATTGTTATGATTTACAAAAATTTACAAATGAGTCAAATTTTCGTAAGGAACTGATATGCGGTTAAACAAATAAACCCATAAACCAAACTAAAAATAGAAGTTTCTGTTCAAATTGCTTTTCTTTCAACTACTTTTATGAATTTGTACACACAATATGTATTCATTTATTTATTTATTAGAAAATTAATGGAGGCTGTGCCATTTGTTTGTCTATTTTCATATTTAATTTCCTGATGTTTTTGTTGTGAACACAAAAAAAGATCCTCTATGAAAACAATAGTGTTGCCTTTCAAATTTTAGATTAAAAAACAAGAAAAAGAAAAAAATCTAATTTTTTATTTTGTTCCCTTAACATGGTCACCTATTTTTAGTATCTTAATTGGAATCAGGCTGGGATAACCATACCTGTCTTTTTTGTTCTTATTTGACCTTTTCTTCCTGTTTGCATCCACCTCCATCCCCCACCGTTCATCCTCCGCTAGAGAATGGCAGATGAAGCCTTTATTCACAATGAGGTCATTGGTCTTTGCTTATTCATTGACGCCAATTGCAAACTTGTAATTAACTTCATTCTATTTTCAAACATTATGCTGTTTTGTTTTTTGGGTTTTTTTTATTGTTTCTTATCCTGTGGATCACTAACTAAATATTTTGTACCTGTGCTCATTTTGTGTCTCAACTGTTCATGGTGGACTTTACCTGACAGACCAAGCCAAGGCTTTAGCAGGTACTTGACCAACCTATTCATTGTATCTGATTTTGTCACTACTGAACTATTTTCAATATTAATGATTTTATTTTTTATCTCCCTATTCTGATTTTTACCTTGTTTTCACTGTGTGTTTTTTTTTAGCTATCCAGCAGAATATCCCTATTTTATATATGAGTGTGCTTGCATGCATGTGTACCTGGGTGAGAGAGAGAGAGAGAGAGAGAGAGAGAGAGAGAGAGAGAGAGAGAGAGAGAAATATTCACACGTTTTATCTCTATCTTTTATATGTGAGTCTGCCTGCATGCATGTTTGTTTTGTTTTTTGTTTTTTTAAATTGTTCTCAACTAGTTCGACCTTAGATCATTGTCAGGAAAAAAAAGTTTTTGTTAAAAAAAGAATTTTAGAAAGTTTTTTTTTTTTTTTTTAAATCTCTTTTAGATCTCTTTGTTACAAATATTTAATCAATGTATGAAAGTGATTATACTAAAAATTGTTGGGTACAGTGTTGCAAAGTTGGAGTGGGAGGGAGTCGGAGATTTTGACTGGGGTTGGAGTCTGCATCCTAGGAATACTGAGTCAGAGTTAGACCTTATACCTTCTGAATCTGCAAAATTATGTATTTTGATAAATTTATATATCTTAAATAAATAAATAAATATATTAGAGGTTTAATGCAAACATAAAAAAACACTAACTATGATTTTATTGTGAATTAAGATTTTATTACTATTTTTTTTAAATATTTGCATTAAACATCTGAATATTTTATTTATACATATATATAAATTTATCAAAAATACATGATTTACAAATTTATGTTATAAAACATAGTGCACCCTTAACATGGTGAGGGATATAGCCAAGTTCATATCATAGTGTAGAGCATGTGTCAAGTGACAATGATGAAATTTCTTTTTTTTGTTTTAATTTTTTTTTAGTAAAATTATTTTAGTTTGCTACTTTGCTTTTGTTGTCAATATAATTTAATTCTAATGATGTTAAGGAATCAATCAGTCAGAATTATAGGAATCCTAGGAATTAGTCGGACCTTATAATTTCCAACTCTGCAACTCTAGTTAGGTAGGTAAAAGTTTAAAATGTATTGAATAGTTATTACCTTTTTTTTTCTTTTAAATAAAATTTGTTTGTAATATTTAATCAATCAATTAAATTATTTTACCAACTCTTTTCTCTAAAAGAGATTTTCTTTTTTAGAATATTTTAGTTAGCATTTTTTTTTTTTTTTTTTTTTTTTTTTTTATCTTCATCTTCAATATCTTTTCTTATAAAATTGTCACCAAAACAACCAAATTCTCTCACATTCAACACTGGTTACCTACCCCCCCCACCATGGACATAATGTGGCACTAAGTCACATTTTTTTATAAAATCGTGTCGCGAAATCAACCACTTCTTCCCATCTCCACATAGTGTTTACCCAACCTCTCCACTTCTTACTACTTCAGTGTTTACCTAACCCCTCTACCATGGACAAAATGTGACACTAGGTCAAATTTGTTTTGATAAATACAAAGGATAAAGAGAAAATATGATTGTGTAATAATTACTATCATAGGAAGTGGATTTGGTTACCAGGGTTTCAAATCCTGAATGAGGCTGTTTGTATTTCACATAGCACTAATACCTTTGATATGACATAGCCACTCACCCTGGTGCATTTTTTCTCACTGCATTACATTGTGATGTTAGACTCCATGCTGTTGCAGTTTTCTTGTTTAAGTCACAGCTGCACACAGCACCGAGACGAGGGGTCACAAGGAGAAAAGAACAAAGAAACGAGGGCAAACTTTTACAATACAACAGTGGATGTGTGTGGATGTGTGTGGCACTCGGTAAACTGTACTCTTCTCCCATTGTGTTTACAGACTCTCAACTGTGCTACAGCAGACTCACATCCAGACACATAATTACACACATAAACATGTCCAACTCCACACATATATACAGACAAACCTTGACATAGAAATACCTATCCCCTCATAGAAGGTGTCCCATCATGGTATAATGGTTAGCACACTCATCACACAGATAATTCATATCTTGAATAATATTTTATAAATTTATAATATGTTATAATATATATTTAAAACCTATTTTAATATGAGAATACATGAAAGGTCATTCTCTTTCAAAAGTGATCAGTCTTAATTCCTATATAATTATCAACATAATAGAAAATTACACTTATTTATAATGTCAATAATATTGGCAAAAATTAATTGAGAATGTATAATTTTACTTACCGACAATGTAGTTGTTAAACAAAACTCATGAGCTGTTCATTACAACTGTGAACAATAAAACTTTAAATTGTTTACTTGATAGATAACAAATTATTAGTTAATGACCTTTTGTACTTTTTCACTTTATACAAATTGAATTTTTATCTCATCATTACAGGCAAGTCACATTGAAAACACTGGTTCCTACTAGATCAGCAAAGTTAAGCAGTGATGGGCCTGTTCAATACTTAGATGGGTGATGTAATGAATATGCATACACCTGTGTCCCCTCTCACAGTAATATGATTGGCTGATGTCAGCCGTAAATACAGAGCAATGTAGAGGTATAATGCCTACAACTACGACGTCGCACCAGTATTATTACTTACCTGCTCAATTGTATCATTCTGTTACTGTGGCCCCACCACTCTGGCTACTTCTACTAATATATCCCTTCGT
>CM042146.1:122220883-122307539 GCA_023376005.1 Doryteuthis pealeii
ACTATAATTACTATATTTTGTTGTCCAAGACCTTTTCCTCACATGTATTTTCTAAATGATTTTGGCAATGTACAGCCACTAGCGCTGATCTAAGAAGCTGCATCTGCAAACCAACCAGATGCTGGTCAAAGCCTTAATGCTATTATTGTTTTACCTTTATCCTGCCCGCCCTCTCAGCTGGGGCATTAGAATGCACTGACTGCACCTCTGCAGAGGGGTAAGACTCCCCCAAATGGGGCCACCTGTTAGCCATTGGTGGCAACTCATGATGCCTACGGACGGAGTCTTGGTGGATGAGCAGTCCATTACTTGCAACACTCCACTCAGACCCCTACTTAGGCTATACGGTCGGTCGGAGAGGCTCCCTCCGATCAATCCGCTAGCACCTATATGATTGCCCCAACCATATTGCCCTTATGGCAAGCCCCAACCCTTTTTATCATATGGGTGCTAGAAGGTGGTGACTGGGGGTTTACATGTCCTGGGAATGACGTTAAACTCTATCTGATGGTGAGGTTCCAGTTTTGGAGGTTTGGGGAATGTGGAACACCCCTTCATCACCATTGCTCCCTGGTCCATTCTGACCCTGATGGTAGTACTTGTTAGGGTCCCATCTATGGGTTAAATAGAAAAATGTATTTATAAAAAAAATTGTGTATCCATTAAGAATTGATTTATTTCAAAACTTTATCGGCATTAAATGACCCACTGAGGTTGATATGCTGTAAAACAAAACAAGCCAAACCAAACCTTCATCCTGCCAAACATATATACAGTAAAGTAATTATCATTTCTTGCATATGATGAGGTGTTATTAGAGTTGAGATAAATCTACCCTTGAGTTTTTTGTTTTTTTTAATTCTATAATACCTTTTGCAATTGACTAATAAATACTTAGAAAAAAAGATTCTGCAACTTCTGTAATTATTTTTTTATGTATCATTTGGAGGCTGAACTTGCACAAAGGTGTCAAAATTAGGGTAACCCAGAAAAAACAGAACCTAAATTATTTATTTATTTTTCCATTAAACTAACCTTACTCCCCCCTAACCCTACCCCCCCCCCCGTTAAAATTAAGTTTTATTACAAAATTTGTGGGTTCTGTTTTTTCTGGGTCACCGGTATATTGGGTGACCCAGAAAAAACAGAACCCAAATTATTTATTCATTTTCCCATTAAACTAACCCTAAACCTAACCCCCATAGTTAAAATTAACAGTTTTATTACAAAATTTGTGGGTTGTTTTTTTTTTCTGGGTCACCCTAATTTTGACACCTTTGTGCAAGTTCAGCCCATTTAGATTATTCAGACTATTGTCCTCATCTTTATTGTTATCTATACAACATTTCGGACAATGTGCTCTCTGACTTTCTTCAAGTATATCTTGTCAGACTTAAGAACCTTCTCAAACTCAGGAACCGTCTTGAAAGTTCAAACCGAAGTTCCATAAAGGCTCCAAATTATGACACGAAGGTCCCTGAGTCCAATAAGAAATACCTGAAGAAGGTCATAGGGCACATCATCTGAAATGTGTAGATAACAATAATGATGAGAATAGTCCAAATAGTACAAATCATCAAACCTCATTTCAAAAATTCAGAGAAATAGTGTTTTTTTATTCCAGAACTTTCTATGCTAAAGCATTTTTTTGGCGGGGTGGGGGGGTCCCTCAATTTTTTTAACTATTTAAACTTTAAGTTTTAAATTCTCAATATTAACACATTTTAGGTTTTATTCTGGAAATGAATAAAACTTTAATTATTAAATATTTAATGTAATTAAAGATAAATCTATGAATTGAAAAAGTTTACAACTTCAGAAAATGCTGTTCCATATATATATTTACCAACTCCTCCGCACGAGCAGGATGTGACACAAGGTCAATTTTTTAAGCGGAGTTCAGCAGGTTTGAATTCAGAGTTTTCCTTCTCCTAGACTGGTTACCTAGCCATGGTTAAAGAACCCAGTCTGCCCTGCTATTTACCCATAGCTGGAGGGAGAGTAGGATTCATACCTTTCCCAAGAGTATTAGCGCTAAGTGAAATGCAATTACCACGTCCAGGATTTGAACTCGGGGCGACGAGTCCATTTCCCATGACTTTAACCATTACACCACGCGCTTCCTTATAAGGGACAGTGATGATAGGGGGGAAAAAGGGTTAAAACTGTTCTATTAGTCATGTGTATTTATCAAGGTTAACCTAGAGTTACTCATACTTGTAACCCAAAAGCAACATGTGATTCCTAAAAAGTTGGTATTTTAAAAAAATGAATACAAATATTTTTCTAACAAGTTCATTTGCCACTCATTGTTGATAGATAAGATTATATTAAAAAGGAATTGATAATAATGTTAATTTTACATCTGATTAAACAAATATTTTATATGATAAGACTTTAGTTTGAAGGTCTAAGTACTTTTAGGTCAAGAGCAAATATGATTGACTCTAAAAATCAGTGTTAGTCAAAGCTATTTACAGTTAGTTGGAGGCTGTAGTGTAATGGTTAGAGTAATAGGAAATGGACTTGTCGACCCAAGTTCAAATCCTGTACAAAGCTACAATTCACATAACGCTAATATCCTTCGGAAAGGTATGAATCCAACTACTCTACCTCCATCTATGGGTAAATAGCATGACAGACTAGGCTCTTTAACCTTGGTTAGGCAACCAGTCTAGAAGGAGGAAAACTCTGAATTCAAATCTGTTAAACTCTGGTTGGGTTGGTCACTACTAGAATAGGCTCAGTCCTAATTAGTGATCTAGTGTAGCCAACACTGTTGACAACATGTCAGTGTGATGACCCAGGAAATTGAAATTATCATGGCCTGAGGAATTTTTAATCAGTATGAAGTGAACTGGATTACAGGTAATCATTTTAGTGAAGGTCTACCTGTATTAGAAAATTTTGTGAATCCAAATTTATTTCCCATCTACTTTGATAACAAATTAGCTGCACAGTTATTTTAACTATCAGTTTGAAGATTTTCACATAAAATAAAAAAGATAGACAATTGTTATCACAATTGAAGTTGTCATCAAGTATTATTCAATCTTTGTTTTTCCTGATATTGTCACTTGGATTTCACCTGGGGCTGAACCCTAACTTTTGCTTCCAGTAGAGGAATATACAACTATTTCAACCACCCAACAAGTTGAATTACTTTTCCTTATTTATAATTTTAGTATATCCCTTTTTTCTTCTATTTGTCTTAATTTTTTTTTTTTTTAACTGTACTTTAAGATTATTTAGATTGTATCCTGTGTATGACACTAAATTTAATCTGGTGGTGAGTCTCCAGTTCTGTAGCTCTGTTGGTTGGGACTGTACTGGGAACTCTGGGGTGTGTGGAGTACCCATTCATTGCCATTACTCTCAGGTCCACTCTGAAGAATTCCCAGAGAGAGACATCAGATTTCCATATGGTTAATTAACATCAATTGATATGCTGTTAAATAAACCAAATCAATTTCTTTCTTTCTATTATTTTTCATTTGGTTATTTTAAGGTTTTCATGCCAGAATTAAAAATTGTTGTGTATAAAACTTAGATAGATGACTCATCATACAATCTCTCTTACTGACAGAAAAAAAGATCAGTTGATTTGAAAAGTTTAGGCCTGATTATTGTTTTATATTTATAAAAAAAAATTGTATTTTATTAAAATGGACAAAAATCAATATTTACTTCACTTGAGAAACAACAATATTTTAACTACCCTGTCGACATGACCAAGAATAAATTGACTACATCCCCTGCAGAAGAGTAAGAATCTGCCTCCACACACACTTCTAAAGAAAGTATCTTGGGTATGTCACTTGATTGCATTCAGTGGTGAGGCTTCAGTTCTAGAACTTGGGTAGGTGGGGGTGGAGTCACATTTTTATTGCCATTATTTCCAGCTCCACTCAGAATGATAGTATCTGTTAAGTTGCCATCTATAAGTAGATCTGTTTGAAAATTATTAATATTAGATAGAAATACTTCAATCCATATAACTTTATACAAACAAATAATCATTTTTTATTAAATAAGAATAGTTACTTGAAAACCTATATAATTGCTTGAAAAAAAAAAAGACTGACTTTGGTATTAAATAACAAGAATCAACATGCCGTAAAACCTACCAACCAACCTTCATTATCATTCTTCCAGGTCCACTGTGACTTAGAGCTCTAGGGATAATTCCATGTCAAAATTAAAATGTATTTACAGTTAATTTGTAATGGTGAAGGAAGAAAAAAGAAAAACACAAGGATGCATGGATATGATTTTACTGCGTCCTTTTAGATTTTTATGTGTCAGGGATGCAAGATGCGTACCTATCAGCATCTCTGCATTCCAGTAGCTATTTCTCTGTTGCAGTATAAAAGACGTGTTTATTGTGTATTAGTTTGGACTATAGATATAACATACCCTCAGTCATACTGTCTTAAATATGGCAACACATGTGACTGAAAAAAAAGTTATATAAGTTCTTGTGTATAATATGCACCCCTAACTTTTGGAGCCCTGTGGGGCTTTAGAATACACTGACTGTACCGCTGCAGAGGGGTAAGACTCCTTCAATGGGGCCACCTGCTGGCCATGAGTGGTAACTCATGATGCTTAAGGATGGAACCCTGGTGGTTGAGCAGTCCATAACATGCAACACTCCATTTTGGCCCTTACTTAGACTAGACTAGCACCTATATAATTGACTCGTAAAATCCAACCAACCAACCTAACTTTTGGGCTGAAAAATCTGGAAAAATAGTGCGTCTTATATACACAAATAATTACGATAAGTAGAGATGCTGATAGGTTACGCGTCCTGCATTACTGATGCATAAAAATCTAAAAGGACGCAGAAAAATCATATTCATGTTTTTTTTTTTTCTTCCCCCACCATTTCCAGCTAACTGTATATACATTTCAATTTTTCTTGGAAACAAATTATACTGTATGTGGTAGAAGGTTGGGGTTAAACGGCTTTAGTTGTTCATAGGTAAAAACTCCACAATTTATTATTAAACTTTAGTTGGAACCCAACAAATTTCCCAGGGACTTATACACATCAAATCCGTGTGTCCCAGAATGCACTAAATTTTTTTAAAATAACAGCATCACTGGGTAAGTCTCATTATTTTGCAAAACATTCAGTCAAAGGTTTATGATAAAAAGTGACAAAGATAATCTGAATTAATTTCTCTTCATTTGAAATCTTCTTTCTTTTTAGCTTCTTCTTTCTTTCATTATTCAGCAATTTTTTCATTCAATCTTGTACGACTTTTATTTAACCTTCCATCATTTAGATCTTTGTTATAATAACCAAACTTCTTTGCCTGTTTATTATCAATATAATCTTTTATGTTATTTGTCTCTGTTGTTTGTTCTCATTTCTATAGGAATCAGCATCATGAGTTGTTAATGGGTCTTAAGTCAACAGTAGAAGGATTGTTGGCAACACCAACTAGTAATGTTTGGAGCACTTATGGGGGATTGGATAGAGTGTGCCTTCAGGTGGAAAAAATACTCACTCATCGACTTTTGGTAAGTACTTCATTAAATTCAATTCATCTTTTTATTACAACTAATATCCTTATTGTTAGTCTGAATTTTTTTACATAAAGCTTGTTAATATGTAGCATTTTGATTTTTCAGACTGTTGTCCTCATCTTTATTGTACTTATTGTAAGATTACATACAAAATATTTCGGCCAATTATCATCTTAAAAACTCGGACAAATAATATCCAATTGATACAGACCCAGAGATGCTGATAAGTAGGCGTCCTGCATTCCTGATACACAAAAATCTAAAAGGATGCAGTAAAATCATATCCATACATCCCAATGTTTTTCTTTTTTCTTCCCTCACCATTTCAAGCTAAATGTAAATACATTTCAATAGTTTCTTGAAATGAATTACATAGAATAAGTTACAAAGTAGGAGTTAGACGGTTTTAGTTGTTTCCCCAGAACATAAATAAAAACCCTACAATCTATTAAGAAACTTTAGTTTGGAACCATTTCCCGGGGACTCATTCAAAGCAAATATGTGTGTCCCAGGACGCAGTTAATCAAAAAGCTATCAGCATCACTGCTTATTGTAAGATTACATACACAACATTTCGGCCAATATTATCATCTTAAAAACTCAAACAAATAATATCCAATTGATACAGACCTGATATAATACAACAATGGATACTTGGATTAACAAAATCTTAACCATTGTAACGGAATGAAAACAATCTACCCCAAAGGATTACAAGAAACACCTGAAGAAGGCCAGAGGTTACATAAACCGAAACATTGTATATTTCACAATAAAGAAGGGGACAACAGCCTGAAAAATCCAAATTAAACAGAATAACCTCATCTTTGTTGTTTATCTTATAAACAGTTTCCTTGCAGCTTTCTAACTTTATCGAATTCTAGTTTTTGTCAAACAGCCTCATCCAGGATTTGAACTTGGTTCAACATATATATATATATATATATATATATATATATATATGTGTGTGTAAGGTAATCCAAATGACTGGTTGTAAGGGATGATTCTATTTGGAATCTTCAGAATCTCACTGTATAACCATACTGTATGCTCTTGTAGGTGCAAACATATATTCATACAAAGATTTTTATAAATCCTAAAGAGAGCTCAATGTATAATAATCAATAAATTAGATAAGTTTTTCTTTCTTTGAAAGTTATATATATATATATATGTGTGTGTGTGTGTGTGTGTGTATTAAATTTCAAACTGGATGCGCCAAAAATGTTTAAAATTAGTCATTTAAAAACTGAGTATATTAACCACTCCTGTTTGTAGATTTATTTAGGAATGGAAAAAAACCCAACCTGAAAATTTCTTTCTAAACCAAAAGTTGAAGTGTGGAATTATGAGAATCTATTGAATTGAAACTTGCCATTCTGTTAGAGGCGTGAATTGTATAAGCTACTTTAATTTGGAGCAAACAAATGTATTTCACAGAAACTTGATCTTAAAAACTTAAGTCCCTTGAGTAGACTTTCCTACTTAGAAAGTTAAACACTTCCTATTTCCACTGTTAGAAAAACTAGAGACTAAATTGATTTTTTACAACCTGCTATAACTATATATGATTACTGGCATCACTAGACCAATATTCCTCATGGGAAATTCTGCTGCGTAGTATAGACTCATCGGTAGGTTGAGTTTTGAAGAACGGCAAAAAAATAATTGTCAACTTATACAGGAGTAATAATTTTCTAAGTCTTGAAATACAAACATAATAGGGAAAAACTCACAGAGCAAATCTTATCTTTAAACATTCATAACCGTAAATCAAGTGTCAACTCATGTGCAATATCTCACCAACAGTGGATTGTTATTATTTACTAAGTTTGGCACAAGGCCTGAATATTGGAGTACCCAGTATGAAATGAGCTCATTATCAATAGATTGCCTGACTAAGTTGCTAACCATTACACCACACGAGACACTTTTGTAAAAGTGGATTGTAGCTTGTCTTTACTTCACAGGATTTTTATTACAAATTTTTGATAAAGGTAAGTATGTTTTATGATTTAACAAAGACTGGAGAACTTAATTCAGAACTCCCCCCCCCCATCTTTTATAAAAGTCTTTTTTAATCTCTTTGTTGGAAGGGTTTCTTCTGCATCCTGTGTATGTGTGTATATATATATATATATATATATATATATATATATAATATATATATTATATATATATATGTATTATTATTGTGTATCATTTTTTCTCTTATTACATTATAAGCAAAAATCAACAACATTATACTTATCTATAAATAATATCACTACTGTTTTTCTACAAGGATGGTTTTGGCATTAAGTAACCCACAAAGGTAGTACTATTTGATGTGGGTACGTCCCTGCACCCACTTCAAATAATTTTTATTTACACAGAATGGGTTACAGAGGTGTACATGCATCTTGGCATATAGCCGGAAATTGCATTTTTGGGAGGGGTAACAAAACTGGTCATACTTTCCTATGGTTCTAGCTAGCTAGGGACACTCACCGATGGATCCATTAAAAATTAAACACTTGCTTTCCTCTTCTTGAGCAGCCTACTTTCATCAAAATACCCTGTTCTTTCTATGGCTTTTATCCTACTTAAAATATCCCCATTTCTAATGATTTTGGATGTTGAGCACATGATGTGTGAACCGAATGAATTGGGATAGAGGGATTGGGTAAAATTATGGCTTTATCCTACTTAAAAATATCCCCATTAAATCAGTCATTAAATGAAAGAAATCAAACCAAAGTAATTTTTCTTATTTCTATTATGTTCACTATTCACTTTTATCTTATCCTTTTTTCATCTTTTTGCTTTTCACCAAAATTTTTGAGATCAAATAATATGAAACATGTGTGAATTAAGAATAAAGAAGTTGATTCTAACCAGAAAAAAAAATTAATAATAAAACAACTTAGTTTCAAAGTTCAAATAATTCAACATGTCTTATTTTATATGTTATATTCCAAAAATTTTGTTCTGTATCAGACTAAGTTTTATACTTTATAAATATCTTCTTCATTTTAATGTTAATATCATTCACATATAATTCTATTGTTAGAAAACATTGTATTAATTGATTAGCACTGACAATCCTTTCCTTCCTGATTTTCAGTGTACACTGCTGAAACTTGCTAAACAAATTTTAGATTAGAGATTGTAAAATCCAGTGTTATCATAATTAGATGTTAAAAATATTTGCTTTGTCACTACTAAAAATGATTAAAGTTAAATTGAGAGAGTAAAGGTAAAGTCAGTGAACAGAAATAAAAAAAAGCCAAAACTTTAGGGAGAATAGTTTGATTCTTACCTTTCCCAAGGATATTAGCTATGTGAAATACATAATTGTCCAGAATTTGAATTCTGGTCACCATGTCATCCTATGATGATAACCATTACACCATGAGCACCTGCTTTACCTATGTATGCCAGGTTCAAATCTAATCAGCTTTGTAATTATTGCATCATTTTGATTTTTTTACTGTTGTCCTCATCTTTATCATGATATATGAAAACACAATGTTTCGGTTGTTGTACCCTTTGTCCTTCTTCAGGTGTCCATTGCCTATCCGAGCATAGCAATGATTCAACTTGGCCAATGAAAATGATTTATCACATTGAATCATTGCTATAAAGATGAGGACAACAGTCCGAAAAATCGAAACAATATATATCTGGGGCAGAGAGCACAGGGCGAGTGGCGGAGGTGGGGACTGTGGAGTTGAGAATTCCCTGCCTTCAAGGACTAAGCGTGTCCATGTGTATCTAGGCTGCACGAGGGGGGGGTATAACGATTGACTCGAGATTGAACTTGTAACCTCCTGATCATGAGTGGTGGAATTGCTGTCACCCTTGTTAGCTGAAGTAGTTCAGCCACTGAGAGAAATAAATGCAGAAAGGGACAGAATGTCTTTTCCAGTGGAGAGAACAGTGTGTCGTGTTTCAATCTTAAAATGAAGTGAACTTTTGACAAATTGTGTAAGAACTACTGGGAGTGTTGCTGGTAGAATACTTTTTTCCGTTGAAGAAACTGATTATTATGGTCGTCACTTGAAACAACTAGAATATGAAGCTTCATCTCAAAAATGTAATTATTACCTTTCCCACATCCTTATTGGCAATATTTTCTGTGTCACAATATATTTAATAATAACTGTAAATGAAAGTTTTAAAATTTGTGTTTTTTAAGTCCTACACATGGCGTTAAGAGTTATATAAATAGTTTCTATAGATATTTTTTGTACATGCGCACTAGTGAAGCAGTTGTAATGAAATACAAGGATCATTCAATACGAGGAGAATATTATCTAAGGAGTTGGCAATAAGAAGCACTGTTTACTGTTGCACTTTTTCAAAGAACGCAAAAATGATGGTTCCTTTCTTGTCCCAGAACACTGTAAGCATGACCTTCTTGACTGAAAACTGTTCTCAGAACATTTTCTTTACTGGAGAGTCAGTGTGTTTCCATTGTGTGTAGATTGTCTTTTCAAACTCAGGTTGATAGTAGCAAACCCATGTTTGTAAACTTTTTTTTTTTTTTGCTAAAATATACTTCTCTGTACACATTACACATTCTTGTGTAAATTTCACATGGTTTGCACTTCTCTGTTATCAAAGATTTGATGATAGATTATGCCCAGAGCACTCTGAATTGCCACCATTTTGAATAGCCTCAAAACAAATATTTTTGTAAGATTAAAATAATTTTGGTATAGACCAATTCCAAACAATTGCAGAGTTTGCATTTTGGGGGAAATTCTGATTTTTTTTTTTTTTTTTTTTTAAATCCCTTTATTTATTGAATGACCCTCATAATTGTATTTTCTAATTTCATTTTATTTCAAACAAAAGTGCCTATTAGGTTGATGAGAAATGGCTGAGAACCACTAGAAGAAAATTGATAATTACATTAAAAAAAATTTTTTAACTTTCTCTCAGGAGAAATCATTATTCTTAAAACCAGGTCTAATGAAACATTTTAGTCATTTGTTGAATTTTTTTCTGACAAAAGCTATTGATAAGCCATTTTTGCAATTTGTCCACATTGGTCATGAGTATATATATATATATATATATATTCAATAAATGAAGGAAAAAAACTTTAAATTTGCTTCATTGCAATAATTCATTTCAACCGCATTACTTTGCAATGAAGCAAATTTAAAGTTTTTTCCTTCATTTATTGAATATATTGCTCTGTCCATCCAATCACTAGAACTAGGCACATCGAGCTCTCACCACAGTTAAACTGCACATGGAAATATCCTCCAGGGGAAATAATATATATAATATATTATATATATATATATATATATAATGAATATGATTTACTGTATTCTGCCACTGTCATATATATATATATATATATATATATATATTCATTATATATATATTCCCTTCCTATCTTGTCTTTAAAAGCCACAAAGCATAGGGAAGTCTGCAAAAGATTAGCTGCCTATAAAATGCCTGAAATAAAAGTAGAACATGTAGTGACTTAAAAAATATAATTATTTCACTACAACTGATTGCTTCAACTGGGTAAAGGTTTTTAGGATAATTGTCTGCTGTTAAATTTAAACCTACAAACAAATTAATTTGTTTTCTACTCACCTTTCAGTAATTTTCAGTAATTTCAATTCAGTATTTTCAATATATTTTGCATTTCTATATATTTTATATTTTATTTTTCCTAAAAATGTTTAAAAGTGTTTGGCCTATTTACAAGCTAGTAATATTCAAGATTAAGTAAAAATGTGAGACTGAAAGTATAATGTTTATAGTTTCTTTTGATAAAAGAAAGGTATTTTCATTAAAAGAAAAAAAGTTTACATGTAACGTTGCCCTCTGTCTTAAATTAGAATTGAATGTTGCAGTATTAGAGAAAGTTAATTATCAAATAATTGTTGCAGTATTAGAATAAACAATTATTAATTTTTAAAAATTAAAAATTAAAAAATCTTCATATAAAAAATAATCATAAAATTAAAAAATCTATTAGAATAATAGATTGTTGCAGTATTAGAGAAAGTTGATTTATTAAAAAAAAAAAACAAAGTGAATTAGCCCAATGAAGTTGATTCTATAAAAGATCTGCTTAAATGTTGCTTTGGCAGCAAATTACTTCCTATTTATAAAATTTATATCATGATTATTTACAAAATTTCAATTTTCATCATTGCTTATTCCTATTATTTTCTGATTTAACATCCCCCCCAAAAAAAAAAAACCAACTCTGTAATTAGCAGTTAATAGACTTAGAATAATCTCCCGTGAACAGACTAATTTCCTTTTTCTTTCCTTTTTCTTTTTTAATTCAAGTAATTAAAATTATTTGGAAACCAGTGACAAGGTACTGCTTTAATTTTTAAGTTAATGCAATACAATTAAATTGCTCTAATAAAATCTGCAATATGAACTATTTTTGTTGTGTTATGGTAATAATACCTAAACATAATGAAATCAAATGATAATTATATAAATTCATAGACAACAATTAAAGATGACCAATCCAACTGTTTCTTTGCCTGATTATCAAAATAAGTTGCTTTTTCTTTCCTCCTTTATAATGAGTATGTGAATCCAGGCTGTGATTTGTTTTATATAAGATTATACAGTATAACCCTTAGATAAGTTGCAATGTGCCAGACTAAGCTTTGTAAGTACTGTATCACCCACAAATAAGCATGGCCCACCTGTCTTTTATTAGAATTTTTTTTAAACCAAAGATACAAGAATTTTATTATTTCTAATGGAACATTATATGATGGTTGGCTGAAATGTTCATAGGCTGACCAAGATATTCTCATGAAATGTGACCAAATGAGGTTTCTTTCTTAATATAGTTCTCTCTTGCATTGCACACAATTCTTTTACCAGTATTGCAGTGCTTGGATCCCATTAATCAAAAATGTCATCAATAGTAGATATGACGTCATTATATGAAATTTTCAGCCCATCCTTGTTCAATCAAAATGGATAATATTTGCTATTATCTCTTACCAAATTCTACAACATTGAAATTCTGTAATGAAAAACAAGTACAACTTTTATATTAATATATTTTTGTTTACTAGGGTTAGAATTTAGGGAGTTAGAATTTTATTTTGTTTTAGTTTTATTTTTGTTTACTAGGGAGTTAGAATTTTTTTTTGTTACTAGGGAGTTAGAATTTTATTTTTGTTTACTAGGGAGTTAGAATTTTATTTTTGTTAGGGGAGTTAGAATTTTTTTGTTTGCTAGGGGTTAGAATTTTATTTTTGTTTGCTAGGGAGTTAGAATTTTTTTTTGTTTGCTAGGGAGTTAGAATTTTATTTTGTTTGCTAGGGAGTTAGAATTTTATTTTGTTTGCTAGGAGTTAGAATTTATTTGCTAGGGAGTTAGAATTTATTTTTGTTTGCTAGGGAGAATTTTATTTCTGTTTGCTAGGAGTTTTTTTATTTTGTTTGCTAGGGAGTTAGAATTTTATTTTGTTTCTAGGGATTAGAATTTATTTTTGTTTGCTAGGGAGTTTTTTATTTGTTTGCTAGGAGTTAGAATTTTATTTTGTTTGCTAGGGAGTTAGAATTTTATTTTTGTTTGCTCTAGGAGTTAGATTTTATTTTTGTTTGCTAGGAGTTAGAATTTATTTCTTTAGAATTTTATTTTTGTTTTTTTTATTTTGTTTACTAGGGAGTTAGAATTTTATTTTTTTTTTTAGAATGTTACAATGTTATTCTTGGTTACAAGGGAGTAACAATTTTATTTTGGTTCTATAGTTTCACTGTTGTGGAGTTTGGTAATAAAAATATACCTAACAATATCAGTTCTAATTGTTCTATTAGATATAATAAGATCCTGATATCTTTAGTTTAAAAAAATCCTTTTTATAAAAATATATGTTAGGGTTGTACTTATTTATATCGATATAAAGAACGGGTTTTTTTCTGGTAATCATGGATGATTTTTTTTCATATTAGAATTCATAGTAAAATACTTTGAAAAGAAATTATATATGTATAATTTTAGCCTAACATTTTCACTATCAAGGTAGATTGAAATTGTTTAGCAATAAGTTTTTTTTTTTTTAAATGATTGTGCTGATAGCATTTTACTGATAAGTTCCATCTTCCACTATCGAGATTTTTTTTTTTTTGTGCAAAGTTTGGGATGTTAAAAATTATGCTTTGAATACATTTTAAGTGTTAAAATGAAATTCGCCTGGGGCATCTATGTGCCAGTGGGAGTGAAAGGGTTAATAGGAGAAATATCTATTATAAGTTTCTAAAAAACCATGAGACATTTGACGAGAAACCTACCTTTTGTTTTTGTTTTTTTGTCTCAGTCCAGCATGTTAGCTAGTATGCCGCAAGGACACCCCCACCCCTCAATTTCATATTTCATGGGTCTATGTTTAAATCTTTTCTGGTACACTATTTAACTCTTTCACAACCAAATTTCTGGGTTGGGTTTAAGTATTGGATTACAAAATGATGCTTTGAGTACATTGTTTTAAAGTGTTAAAATGAAAATGAATTTCAACTGGGACACCAGTGTCCCAGTTGGAGTGAAAAGGTTACATCTTAAAAACTTTGCTGAAATATTCCTTTTTTTTTTTCTTTTCTTTTATTCTTCTGTGACTGTTATCCAAGAAGTGAAAATTATCTGGAAAAACCAAAACAACTAAACTCTCGCTGAAGAATTGAGAGAAAGAAAAAGGCATTTGGTTTCCATTTGGAATTAAGCTTTCTAAAATTCCAGCAAATTTTTTTTTTTTTTTTTTTTTAAGAAGAAGAAATTTGGAATCTTGCCTCCAAGCTATTGTTACAACGTTGTTGCGTTGGTTGACATTGATTGTAGATAACTGACCAAACAACTAACGAACGAACAAACCAACCAGCCCAACCAGCTGACTATCAAACCTGTTCACTCATTTAGATGACTAACTGATGTCCAAATTCATTGACTGTTTTAGGCTTGCTTTTTTTCTTTTTTTTTTTTTCTTTTTCTTTTTTGTACAACACACTAGGCCAACTACAACTACAACAAAGTCAGCAGCCACATGCACAGCCAATCACATTTTAAAAAGTTTTTCTAGTCCTTCAATGACTTACAACTTGTGTCTGCTACCAGAGTTATGCAGTAACACAGAACTAACCCGTATTTAATTCATATATACACATAAACACATATACATATGCCTGTACACTCACACAGATATTTATATATGTAAATTCATGCTGTTGTCTGTGCATCTGATTGATGTAAATAATGAACTTTAACTCTGCTTTTTATCAATTTTACGATAAAGGTAGGTTTTATTGCTTTTTCAGAATATTTACATACAGATTATTTCAGGTTGCTTTTTTTTCTTTTTTATTTATTTATATATTTCAATGAGTTAGTGATTTCTTTATTTTATTTTATATCATATATTGAATTTTTATATTTGAAAAAAATAAGTTAGTTAGTGATTTCTCTATATTATTTTATATTATGCATTAGATATTGAATTTTTATATATGAAAAGAAAAACTATCTCTAACTAAGAATTGTTAAAAGTAATTACTGATTTTCTATCAATAGTTTTTGAAGTGTTTAATTAACCTTGCTATATAGATCATTTAAATGATCTCAAAATAAATATGGAATATCATTTTAAAATCTTTTTTTTATATTTTTTTTTATTTTGAAACTGCTTTTTGATAACAATGATTTGATTATTTTATTTATATTTGAAGCAATGTTGGGTATATAAAATCAATATATACATATGATATTGCTTTTTGTGAATTTAATACAAGTAATTATATATATTCAGATAGGTGTGTTTGTGTATTTATTTGTGCCGTGTATATCTCTGTGTGTGTGTGTATACATATATATATATATTCCATGTATGCATATAATTTATAACAATTATGCATGCATGTGTGTATATATAAGTATGTATGCATATAATTTATATCTGGTAGATGTGTGTGCATATATATATATATATATAAAAAATCAATGTTTTTTGGATTGACAAACAACATTAGAGATTAGAAAAAATTAACATGGATGAATAAAAAGTAATATAGAATCATAACTCAATTCATTCTAAATCTACTTACAGTATAATTTAGTTTATATATATATATATATATATATATATATATATATAATTATTTTTTATTCATCCATGTTAATTTTTTCTAATCTCTAATGTTGTTTGTCAATCCAAAATACATTGATTTATTTTTGTTTGTTTGAGTAGCATAAGGTTCTGTTCAGTAAAGTGAGGAGCTGATGGTAGGTGTTGCTAAAACAATCTCCTTGGTCTAGCACAAGTGAAAAGGGGATAGACTCCCTTGGTGTCTGGCTGATACTGACTTTAGGCCACCCTGATGACTTACTTATATATATAGCGCCTTAATCAATAGCTACTTAAGTAGGTGTGCTTGTACTGATTATATAGCCATAAATAATGAATAAAATTCTGAAATTTTCTAAATTGGTTAAAATATTTATGATTCCTCAATTGTGAACCTGTAATGACTTATATACTGAAAACATACTTATGAACGCACATAGACATACACGCACGCTCACACACACACGCACATACACATACATTGGTCATGATAGTCTGTGATGAAATTTACTTGGGAGTATTTTTTAAATAAAATTTGAGATGCATTAAGAAAGAATAATATAATTTCCTAAAGTATTTTGGTTTAATTTGTTATACTTGCCTAGGTATAAAAGAAAATATAAAGAAAAGGCAAGATGAAGGATTTAGAAATATAATATATAGGGTCAGGTTAGCTCAGTCGGTAGAGCGTTTGGCTAGAAACCACAAGGTTCCTAGTTCAATACTAGCCCGCGCCAACTCAGCATATGAGTAGCGCAGGGATCTGTGCGGTAAAGTAAGGAACTAATGGTAGGTTTGGCACTCCACCTCAGATGCAAAAACAATCTCCTTATCTAGTGCTAGTGAAAAGGGGATAGACTCCCTCGCTGATTGGCTGATACCGACTTTAGACCACCCCAACGACTTTTTATATAGGGTAAAAAACCACAAAAAAATTATTGCTAACATCTATAAGCTATAAGATTTAAAATAATTTTTCAATGTAATTTTCCTATATGTTTTTTTTTGTTTTTTTAAAAATATTATTACAGAGATGCTGATAGGTATGTGTCCTGCGTCCCTGACACACAAAAATCAAAAAGGACACAGTAAAATCGTATTCATGTGTCCCAGTGTTTTTCTTTTTTCTTCCCTCACCATTTCAAGCTAATTGTAAATACATTTTAATAGTTTCTTAGAAACGAATTACACAGGATAGGTTACAAGGTAGGAGTTAGATGGCATTAGTTGGGACCCATAAATTTTCCCGGGGACTCATTGAAAGCAAATATGTGCATCCCAGGACACATTAAATCAAAAAGCTATCAACATCACTGTTATTATAGAGACTGCATTTTTTATTGACAGGTCATTACAAGTAAATATATGTTGACAACCTAAACTTTGACACGAGGTCACATTATTCATTTCTTCATTCTTTTTCATTAATTACCAAATAAAATTTACATTTTTTTTCTATTGATATATATTTATTAGATAATTTAAGCTTGTAAATTGAGCCAAAATATTAACCTCTACTTTAGATATTATTTCATTCATATTTTTTCATTGCATATTTTTAAAATATAAATTAACCTATTTATTTATCTATTAAAAGTTATGTGTATATGTCTCTTACTCTGTCTATCCTCATCTTCTATCATCTTGTCGGTTCTAAATCTTTCATTATATCTAAACCTGTTTTGTCCACAACTTCTTTCATCTAGTCTATTATTAGATTTTCAGATTTTGAAACCTACCTGTATGTTCCCATTTTCTATCATCCAGAAAACAAGCCCTACACTTTAAATATATAACTAGAAGCGGCTACTCAGCATCGCCTGGGTAGAGAAGGGGTTTTTTAAAAAAAAAAGGTAGTCTTACAAATCCATTATTGTTGAATCATAAATTGGATCTTTGCAGGATGCCCCATTTTAAATTCCTACATATAAAAAAAAAATCTTGCATTGATCCAGACACTCTGAAAAGAAAAATTAATGTCTCCTGTTTAAAATATTAAATGCAAAAAAAAAAAAATTCAATGCTGTTATTACTTAATTTTTATCTTTTAGTTATCTTCACAAATATAAATCAAATCTTCATTATTTTTGCTCACAAAGGCAAGATCTGGTGATTGTGAATGTGTGTATATATAATTACTTTGTTGTTAATTGTTTTATTTTCATAGTTTTCTCCAGACACACACACACACATATACATACACACAAACTGCCCTTTATATATGTGTAGATACAGATAGATAGATATTTCTATACTATTAACTTTTCAACATGTGTTCAACCAGAATTTATCAGAGTAATGGTAATATCATAATGAATAAGGATTTTTAACCCTTTCACTGTTCAAGGCAAATCATAGATGTCTACTCACAAGTTTTTCCTATATAATGAAAATTATTGATAATGCAGTTTGAGAGCCACTCATATGTGTCACAGGAAACAGGTGGCTCACAAAACAATGAAAGGGTTAAAAGCAAGTTTTGATAAATAACTGTATTGTATTATTTGTTTTGTTTTGTTTTTATTTTCATATATCAGCTGATTTTTTGTGATTACTTCTATTGCAAAATCATTGTGGTGTTGTAAGCCTTTCAAAAAAAATCATAACTTTTTAACTCTGATTTCTCATTTGTACATAGCGGTAGAGCGTTCGGCTAGAAATCACAAAGTTCCTGGTTCGATACGGCACTCACCAACTCAGTGTAAGAGTAGCACAGTGATCTGTGCAGTAAAGTGAGATGATGGTAGGTGTGGTGCTCCACCTCAGATGCTAAAATCATCTCCTTGGTATAGCGCTGGTGAAAAGGGGATAGAATCCCTCGTCATTTGGCTGATACCGACATAAGGCCAACGACATTTAGCCATCACTTAACAACAAGACAAAATTCTTTCTGTCTTTACATTTATTTCAATATTTGAATAAAGAAAAGGACAATTAAATTTTTGACATTCATTGTATATATTTCATTAGATTCATTTTTGTTTTTAAAATACCAAGTAATTTTACTCATTTAAAATGATAACGTTTAATTTATTTAGTCAATATTTTTACTTCAAAATCAAATACAGGGTTTCCTAAAAAATTGATATCATTTATAAAATAATGTTAAATATGTATATATATAAAAGTTAGGGTAGCAAAAACCTAAAACCAGTGGCACTTGCTGTCAGTTTTTCACCTATGCAATTTTCAAACCAAGCACTGTCTTCAGTACCCTAACTTAAATATGTATCATCTATTAATGGTATTAAACATTCTTTACTTATAAATATAGCAAACTATCTTATCAATATTAGTTTATTCATATATATATATATATATATATATATATATATATATATGTTAAGATTCCTTTTTTCATCCTTTAAAGATTTATAATTCCATACACCTATATATCAAGTGCTATATATCATAATTTTAGTTTAGATCAAATTTAGCTGCTACTAATTCTAAAAAGTCGATGTATATTTTTTCCAGGATTTCATAGTCCAATGTTAGGAGTGGGTGTTATACACAAATAATTGCAGTAGTACCAGAGATTGTTTTTTTCTGAAAGAATTTGCAGTTGTCTATTATGTCAATCATTGATTAGTAATTCTCTTGAAAAACTTAGTAAATTTATTTGTCTAAATTTTTTAGATGAAGCTTGATAATTTGTAATATTCAAATTTTTTGAACTGTTGTTCTCATCTTTATCATATACACAATATTTCAGCCAATGCACATTTCAGCCTTCTTCAGGTGTTTCTTGTCAAATTCAGGAACCTTTTTGTCAAAATCTGGAGCCTTCATGGAACTTTGAACCAAACCCTTTATTCAATTCAATTTGGTAGATTGTTCTCATTCCATTAAACATGACCCTATACAAGTGTTAAGTTATGTTAAGTATTTATATTATTTTTAACTAGTAAATTTATTCACTTATATCAGAAACAGTTTTTAGCAACTCTATGAATTTAGTTTTATTTATTTAGTTAAAAAAATGATCACTTACAAAATGATTCATAGTCTTGGGACACTTATTATTGAAAAAAAAAAAATATATATATATATATATATATATATATATATATATATATATATATACTAACTATAATTGAAATATTTGAAAAGTCAAAATGAACATAAAATGTCCTCTTTTTGACCAACTATGCATTCTAAATGTATTAGTTGACTTTTAGGCATGAAAAAAAAATGTGACCTAATGAGTGTTCTCAGTTTATTTTTGTCCCCCCTGAACTTGACAGTACGATGGTGGGTGTGTTTACTGCTTTATTTGCTTGAGGGATCAACTTATCTCACAAATGTAAACCTAAATGAACAGTAGAGAATTTAATGGACTGATTTACTTTGTGGCGTATACTAGTAAATAAATGTGTCAACTAAATGTCCAGAAAAAAGAAACTTATTTTTAATAATTAAAACAGAAACCCATTTATTTCAAATAAATAGATATGTTTCTATTTTTGTTCAATGTAGAAAATTAAATTCTGTTTAAACTTTTTTTTTTTTTTTTTTTTTTGTGGGTCAAACACATGCTTGGTATTATATCTGCTGTGGAAAAGAAGAAAAAAAACTTTTTGTGTTTTAGAATATTTGACATTTCACAGTCAGCAAAGCCGTGTGTGTTAGTGTCTGGTTGAAAAATGTACATTGGATATAGGCCAGAGAAATATACATTGGATATGGGGCAAGATACTAATCTCCAAAATGTTGACTTTGGAGAAACTTAGAGTCTGGTTGGATTTGTTATTACTGGATTGATGATCCCACCGTAAAGAGTTTCACATGTTGTGAGTAATGCTTTCTGTGTACTGACCTTTTTTTTTAGGAATGGAGAATTCTTAGTTATCTATACTAATACTAGGAAAGAAACAATATGTTTCTAAAATTGAAGAACTCAATTTTCCCATTCTCATTACTAAATCAGAAAAGTATCAACAGTGCATGTGTGTGTGTTGTATATATATATATATATATATATATATCCACACACACACACACTCTTATAAAAGGGATGGAGCACTCTATGGCGGCATTTACCTACATACAGATGTGTGTATTAAACAGTTAAAATCCCCTTCCCATTCTGTAGGTGACAATAGCTGAGTGGTTAAGCTGCCCGACTGATGCTGAATCGATCAGGTTTCTATCCTGGCTATAAGTAGCTTACAAATGTCTAGCCACACTGAAGAGACATGATATGTCGAAACACGGCATCTGTGGATGACATGTATATTATATATATATATATATATATATATATATAGTCATACACAGACTGTTTCAACATATTGCATCTCCTCAGTGTGGTTAGACTTAGCAGGCTACCTCTGGCCGGCATAGAAACCAAAGGATTTTCATGTCAGGGATCTTAACCACTGGGCCATCAGCCACCTGCAGGCAAGGAATATAATTTAACTGATAAATACATACATAGGTATATATTTTACAGCCGCTAGAGAGCTCACATTTGTTTTATATGTGAGTTTTGCCATTTAAGCTTAATTTGCGTCCAACAGTCAAATTTTCCCTAGGAGCTCAACCAACAAGGAGTTGGGAGCATATATTTTGTCATACGCAAACACCATGTTTTGACGTATCACATCTCTTCAGTCTGGCTAGACTTAGCAGGCTACCTCCGGCCAGTGTAGAAATCCAACTGATTTTTTATCAGTTAAGGTTCTTAACAACTGGACCATCAGCCACCTGTAAGCAAGGGATTGAATTTTTCTCTGCCTCATTAAGGAGATAAAGATGGGAGAACCGAAAGTATTCAGAATGGGAATGATAATTCTTTTGGATTTTTCATAAATTTTTTCGGGATGACAATATTAGAAAATTGTTAAGGAAAAGAAAAAACTTCAAAACAACTTGGATTCTGTTGTTCGCTACAGAATTTCTGTGAAAATGTGTGTGTGTGTGTGTGTGTGTGTGTGTATATATATATATATATATATATTATATATTATATATATATATTATATATCTAATGTAAAAGGAATGACTTACCGGTAAAATATTGGGTTGGTCTCAATATTTGGTTGGTATAAGTGTTACTCGGATAAGTCTGCGCTATAACAAATATAAAGTGCTCAATACGTAAGTAGAGCGGATTTATTATTATAGTGTGTACAGAATAACCTACTTGATGGTGTAACTTGAGTAGGTATTTTCTGTACACACTATAATAAAATATATATATATATTCATCATCATCATCAGGTCACGCTGGCAGCGTAGATATCCATGACACTCTCTAAAATCATCCCTATTTGGTTATTGCCCCTTGGAAGTTTTCCAATGCAGCATCCAAAATCCCCACAGAACTGATTGATGTAGGTTTTTGCTGGTCAGCCTTCATGAGTGTGTTGATGTGTAGGTGTCCACAGGTGAACATCACATGAGTTCATCCTTGCTTCTTATTTATCTTATTTGAGTGCACCTTACATGGTGTAATGGTTAGCAATCTGCAGACCATTGTTAGTGAGTTCGATTCTCATTGGGCGCCCCCTACTTCTGGCCTTGTGCCACATCTAAGCTACGCTTAGTAAATAACTATTTGTCTTATTTGAATGGTTTACAGCTGCTTTTTTGTGAGGTCCGGCTTCCAAGATTTGTTCAAGATAGCATGCAGTATCCTTGTGTTGACACCAGCTATCTTTTTCTCTAAGTGCTTCATTAGAGTCCAAGTGGTGCAGCCATACATTAGCACTGACACAGTTACAGCTTGGAAGAATTTTCACTTTATCTTATCAGTGAGATTAGAAAACTAGTATTATTTGTATTATTTGGACTATTGTCCTCATCTTCATTGTTATCTGTACAACGTTGCCATTATCAAGCTTCATCTCAAAAATTCTGAGAAACATCAGAAAACTGATCTCACTACAGAGAAATAGTAAATTCTGCTGTTATAGCACAAGGTATTACTCAAACTACAGTATATATATGTAAATATATTTTTTCTCTTCTAAAAAAAGGAAAGGCAACAATTGCCGTGATTGATTTCTGGTGAGTTACATCACACAATTTCGAAAGAAAAATAACGACTAAACAAAGCCAAATTCTTACACATGAATTTTTTTCTCACATATACTGGATTTCTCTTTTCCCCACACAGTCTTTATACCAAAGGGTGAAGTTTGAACCAGGGACAGAACAGCAGCTGGATATTGAAACTACTGTTTTTTTGTTCCTGTTTTTGTTTTGATAAATAACTGTATTGTATTATTTTGTTTTGTTTTGTTTTTATTTTCATATATCAGCTGATTTTTGTGGATTACTTCTATTGCAAAAATCTTGTGGTGTGTAAGCCTTTCAAAAAAAATCATAACTTTTTAACTCTGATTTCTCATTTGTACATAGCGGTAGAGCGTTCGGCTAGAAACACAAAGTTCCTGGTTCGATACGCGGCACTCACCAACTCAGTGTAAGAGTAGCACAGTGATCTGTGCAGTAAAGTGAGATGATGGTAGGTGTGGTGCTCCACCTCAGATGCTAAAATCATCTCCTTGGTATAGCGCTGGTGAAAAGGGGATAGAATCCCTCGTCATTTGGCTGATACCGACATAAGGCCAACGACATTTAGCCATCACTTAACAACAAGAAAAATTCTTTCTGTCTTTACATTTATTTCAATATTTGAATAAAGAAAAGACAATTAAATTTTTGACATTCATTGTATATATTTCATTTAGATTCATTTTTGTTTTTAAAAATACCAAGTAATTTTACTCATTTAAAATGATAACGTTTAATTTTTTAGTCAATATTTTTTACTTCAAAATCAAATACAGGGTTTCCCTAAAAAATTGATATCATTTTATAAAATAATGTTAAATATGTATATATATAAAAGTTGAGGTAGCAAAAACCTAAAACCAGTGGCACTTGCTGTCAGTTTTTCACCTATGCAATTTTTCAAACCAAGCACTGTCTCAGTACCCTAACTTAAATATGTATCATCTATTAATGGTATTAAACATTCTTTACTTATAAATATAGCAAACTATCTTATCAATATTAGTTTATTCATATATATATATATATATATATATATATATATATATATATATATAGTTAAGATTCCTTTTTTTCATCCTTTAAAGATTTATAATTCCATACACCTATATATCAAGTGCTATATATCATAATTTTAGTTTAGATCAAATTTAGCTGCTACTAATTCTAAAAAGTCGATGTATATTTTTTCCAGGATTTCATAGTCCAATGTTAGGAGTGGGTGTTATACACAAATAATTGCAGTAGTACCAGAGATTGTTTTTTTCTGAAAGAATTTGCAGTTGTTCTATTATGTCAATCATTGATTAGTAATTCTCTTGAAAAACTTAGTAATTTATTTGTCTAAATTTTTTAGATGAAGCTTGATAATTTGTAATATTCAAATTTTTTTGAACTGTTGTTCTCATCTTATCATATACACAATATTTCAGCCAATGCACTATTTCAGCCTTCTTCAGGTGTTTCTTGTCAAATTCAGGAACCTTTTTGTCAAAATCTGGAGCCTTCATGGAACTTTGAACCAACCCTTTATTCAATTCAATTTGGTAGATTGTTCTCATTCATTAAACATGACCCTATACAAGTGTTAAGTTATGTTAAGTATTTTATATTATTTTTAACTAGTAAATTTATTCACTTATATCAGAAACAGTTTTTAGCAACTCTATGAATTTAGTTTTATTTATTTAGTTAAAAAAATGATCACTTACAAAATGATTCATAGTCTTGGGACACTTATTATTGAAAAAAAAATAAATATATATATAAATATATATATATATATATATATATATATTATAATATAATCTTATTTACTAAATAATTGAAATGTTTGAAAAGTCAAAATGAACATAAAATGTCCTCTTTTGACCAACTATGCATTCTAATGTATTAGTTGACTTTTTAGGCATGAAAAAAAAAATGTGACCTAATGAGTGTTCTCAGTTTTTTTGTCCCCCTGAACTTGACAGTACGATGGTGGGTGTGTTTACTGCTTTATTTGCTTGAGGGATCAACTTATCTCACAAATGTAAACCTAAATGAACAGTAGAGAATTTAATGGACTGATTTACTTTGTGGCGTATACTAGTAAATAAATGTGTCAACTAAATGTCCAGAAAAAGAAACTTATTTTAATAATTAAAACAGAAACCCATTTATTTCAAATAAATAGATATGTTTCTATTTTTGTTCAATGTAGAAAATTAAATTCTGTTTAAACTTTTTTTTTTTTTTTTTTTTTTTTGTGGTCAAACACATGCTTGGTATTATATCTGCTGTGGAAAAGAAGAAAAAAAACTTTTTGTGTTTTAGAATATTTGACATTTCACAGTCGGCAAAGCCGTGTGTGTTAGTGTCTGGTTGAAAAATGTACATTGGATATAGGCCAGAGAAAATTATACATTGGATATGGGGCAAAATACTAATCTCTCAATAACACGAGGTCACATTATTCATTTAGCAACCTTCAAGGATTAAATTCATTATAAAACAATTGTATATCACATGCTATTTCTTAGAAGGCAATGAATTTACTGAATTTTTAAAAAATGTTTTGTAGGTTCTTTCCTTGGGACCACCATATTCCCTATCATCCCTATTCATCAGAATACTGATCCTAAATTTATAAGGAGGATATTTTGTACTACTTAAAACACAAAAGGGTCTCTCTCTCTCTCTCTCTCTCTCTCTCTCTCTCTCTCTCTCTCTCTCTCTCTCTCTCTCTCAAACACACATCAACCCCTATCATCTCTATTTATCCTAATACAGATTCTGAACTTATAAGTTGCCTGCATCCGTTGTAGGCTGCCGAAACACAGCATCTTTCAAAACCTCCACGCTTCCTGTAATTCAACAAAACTATTTTAGGTCAGTCAGTAGAGCGTCAGCCTCCAGGTTTGATACCAGCCCTCGCCAACTCAGCGTATGGGTAGTACAGGGATCTGTGCAGTAAAGTGAGGAGCTGATGGTAGGAGTGGTGCTCCATCTCAAACGTGAAAACAATCTCTTTGGACTAGCACTACTGAAAAGGGGATAGACTCCCTCGCTGTCTGGCTGATAATGACTTTAGGCCACCCCAACGACTTTACTTATAATTGATACCCCTTTCCACACGCATGCATGCATGCATGCATATTATTACTGTACACTATTCATATTCCTGACATTAGTACATTATTCTATGTACTATACCTGAGATTTTGATGAGTTGTGGTGCACCTAAGCACTGCACGCAATAAATTTTATTATTATTATCATTATTATTATGAGTATATTGTGTACTATTTTATAATTCTTAAAAACACAAAAGGGTCTCTTTCTCTCTCTCTCTTATTCCCTCACTCACTCCCTCACTCAAAAAACACATCAACCCCTATCATCCCTATTTATCATAATAAGATTCTGAATTTATAAGGAATATATTGTGTACTACTTACTTTTTAATTCTTAAAAACACAAAAAGACTATTACTCTTTCTTTCTCTCACACTCACACACACAGTCTGGATATTTAGTATTATTTGTATTATTCGGACTATTGTCCTCATCTTCATTGTTATCTGTACAATGTTTCGTCCGATGTGCTCTCCGGCCTTCTTCAGGTATTTCTTGTCAGACTCAGGAACCTTCTTATCGTAATCAGAAACCTTCTTGTCATAATCGGGAGCCATCACAGAATTTTGAACCTAACCCTTTATTCAGATAACAATGAAGATGAAGACAATAGTCTGAATAATACAAATAATACTAATTATCAAGTCTCATCTCAAAAATTCAGAGAAACAGTCTGGATATATTCTTCATTCTTTTTATTAATTACCAAAAAATTAACATTTTTTTTCTATTGATATATATTTATATAGATAATTCTAAGCCACTACTGTAAATTGAGCCAACTAATATTAACCTCTACTTTAGATATTATTTCACCGCTTCATATTTTTCATTCAATTTTTAAAAATAAATTAACCTTTATTTTATCTATTAAAAGTTTGTATTATGTAATCTTAAGTGTGTCTATCCTCATCTTCTATCATCTTGTCGGTTCTAAATTTGCATTATATCTAAACCTGTTTTTGTCCACAACTTCTTTCATCTAGTCTATTATTAGATTTAGATTTTGAAAACCTACCTGTATGTTCCCATTTTCTATCATCCAGAAAACAAGCCCACACTTTAAATATATAACTAGAAGCGGCTACTCAGCATCGCCTGGGTAGAGAAGGGGTTTTTAAAAAAAAAAGGTAGTCTTACAAATCCATTATTGTTGAATCATAAATTGGATCTTTGCAGGATGCCCCATTTAAATTCCTACATATAAAAAAAAAATCTTGCATTGATCCAGACACTCTGAAAAGAAAAATTAATGTCTCCTGTTTAAATATTAAATGCAAAAAAAAAAAAAAATTCAATGCTGTTATTACTTAATTTTTATCTTTTAGTTATCTTCACAAATATAAATCAAATCTTCATTATTTTTGCTCACAAAGGCAAGATCTGGTGATTGTGAATGTGTGTATATATAATTACTTTGTTGTTAATTGTTTTATTTTCATAGTTTTCTCCAGACACACACACACACATATATACATACACACAAACTGCCCTTTATATATGTGTAGATACAGATAGATAGATATTTCTATACTATTAACTTTTCAACATGTGTTCAACCAGAATTTATCAGAGTAATGGTAATATCATAATGAATAAGGATTTTTAACCCTTTCACTGTTCAAGGCAAATCATAGATGTCTACTCACAAGTTTTTCCTATATAATGAAAATTATTGATAATGCAGTTTGAGAGCCACTCATATGTGTCACAGGAAACAGGTGGCTCACAAAACAATGAAAGGGTTAAAAGCAAGTTTTGATAAATAACTGTATTGTATTATTTGTTTTGTTTTGTTTTTATTTTCATATATCAGCTGATTTTTGTGGATTACTTCTATTGCAAAATCATTGTGGTGTTGTAAGCCTTTCAAAAAAAATCATAACTTTTTAACTCTGATTTCTCATTTGTACATAGCGGTAGAGCGTTCGGCTAGAAATCACAAAGTTCCTGGTTCGATACCGGCACTCACCAACTCAGTGTAAGAGTAGCACAGTGATCTGTGCAGTAAAGTGAGATGATGGTAGGTGTGGTGCTCCACCTCAGATGCTAAAATCATCTCCTTGGTATAGCGCTGGTGAAAAGGGGATAGAATCCCTCGTCATTTGGCTGATACCGACATAAGGCCAACGACATTTAGCCATCACTTAACAACAAGACAAAATTCTTTCTGTCTTTACATTTATTTCAATATTTGAATAAAGAAAAGGACAATTAAATTTTTGACATTCATTGTATATATTTCATTAGATTCATTTTTGTTTTTAAAATACCAAGTAATTTTACTCATTTAAAATGATAACGTTTAATTTATTTAGTCAATATTTTTTACTTCAAAATCAAATACAGGGTTTCCCTAAAAAATTGATATCATTTTATAAAATAATGTTAAATATGTATATATATAAAGTTAGGGTAGCAAAAACCTAAAACCAGTGGCACTTGCTGTCAGTTTTTCACCTATGCAATTTTCAAACCAAGCACTGTCTTCAGTACCCTAACTTAAATATGTATCATCTATTAATGGTATTAAACATTCTTTACTTATAAATATAGCAAACTATCTTATCAATATTAGTTTATTCATATATATATATATATATATATATATATATATATAATGTTAAGATTCCTTTTTCATCCTTAAAGATTTATAATTCCATACACCTATATATCAAGTGCTATATATCATAATTTTAGTTTAGATCAAATTTAGCTGCTACTAATTCTAAAAAGTCGATGTATATTTTTTCCAGGATTTCATAGTCCAATGTTAGGAGTGGGTGTTATACACAAATAATTGCAGTAGTACCAGAGATTGTTTTTTTCTGAAAGAATTTGCAGTTGTCTATTATGTCAATCATTGATTAGTAATTCTCTTGAAAAACTTAGTAAATTTATTTGTCTAAATTTTTTAGATGAAGCTTGATAATTTGTAATATTCAAATTTTTTTGAACTGTTGTTCTCATCTTTATCATATACACAATATTTCAGCCAATGCACATTTCAGCCTTCTTCAGGTGTTTCTTGTCAAATTCAGGAACCTTTTTGTCAAAATCTGGAGCCTTCATGGAACTTTGAACCAAACCCTTTATTCAATTCAATTTGGTAGATTGTTCTCATTCCATTAAACATGACCCTATACAAGTGTTAAGTTATGTTAAGTATTTTATATTATTTTTAACTAGTAAATTTATTCACTTATATCAGAAACAGTTTTTAGCAACTCTATGAATTTAGTTTTATTTATTTAGTTAAAAAAATGATCACTTACAAAATGATTCATAGTCTTGGGACACTTATTATTGAAAAAAAAAAAAATATATATATATATATATATATATAACTTTATTTACTAACATAATTGAAATATTTGAAAAGTCAAAATGAACATAAAATGTCCTCTTTTTGACCAACTATGCATTCTAATGTATTAGTTGACTTTTTAGGCATGAAAAAAAAATGTGACCTAATGAGTGTTCTCAGTTTATTTTTGTCCCCCCTGAACTTGACAGTACGATGGTGGGTGTGTTTACTGCTTTATTTGCTTGAGGGATCAACTTATCTCACAAATGTAAACCTAAATGAACAGTAGAGAATTTAATGGACTGATTTACTTTGTGGCGTATACTAGTAAATAAATGTGTCAACTAAATGTCCAGAAAAAAGAAACTTATTTTTAATAATTAAAACAGAAACCCATTTATTTCAAATAAATAGATATGTTTCTATTTTTGTTCAATGTAGAAAATTAAATTCTGTTTAAACTTTTTTTTTTTTTTTTTTTGTGTGTCAAACACATGCTTGGTATTATATCTGCTGTGGAAAAGAAGAAAAAAAACTTTTTGTGTTTTAGAATATTTGACATTTCACAGTCAGCAAAGCCGTGTGTGTTAGTGTCTGGTTGAAAAATGTACATTGGATATAGGCCAGAGAAATATACATTGGATATGGGGCAAAGATACTAATCTCCAAAATGTTGACTTTGGAGAAACTTAGAGTCTGGTTGGATTTGTTATTACTGGATTGATGATCCCACCGTAAAGAGTTTCACATGTTTGTGAGTAATGCTTTCTGTGTACTGACCTTTTTTTTAGGAATGGAGAATTCTTAGTTATCTATACTAATACTAGGAAAGAAACAATATGTTTCTAAAATTGAAGAACTCTATTTTCCCATTCTCATTACTAAATCAGAAAAGTATCACAGTGTGTGTGTGTGTGTGTGTGTGTATATTATATATATATATATATATATATACACAACACACACACTCTTATAAAAGGGATGGAGCACTCTATGGCGGCATTTACCATACATACAGATGTGTGTATTAAAACAGTTAAAATCCCTTCCCATTCTGTAGGTGACAATAGCTGAGTGGTTAAGCTGCCCGACTGATGCTGAATCGATCAGGTTTCTATCCTGGCTATAAGTAGCTTACAAATGTCTAGCCACACTGAAGAGACATGATATGTCGAACACGGCATCTGTGGATGACATTATATATATATATATATATATATATATATATTATATAGTCATACACAGACTGTTTCAACATATTGCATCTCCTCAGTGTGGTTAGACTTAGCAGGCTACCTCTGGCCGGCATAGAAACCCAAAGGATTTTTCATGTCAGGGATCTTAACCACTGGGCCATCAGCCACCTGCAGGCAAGGAATATAATTTAACTGATAAATACATACATAGGTATATATTTTACAGCCGCTAGAGAGCTCACATTTGTTTTATATGTGAGTTTTGCCATTTAAGCTTAATTTGCGTCCAACAGTCAAATTTTCCCTAGGGAGCTCAACCAACAAGGAGTTGGGAGCATATATTTTGTCATACGCAAACACCATGTTTTGACGTATCACATCTCTTCAGTCTGGCTAGACTTAGCAGGCTACCTCCGGCCAGTGTAGAAATCCAACTGATTTTTCATCAGTTAAGGTTCTTAACAACTGGACCATCAGCCACCTGTAAGCAAGGGATTGAATTTTTCTCTGCCTCATTAAGGAGATAAAGATGGAGAACCGAAAGTATTCAGAATGGGAATGATAATTCTTTTGGATTTTTCATAAATTTTTTCGGGATGACAATATTAGAAATTGTTAAGGAAAAGAAAAAACTTCAAAACAATTGGATTCTGTTGTTCGCTACAGAATTTGTGTGAAAATGTGTGTGTGTGTGTGTGTATATATATATATATATATATATATATATATATATATATATATATATATATATCTAATGTAAAAGGAATGACTTACCGGTAAAATATTGGGTTGGTCTCAATATTTGGTTGGTATAAGTGTTACTCGGATAAGTCTGCGCTATAACAAATATAAAGTGCTCAATACGTAAGTAGAGCGGATTTATTATTATAGTGTGTACAGAAATAACCTACTTGATGGTGTAACTTGAGTAGGTATTTTCTGTACACACTATAATAAAATATATATATATATATATTCATCATCATCATCAGGTCACGCTGGCAGCGTAGATATCCATGACACTCTCTAAAATCATCCCTATTGGTTATTGCCCCTTGGAAGTTTTCCAATGCAGCATCCAAAATCCCCACAGAACTGATTGATGTAGGTTTTTGCTGGTCAGCCTTCATGAGTGTGTTGATGTGTAGGTGTCCACAGGTGAACATCACTTATGAGTTCATCCTTGCTTCTTATTTATCTTATTTGAGTGCACCTTACATGGTGTAATGGTTAGCAATCTGCAGACCATTGTTAGTGAGTTCGATTCTCATTGGGCGCCCCCTACTTCTGGCCTTGTGCCACATCTAAGCTACGCTTAGTAAATAACTATTTGTCTTATTTGAATGGTTTACAGCTGCTTTTTTGTGAGGTCCGGCTTCCAAGATTTGTTCAAGATAGCATGCAGTATCCTTGTGTTGACACCAGCTATCTTTTTCTCTAAGTGCTTCATTAGAGTCCAAGTGGTGCAGCCATACATTAGCACTGACACAGTTACAGCTTGGAAGAATTTTCACTTTATCTTATCAGTGAGATTAGAAAACTAGTATTATTTGTATTATTTGGACTATTGTCCTCATCTTCATTGTTATCTGTACAACGTTGCCATTATCAAGCTTCATCTCAAAAATTCTGAGAAACATCAGAAAACTTATCTCACTACAGAGAAATAGCAAATTCTGCTGTTATAGCACAAGGTATTACTCAAACTACAGTATATATATGTAAATATATTTTTTCTCTTCTAAAAAAAGGAAAGGCAACGATTGCCGTGATTGATTTCTGGTGAGTTACATCACACAATTTCGAAAGAAAAATAACGACTAAACAAAGCCAAATTCTTACACATCAATTTTTTTCTCACATATACTGGATTTCACTTTTCCCCACACAGTCTTTATACCAAAGGGTGAAGTTTGAACCAGGGACAAACAGCAGCTGGATATTGAAACTCTGTTTTTTTGTTCTGTTTTTTTATTTTTTTTATTATTGTTCACTTGTTCATTTCCATGCTGCATAATACCAAAAAACAATGTTCACAAGAAGGAAGTTTATACACAATCAATTTATATATGTATATATATATATATATATATATATATATAATGTGCGTGTGGAGAATACTATCAGATTAATTTCCTCATCTAACTTCTATATATATATATAAAGGATTTTTAAAAATAATGACATACTTATAAATATATAATAATATATATATATATATTATATATATATGAGTAAGAAAAGGTGGAATGAAAAATCACACAATGCTGTTAAAGAAGAAAACAATTTATAATATAATCATAGCTGATACTGATCAATATTTCGATTTTACAAAAATTCGCTACATTTGTTGTCAAAAGATATACATGGAACATGACCGACATATATATGGCGCGAAATGCCCACGTTGGTGAATATTGTAACGTCTTTCGTTTTTTGCAGTATTAAGGTTTTTTTTTTTTGTTTGTAAACTCATTTTGACTTTCCTCTCCAACCCAAACAACTACGGGAGTGAATGAGCTCTGATGATGATTTTTGTAAAATCGAAATATTGATCAGTATCAGCTATGATTATATTATAAATTGTTTTCTTCTTTAACAGCATTGTGTGATGTTTTCATTCCACCTTTTCTTGCTCATATTGTCGGATTCATTTCCTTTCTTTTACTATATATATATATATAAAGGATTTTAAAAAATAATGACATACTTATAAAATATATATATATATATATATATATATATATATATATATTATTATATATATATATATATATAAGGATTTTAAAAAATAGTGACATACTTTATAAATTCAGCTGTACCAAAAACTTGTTTATATATATATATATATTATATATTATATTTACACTCATTCAAATTTATCTATGATTTTCTTTACAGCTATTAACTAGGTTGACAGTGTTAGGAGACAAAATAGAATGTCTCCCTTTTTACATTGAACGAGGGACTTTCCCACATCATGTGACACCCCACTAATTTTTATGACAGCACTACTTCATATCTCTATTTTTCTCTTTCACTTTTTTTTTTTCTTCTCTCACTAAACTTTCTTTTCTGTATAATATTTCATTCTTTCTTCCTTTACAATTTTTTCATCTTATTCTCTTCTTTTTTTTTGTTCTTCCCATACTTTCTTCAGTTAACTAGTGATATTAAAGGATTTCAGTTAACCAATGATCCTATATACTTATCTCACTAATACAATTGATGCTACCAACTCTTAACACATAGATGAGTAGAAGAGCAAATCCATTCATGATAGGAACTAGTTTAGTTATTTAAGAAACTGCATGTATATGTATATATATATATAATGTTTTGGTGGTTGGTTTTGAAGGCTATTACAATGCAAGTGTAAAGTTGATTTAACTCCTTTTTCTTTACACTTGCATTATGATAAACTTCAAAACCAATGACCAAACCAATATAAACACAATGCTTCAAGCAATTTATAAAGCTCTTTTATATATATATATATATATATATATATATATATATAGAACAAATTTTATAAAACACCTGAGTTGCTTGGGGATATTTCATTTTTTTATCTCTCTCTCTCCTCTCTCTCTCTCTCTCTTTACTGTCCCCTTTTTACCAAAATGAAACATTTGTCTTTTTTAAACGCTTTTATTTTGACCTTAGTATAATAAACTCTGTGTGTGTGTGTATGTATATATATATATATATATATATATATAGTGTGTGTGTTGTTATGGGTCCAATGAAAGAAAATTAAATATTTTATAATATATATATATATATATATATATATAATTGAAATTGAAATCTGTTATTCATGTTCTTTTTACTGTTTTTTTTGTTTTTAGTACTAGACTTATCAACCAAGAAATGTTCCATTTCCTGGTTTAATAAGAAAAACCCAATTACTATAAGTGACCCTGTGTTAATAAATGTTACTAGTTTATAACCTCAGTCTTGATGGATTCTTGTCCTGTATTTTACAACAAAGTTTTATCTACAACTTATCAATATTATCAGCTTTTCATAGACACAATTTGTATTCATATTTTATGAGCCATTCAAATTATGCTACAAAGGATAAACCAGATTTTTGACAAAATAAAGAATTGCTCATACATAAATACACCTAACAATTTTCTTCTTAACCAGTGGTCCTAGACCCCCTTTTTTTTATCTCTGAATCCTTTTGATTATGTTAGGTTCAGACCTAACAAGTTGCTCTCCTTGATCAGTAGGGGGCTGATGGGAACCAGGAAGTGGAGTTTCTTCCATGACACTTTTGGGATGGTGTTTATAAGGAGTGAACTCCTGTACTCAGCATGGTTGAGCTAGTTAAGTCACTTTTAGGGTAGAAGCATTCTCTACCCTGTGTTAAATAAAACCTTGTTAACTTCCAACAACCTAGTCTTGCATTTTCATTCAGTGTTCCATATTTTATTTGTATGTAAAAACAACAGATTCCTATTTCATTCTGTTTCAATGTTTAAAAATCCTATTGTATTTTTATAATGGGGTATTTTTTGTTTGCCCAACCCCCCCAAAAAATGTTATATGGTCCCAGTTGAAAACCACTGTTTTAAACCAAAGATAACTGGATTTTATTATTTCTAGTGGAACATTATACTATCAAAATATTATTAGATAATATTTATTACTAAACTCTACACTATTGAATTTCTGTAACCAAATCTATAGGGGAAATCCCCATGACGTATTGGTTTATGTTCTGGATTGTGACTTCTTAGTGAGTTCAATCTCCAGTCGCACTATTACATTCCATTTCAGACTAATACCCCTGGTAAAGGTATGAACTCCGTCATTCTTCTAGTTATGGATTAAATAGTACCACTACTGTTCTTCTACAAGGATGGCTTTGTCATTAAACAACTCACATAGGTTGATATTCCATTAAACAAAGAAACCAAACCAAACCAAAAATATAGATACATAACACTCCAAAACTAAGTGTACTTCTAATCTATTATTATACTAAAGCTGAGCAAATCAATGTTTGTATCCTAAAGGCTTTTTTACTGTTTAGTTTAATGATACTAAAGTTATACTAAGATATTCCTTGGTTTTAGGATTGAGTCATGTTTGAAAAAAATTCCATTCTAATTGATTCTAATTAGTCATAACTTGCAATTAAGTCAAAAACTGACCCGTCTCTCACTTCACATTCTGCCTATCACTTTCCCCCCTCTCTATATATATTGATTACCTCCTTGTTGTATATGTTAGTTTCTCAGTGAGAATAGAGAGAGAGATATATGGGAGAGTTTGAAATGTATTTGTATGTTGAGTTTCATAAAAAGCTAGCCTGGCCAACATTTTAGCTCTTAATAGATTTAAATTATGTCAAACTTCCCTAGAAATCTTACAAAATCATTTTTTTTTTTTGGTTTTTTTTTCAATTCTCCAACCATATTCATTTTTAAAAAAAAATTTAATTGTTTTGCAAACTCACTTTTCTCTAATCTTGATTATCTATTCAGAGTTCAATGGGTGACCCAACGAGTCACATTTTGTCTAATATATATATATTTATACAATTTTATTTTAGGTTATAGAAGTGTTATGTTGCAATTTTATTTTTGGTTACAGTTTCAATGCTTTAGAGTTTGGTAATGAATAATACTTAATAATATCTGATACGAAGCTCTTGAAGTTCATGCTTCGAAATTGATAAGACAAAAATAACATCTTTTTGTTTTTATTTTTCATACGCATTGTATTGGCCTTCAAAATATTAATATATTATAACATACTTAACAATGCTTCAAGCGAATTACCAATTGCTTTTAATAATTTCTGTTTTGATTGTATAATCCACTAGAAATAATAAGATCTTGATATCTTTGGTTTAGAAGAAAATAACTTTTTAGAAAAAAAATTATTTTTCGATGATACTGTATCTTATTTCTTGGAAACTGCTAAAATGATTTTAAGAAATGAAAAAAAAAAAAACATGTTAGAAATGTGAAACTTAACCAGAATTAATAATTTAAATCTTCCTTGATTCAATTAACGATATTTCATTTAGCTATGCAAAATGTACATGTGAGTGTATACTTTATAGGAAAGTATCATTTGTATATTCATTTTGTTTTTTAGTGTAAAAAAAAAATTCTTCACAGAACAAACAATCCTGAAATTTGGGATTCCCAAGTTTTAATTACTGCAATTGTTAGTATTATTTGTATTATTCGGACTATTGTCCTCATCTTCATTGTTATCTGTACAACATTTCGGCCAATGTGACCTCCAACCTTCTTCAGGTATTTCTTGTCGAATTTGGGAACCTTCTCGGACTCGGGAACCTTCTTGTTTCCAAGGTTCTGAATCCAACAAGAAATACCCGAAGAAGGCCAGAGGGCACATCAGCCAAAACATTGTATAGATAGCAATGAAGATGAGGACAATAGCCTGAAAAATACTAATCATCAAGCCTCATCTCAAAAATTCAGAGAAACTGCAAGTGTTTTCAGCAATTTTTTTTTTTTATGTGACAAATTTTTTGTATAACAATTTTTTACAACTTGGAAATAGATTTGGAAATAAGTTTAATAAAATTTGATATATACTCAATGCATAAAGTATCATTGTTGGGCCAAATGTCCAATTAAGAGCCCTCTCTAAAAGCTAGCTTAATTGCTGCCTGATAGGGCCGATTTTAAGCTAGTTTACTCTAATTTGCCTTTCTCTGATAACAAACATCTCTACTCTCCAACAGATGATTGAGTAATAAAAAGTGAGCTGACTTAGAATGAGTCAAAATGATGTCTCCAACTTACTGATATATCTTCAAGATAGATTGATTGTTTGTGTGCATGCATTCAGTTGTAGATGTTTATTCTTGTTGAAGTGAGTATACTGTTAGTTTGAACAGCAACAACAAACTGAACACAATTGATCTGGTGCCCAAAGCAGGTGCTATTTATGGAACTCAGGAATACTCCATTCATGCATTTAGGTGATTCCATTCCTTGAGTCCTGATTGGCTGCTTGGTTTCAGTGGTTTTATGGTGCTAGATAAATAATCTGGCATTCAGGTAATTGGAATATTGCTTCTACATTTCTAAGAATCATAGTCTTTTTAAAAAGGTTTTATTTTGAATATTTGGCTTAAACGTAATTCATAGAATTTGGTTAACATCTAGCTAAACAATGAGGAAAATATAAAACTGTTTTTGTTTGTTTTGTTTTTTTACTGTTAGTAATTGTGAATTACTTACGCACACTTACATTCCATTTAGATAATCCGGGAAAAATGAGTGGGAAAAGCCCATTAATCATTTTTTATTATTTATTTTTTCCAGGACCAGTTTGAAGATAATGACTTCTGGCCATTTATAAAGGAGGTGAAATGGCAAGATCCTGTATTGGATCCATTTATAGAAGGAATAAACCGGTCATCAACCGACCAGGATGGTTTCTCTAAAGGACAGATTTGGTTACGAGAGAGCTTACATCACCACACTGTCTCTAGTCAGTTGAATACTCTTGTCCACAATCAAGAAATCTTATTACAGTATTACTATGGTAAGTAACATTTTTGTCATGTCACCCCAGCCCCACCCCCTCCATCTTGGATTTCTAAGATAAATACAGCCTCATTGGCAGGGCTTGAAATTGTATCTGACTGTATCCAACTGCAGAGGAGTAAGACCCCCTCACACACCCACAAAAATAATGTCCTGGGTATGATACTAATCTGCATCCAGCAGTGAGGCTACAGTTCTGGATCTCTACTTGTTATGAAGTCACCCTTTCATTGTCATTACTCCCAGTTCCACTCTAACCTGGAATGGTAGTACCTGTTAGGGTCCCATCTATGGATCAAATAGATCTATTTTAAAATTATTTGTTTTTTATAGTGATACTTGATACCATACAACTGTATACAAATTATTTGTATTAATAGTTACTTGAAGCTATAATTGTTTAATTAAGGATTATCATTATCAGTTACTGAAAAACCTATAACTGTTTGAAATTACTAGGAATACTTGAAACCATATGTGCAGATTATTTGTATTTGATAGGCATACTTGATATATTACTGCAAAATGAATCAAGTTTTGGCATTAAAAACCCATAAGGATTTGATATGCCATTAAACAAATATACTAAACCAAAGCTAAGATAAATATTTGTAGGAAATATTTTTAAAATTAGACCCTATTTCATATTATTAGATCATATTATTGAGTTTGATAATAGATAATACATGATAATATCCATTTTGTTTGCATAATTTGTTTTTCCACAAGAAATAATAAAATCCTGATATAATACTAAAATAACTTAAGCAAGGTACAAATATTATTTAATAACTCTACAGTATTCCAAAACAGTTTATTTGGATTGGTATTTGTACAACAAAAATATTGTATTTTATAGTTGTTTTATTTTTTTATTTTTGCTTGAACAAGATAGTTGCTGTGACTTAGTATAAATATTAAACTTCAAAAGTTTTTATATTTGCAAAATAAAAACCTATCCTTTTGATTTTTTTCCATCTGCAATATTTTCATTATTGTTTGAAAAAAAAAAAAAAGAAAAAAAAAACTTGTTGAAAAAAAAAAGTTAAGGATTTCCTATTAGTTGGCGGAGGTCAGTATTTGGGATTGCCTCAAATAAAATATAGACAAACTTAGAAGTTCCTTATCATTTCGGTCATCATTATTTTTGTGTCAGCATTTTGACACTAGTTTTAATCTTTTATTCAAAAGTATACATTACTTTGGAATGTTGTTATATGTAGGTGTGTTTTTCTTATTTTCTATGATATTATTTGGGTAGTTTTATTTTTGCTTTTAAGGTCCCCTATATATTTAGGAAGCTTATTTTCTATTGTTAATTGATAGTTTATAGAAATAGCTGCTTTGTTTCCAGGGTCCCTCTGTCCAACCGACAAACTTTTTCTTGATATTCTTTAATTTTGGCTGTAGCTTGATAAATATTAGAGCTTCAATCTACAATTACAAGCAAGAATTGTTGGTGTATATTTCATGCTGGTGATTTTTTTTTGTGTGTGTCTTTGTATGATTCTGACATGTTTTCTGGACAGCTATATTTGATTAAATCAAATCTTGGACACAGCTGTTTGCATTTCCCAGAGTACTAATACTCTTGGGAAAGGTATGCATCCAAATACTCTCCCTCCAGCTATGGGTAAATAGTAGGGCAGACTGGGTCCTTTAACCTTGACTAGATAACCAGTCTAAGAGAAAGAAAACAATTAAAACCTGGTAAACTCCACTTAAAAAATTGACCTTATGTCACATCCTGCTCGTGTGAAGGGATTGGTAAATATATATACATATATTTGATTATGGGAAATGTTTGTCAGCTTAAGAAATATCTTACCTGAATTCAAACCATCAGTACTCCGCTTAATATTTGACCCTGTGTCACATCCTGCCTGTGGTATGTGGGGAGGGTAAATACATGCACAGACACATGTACAATATGAAAGGCATTAGCCCTGAAGAAGTTGAACTTGTCTGACCTTTGTCAAGCAGAACTTAAATGATTAATGAGTCTTTGGCGATTTTGACAAGATAAAGAGGCTGAATCCACATAAAAGCAACACACATTTTCATCCGAGAGATAGTCAGAAACCCAGCCAAAGTATACAGACTGGCCAAAGTACCTGCTGAGACAGTTCACTTGCCCCCTTCTGTGTTAACTTGAAATGGTTTCTAACAATAAAACTATATTTATTAACATTTTTTCACCAAAACTTTTGCTTTACAATGTGTATTTTCTAAATGATTTCATCCATTTCATCTGATTCTATGTCCAGCCACAAGAAATGATCTAAGAAGCTGCATCTGCAAACCAACAAGATGTTGGTTTGAATCATAATGCTACATAAACACACAAAATGAGAAATTAAAAACTAATTGTTTTGTAATGACTATAATGAAAACAAAAACATAAACATCCATAAATATATATGGTAGTAATGGTCCTCGTTTTCATATAGACATTACTCAAATTCTTTTTTGGAGGGAAGGGGTATTTGTGTACAAAAGTCTGAAACCAAAATTAATCGGAGGGTGGGAGAGTGAATAATTGCAAATTGAAACTCTATCCTGAAAATAAAATGTTGCAGTAAATTATGGGCTTTATGACCAGTTAGCTATAAATACTAAACAAAATGCAAATGAAAGCAAATTTATTTAAGATAAAGTTTATTTAATTTTCTTGTTGAATGAAAGGGTTAATACATGAAGTTGTCTGAATATTTTCTACAATAGTTATTCTGTTATAATACACTTAGCATGATAGTTATTGCTGTAGGAAATAGAATCGGTGAGTTCAAATCCTGAACAAGGCAGTTTTTATTTCACTTTAGGTTAATACCCTTGGAAAAGGCATGAATCCAACTCTTCTCCCCCCAGCTATGGGTAAATGGTAGATCAGATTGGATTCTTTAGCTTTACCTAAGTCTGTAGAGCGTCCATTTTTGGAACCACAAGATTCCTGGTTCGATACCAGCCCTCACCAACTCAGCATATGAATAGCACAGGAATCTGTACTGTAAAGTAAGTAACTGATGGGAGGTGTGGCGCTCCACCTCAGATGCAAAAACAATCTCCTTGGTCTAGCGCTAATGAAAAGGGGATAGACTTCCTCACTATCTGGCTGACACCAATTTTAGGCCACCCACTCTAGGAGAAGGAACATTTTTAATGAAGACTTCAAGCTTTACCCTGCTTAAAGTTTGACCTTGTGTCACATCCTGCTTGTGGCAGAGTGACTGGATAAATACATACACCAAGTTTTGTTGATATCTTACACAGACGCACACACACACACACACACACATATTGATTATTATTGGATCAGATTATAAAATCAATATAAATTGTAAGGCAATACCCTAACTACAAATGACCAGATGGACAGTTTTATTTAATCATTTTTTTTTTTTAAATCCTTTTTCAGATGTGACCATATGATTAGTATTGCGGACAACATTGGTTTTATTTATTTTTTTAATGAAGAAATCAATTATTAATTTCCTTTAACAATGACAGTTAAGTTATTAAGCTACTTCCATGGAATTAATCAGGGTTAGCAAAAAACAGCTGTTACCCTCAGTTTCTGTAATATATATATAAAGTTAGGATAGCGTACACATAGTCAATGGCACTTGGTAACTTTGCTCTGAAGATCATATGGGCAAGAAACTTTGTAACCAAGCACTGTCTATAGAGTCCTTACACACACACACACACACACGCACACACATATATATATATATATATATATATATATATATATAAGGATAATCTACTGAGTCAGACGAACTACTATTAGTTTCGCATAAAGCTCTTCAGGCTAAAATCTGACAGTCAGATTTTAGCCCTGAAGAGCTTTATGCGAAACTAATAGTAGGTTCGTCTGACTCAGTAGATTATCCTTATTACTTGGCTCTACTTAGGTATCGAGCACTTTTACAAATTAGCTTCTCCTAGCGGTTATATGAATATATATATATCTTATATACATATATATACATATAAATTGTTTTTTCTTTTGGCCAAATACTATAATAGATTATTTTTTGTTGTACGAATATCTTGGTCTTTTCTTTTTTTCAAAATTTTTTTCCTGGTTGATGTTTGGTAGTATATTTTACAATCAAACTCTCTGCCGGTTTTTTCTCTCCGCAAGGATTACCAACACGCTTGGTATATTAATTATATATATATATATATATATTATATATATGGAGGCACGTGGTCTAATGGTTAGAGTCTTAGGAAATGAACTCGTTGATCTGAGTTCAATTCCTGGGTGAAGCTGTTTGCATTTCACATGGCATTAATACCCTTGGGAAAGGTATGAATTCTCCCTCCAGCTATAGGTAAATAGCAGGTTAGAATGGGCTCTTTAACCTTGGCTAGGTAACCAGTCTAGGAGAAGGAAAACTCTGAATTCAAACCTGTTAAACTCCGCTTAAGAAATTGACCTTGTGTCGCATCCTGGTTGTGCGGAAGGGTTGTTAAAATATATATATATATATATATATATATATATAAAATAGTAGAGGAAAAATTAAGGGTCTAACATGGTTTCAATCAAAATGATTTCATCAGGAACCTACTCTACACTTAACTAAGTCGATGTAATTCCTTAGTTAAACACAGATATATTTCAAATAATAACGGTTGAATGCTACGTTATTTTTCTCTCAATTTTTGCATGCAGCCTGTTCCACATGTGTATTCATTCCTTAGTTCTCATCTCTGTATTGTTATTAGTTTAATTCTAATTATAAATAATAGCTAATAAAAGCAGTTAGAATTTAATTCTAATTATATTTTAGGGGTTGAATATTACTAATTTATAGTTTTTCATTGTTCTTTTGTATTTATCCTATTTAAAAATGAATAACTATTTAAGAAAAAAATTCTAATTTATTTAGTTAAATTTAATATTGTAGTTCTAACAATATTTTAGTGACCGACCCAACCTATGTCTACAATTGCAGATTGATTCAAATCTATTATTTAAAAGATTTTTCTTATCCAGGAATTTAATTATAGTTAACTTTTCTTGTAGACAAAGGTAGCATGGATCATTTAGAGATCTGCATACATACCAAATTATATTATCAATATTTATATATGGATAAATAATATCAAATATTTCCATGATAGGATTCAACCAAATTAAATTTATATCTGATAACTTAAAGGTTTTCATTTATGTATATATATTTATTGGTTTATTCATCAAGACATCATGGTGTCTGAAGTTTTTAATAACATTTCTATATAGGATATTAATACTCAGCAAAAATTGTTCAAACAATTAAACCCCCCACCCCACCACAGTGATGCCATTAAATAAAGAAACTGAAACCAATCATTGGAAAAAAAATTGTTAAGAAAATACCAAGAGATTTAATTATCCAATCAAATTTTGATATACTACAGTCAAGTCCAGTCTAGCTCAGTTGGTAGAGTGTTGGGCTAGGGATCCCAAGTTTCCACGTTCGATACCAGCCCTTGCCCAATCAGCGTATTAGTAGCACAGGACTCTGTGCGGTAACGTGTGGTGCTCCACATTAGATGCCAAAAACAATCTCCTTGGTCTAGCACTAGTGAAAAGGGAATAGACTCTCTCACTCTCTGGCTAATACCGACTTTAGGCCACCCCGATGACTTACAGTCAAGTCACACTGAAAGCACCAGTTCCTACTAGATCACCAAAGTTAAGCCATTAGTTAAGTGATGAGTGTTCATTACTTAATTGGGTGACCACTTAAGCAACAGTAGGTACTGTAAGCAACCTGAGTCCTTTGTTTATCAAAATGACTTGATTCGGCATTAAATGACCCAAAAAGGGTTGATATGCCATAAACTAAAACAACCAAACCAATTTTTGATATGTTGCTGGCTCAAAGTTATTCCTTTCCTACTATTAATAAAAAATATGATCTACCATTTAGGTTTGTTTTGGCTTCTTTGTTTAGTGATATATCAACCTTTGTGGGTTATTATAATGCTAAAGACATCCTTGTAGAAGAAGAGTAGTAAAAACAATGTCCCTGATTTAGCACTAGTAAAAAGGAGATAGACTCCTTCACTGTTCAGCAGATACCAACAAGAGGCTACTCAGCCAACCACAGGGCAGCACTTGCCTCCTTGCAGAGATGCTGATAGGTATGTATCCTGTATCCCTGATGTAAAAAGAATCTAAAAGGATGCAGTAAAATCATATCCATGCATCCCAGTGTTTTTCTTTTTACTCACCATTTCAAGTCAACTGTAAATACATTTCAATAGTTTCTTAGAAACAAATTATACAGGATAGGTTACAAGGTAGACGGCTTTAGCTGTTTCCCCCAGTTAATAAATAAAAACACTACAATTTATTAAGAAACTTTAGTTGGGACCCAACAAATTTCCCAGGGACTCATTCAAAGTAAATATGTGTGTCCCAGGACGCACTAAATCCAAAAGCTATCAGCATCACTGCCCTTGTTTAAAAAAGGTAAGGGTTAGATTTATAGCCAATGCCTGAGGTGCCTTGAAAAAACAGACCTGAGCTATTTTTGGCACTGCACTCAACCATGCATTTGTGTGCACGTGAGCTTCCGCATAAAACTTAACCTTGTGTTGAATCTTGTTTTTATCGAAGAGGCGTGGTAGATACTATACCAAGCTGCTCTTCATAAATATCAAGGTAGACAGTGTAGACTTTATGTGACTACAATCCCCTCTGCCCACTGATAAACAAGGGGAGCTTGAGTGAGTGCAGAAATACTATCATGAATCATTTGTTTGTTTACATTGTGCAACACGTGTCTATTGTACTGGCCAGAGACAGACTTTCATTTCCTCTCCCACCTATACCCCTAGTGTAACATTGTCCGCATTTCTCTAATAGTAGATGGGTGTAGTAGTGGTTTTTACTTCATTTCTTAATGTACTGATATGGTTACTGCATGCCAAGTCTTTGTTTAGAGAATATGGTGCTAAAACCAACTTCAGGAAATCCCCAGCTTTTAAGTAGGTATTTTTCTATATCATTTATTTATTTTCTTTTATGCCTTTTATTACATTGTTTTTATGACATCTTTTATACATTTTTCTATAGTTTTTCATAATTCTCTCTTCAGATGTTGAATGTTGAACCTTAAGAACTGTTAGTCTTTCTTTTTAATTTCAAGACTTTTATACATTTTTCTGGTTATTTCCTATAACTCCAACCTAAAAAAAAAAGGAGAACCACTCTGAATGAATTTTATAAATTATTTATTCATTTATTGATCTACTAGGAAAAAAGAAGTTAGGGTGAGGGTTTAGGGTTAGTTAAATGGGAAAATAATGGGTAAATTAATTAACAGATAAAATTCATTCAGAGTGGTTCCCCTTTTTTAGGTTGGGTTATAGGAAATAACCCATTTTTCTATAAGTTTTTTATAATTCTCTCTTCAGATGTTAAATGTTGAATCTTAAGAACTGTTAGTCTTTCTTTTTAATTTCAAGACTTTTTGTTACGTATGGTTTTTTCAGCTGTGATTTTTTTTTTTTTTTTACATCTAAGCATGGCGTAGTGGATATAGGCATTGGTAAATACAGTCCTAAGTGACAGTTATTAACGACAAAGTATATATATATATATATATATATATATATATATATTAAATATCACTGTTTCTTGCTTTTGGGACAAAAATTATGAAGATTTGGTTTATATTCGGATATATTAAAAAAAATTAGAATATGCATAGAAATAGCATTGAAATTCTACTTTAAAATGATTTGTAAATCTCAAAAGTAAACAGATCAATACACCAGGATTTTTCCCTCCTCCTCTACCCAGATGTTGTTGGGTAGCCACTTCTAGTTAAGTATAATTCAGAAAATTTATTATTTAACACTTATCTATGTTAAGCCAGAAAACTAATGGTATTCTTTGAGAATAGATAAAGGATATATCCCCACTAAGACAGAGAATACAATGAGAATTCAAAGAGTAGACTCCTCTCTCAGAAAAATTCGTAGTAACCTCATCTTAGTGAGTATCAGTCTTACAAGATGGTGAGAACTGTTCACTGGGCTATGAATCTTTTCTTTCTTTTGGGAGTCCATCACAGACGACAATGACGTCACTCCATATCTTCATTTGTGGACCCTATGGTGGCTCATTAGTCCAATTCTGGACTTGCAGATGCGATCACACACGTTGCAGGGGAAATTCACATCTACATTTGGTTGTTCATGACAACAAAGACATCACCGCTCTGCAGTCCTATTTATCTCATCATTGAGCTGCTTAGCTCCTGTGTGGCAGGCATCTCACCAACCCTGTCTGCTGGAGGCTAGATCTTCCACACTTGAAGGTGTGATGTTACATTTCTTCAGCGTTGTCTTAATATGGTATTTGAACTGCTTTTGGATGGCTCCTATCCTCCACGTGCCATCTGTGAGTTCACTATAAAGTAGTTTACAGGGGAGTCTGTCTGCAGGCATGGGGATGATGTGACCCAACCATCACAGTTCGCGTTGCGGGTTATGAATAAATCAATGAAAATTCATCATCATCATCAAGTCGTACCAACAGCATGGATCTCCATGACTCTTCTTGCCATTGCTGACCAACTCACACTGGTATGTCCACGTGTAGGTGTCCATAGGTGAAAATCACAGGATTTCATCTTTGCTTCTCCAGCAGTGTCCAGCATGTCTTGTTAGTTTTACCTGGTTTGTGTGATAGGGAGGAAGTGTTGTTTTTTTTTGTTTTTGTTTTTGTGGGGTGCTTTTCACGGTTTGTTCAGGACAGCATGCAGCATCCTTGTGCAGTTTCCATCTAGCTTTTTCTCCAATCATTTCAGCCATACAGTAGCACTAACATGGCTACAGCTTGAAAGAATTCTTGCTTTATCTTATCAGAGAGATTGGATTTCCATATACCTAATAATCTGTCTATAGTAGTCCATGCCTTTCTTATGCATATATTGACATTGCATTCTGTAGATGAGATATTACTATCTAGGTATGTGAATTGGTTTATTAATTTCAGGGGCTTACCATCTTGTGTGGAGATGTCTTCATCTTGTTTGCAACACACAAACTCTGTTATCTTAATAATATCAGTACTTAAAAGATAAATTTGATGATTCAAACATTGAATTGTACAACTTTTTAACCTAGAATTTATTTGGGTAAATTTTGACGCTTTTGCCTGGCATTAAAAATCAGAAGGAATGGAATTGTTGGTGTCCAAGGACATATATATATATATATATATATATATATATATATATATAGAGAGAGAGAGAGAGAGATAAATGAATAAATGTTTTAGTTTATATTTATTTGCATTGGAACAATTTTGCTACAATTGGTTTCTTGCTCTGTAGCAGTCATCAGGCAACGAAAGCGTTTTAAAAATGATGCAAATGATATAAATATGGTCAAATGTTTGCGTTTGGTTAAACAAACAAGTGACACACGAATACAGTTAACCAAATGCACACATTTGACCATATTTATATCATTTGCATCATTTTAAAAACGCTTTCGTTGTTTTGAGGGCCGGGTATGAGTAGCACAGGGATCTGTGCAGTAAAGTAAGGAGCTGATGGTAGGTGTGGCACTCCACCTCAGACGGTAAAAATAATCTCATTGGTCTAGCGCTAGTGAAAAGTGGATAGACTCTCTCGCTGTCAGGCTGATACCGATATTAGGCCACCCCAACGACTTTACTTCTTTTTTTTTTATATATTTATACATATATATATATATATATATATATATATATATACATTTCTTTATAAGAAAATGTATACAATGTGTGGCAAATATAATAAAGAATCAAAATTATTGTATTATATGATATTATTGATTGTCCTAATATATCTGCTCCACCCTTTATAGAAAACAATGCATGTGTAAAAAAAAAAAAAAATTCAATGTCAATTTTTCCCCCTTCTTTTCTATTTACATAAAATCCTATTTAATGTCTCTCTCTACTTTTCTGTTGTTTAAAGAGTAAAATATCCTGAATATGAATCAATAAAATACAAACAGCACAACATGTGGTGTCTTGGTCAGCTTATTCCTGTGACAATTTTTCCACTCGGCTCAAATAGAATGGTGTCTAATAACTTTAGGACTCTAGTGGTAAGGATTATCACAAATAAGTCATCGGGGTGGCCTAAAGTTGGTATCAGCCAGACAGCGAGGGAGTCTATACCCTTTTCACTAGCGCTAGACCAAGGAGATTGTTTTTAGTATCTGAGGTGGAGTGCCACACCTACCATCAGCTCTTCACTTTACTACACAGATCCTAAGTTGGTGAGGGTCGGTATTGAACCCGGAACCTTAAGGTTCCCAGCCGAACACTCTACCAACTGAGCTAAACCGGCCCTACTGAAAGATATATCATAGGTGTGGCCCAAATTTATGTACAACAACACTTCCACTTTCCTTTAAACTTTTTTTAAAAGATTCAAAAGTGTAAATTGTCACTTATATTAATTTTTTTCCCTTAAAAACAGAGCCTAAACTTGCATATTGTTGTAACCTAAAAAAGGTTACTAAATGAGAAATAACCAAAAGGAGGTTGGAAATGAAATGGAATCTTTATAACATTCACAAAATACAATACTCGCCAGCAGGGTGAAGAAAGATAAGCCACTGCTAGTGGTATAAGACTACTCAGTCAGCAGAATACTTCTGTATCTATGAGGATTGTGACATACCCATTCATCGGTAGGATATATAACATATATAATTTTGATTCTATGAATTTCTTAATTATAACAATGAAATACGTCACATTTAAATTAAAAATAAAAAAAAGCACATCTTCAGGAGATAAAAAAGACAAAAATGACCAACCGCCCTGTCGGCTGGGGCGTTAGAATGCACCGACTGCACCTCTGCAGAGGGGTAAGACTTCCCCAATGGGGCCACCTGTTGGCCGTGGGTGGCGACCCGTGATGCTTAAGGATAGAGCCCAGGTGGATGAGCAGTTCATGACCTGCAATACTCCACTTTGGCCCTATCTTGGGCTAGACGGGCGGTCGGAGAGGCCCCTCTGATCAATCGGCTGGTCAAATCAAGCCCTAGCACCTATATGATTTTCCCAACCCTATTGCCCTTATGGCAAGCCCCAACCCCTTTTTATCATATGGGTGCTAGAAGGCGGTGGCTGCAGGTCATGTCCTGGTAATGACGTTAAACTCTATCTGATGGTGAGGTTCCAGTTTTGGAGGTTTGGGGAATGTGGAGCACCCCTTCATCACCATTGCTCCCTGGTCCACTCTGACCCGGAGTGGTAGTACCTGTTAGGGTCCCATCTATGGGTTAAATAGAAAAATGTATTTATAAAAAAATTGTATTATCCATTAAGAATTGATTTATTTCAAAACTTTATCGGCATTAAATGACCCACTGAGGTTGATATGCCGTAAAACAAAACAAACAAACAAAAATGACCAAATGGGGGCAAAATTGTTCAGTTCCAATGGCACTCTCCCTCCTTCAGTCTAGGAGAAGGAAAACTCTGGATTCAAACCTGTTAAACTCTGCTTAAGAAATTGATCATGTGTCACATCCTACCAGTATGAAGGGGTTAATAAATATATATAATATTAAATGCCAGCAATGAGGATACTGCATTTCGGATACTGTATCCTCTGGCTTTCTTCAGGTGTTCCTTGTCTATCCAAATAAAGCAATGACCCAAACGTTGGATAGACAGGGAACACCTGAAGATTGCCAGAGGATACAGCAGCCGAAACGTTGTGTCTTTACATACCACAATGAAGATGAGGACAACAGCCTGAAAAATTAAAATAATATTGAAACAGGATGGTGCAATTTTATTTTCTGTCAGTATATTTTGATGTTTCTTCAGAAACTTCTTATATTAAAACTGTAGGGCAGACTGGGCTCTTTAACCTTGGCTTGGTAACCAGTCTAGGAGAAGGAAAACTGAATTCAAACCTGTTATACTCCACTTAAGAAATTGTGTCATATCCTACTCATGCAAAGGGGGTTAGTAAATATGTATACAGTATTCTACCCCAGGTTGAAAACAAACATCAGATATACCACATAATAGAGCAGACTGGGCTCTTTAACCATAGCTAGGTAACCATTCTAGGAGAAGGAAAACTCTAAAGAAATTGGCCTTGTGTCACATCCTACTCATGCAGAGGGGTTGGTATATATATATATATATATATATATATTAAAACTGACCTGAATAAAGAGAATTAACCAGATGAGCCAGTTGTTAACGACCCGAACAACAGACAAGGAAATCTGTTCTCCTGACTATGATTGTCAAATAATCATATAAAATCTATTACTTTTTTTTCCATCTCCTAACTGGTTAATCTTCCTGCTAAGCTGCCAATGTCATTTTGTACCATTTAAAATAAGCAGTCACTTCCACTTAATTGACTAAATTAAGGCATTTTTATGTTCTGTCCATTTTCTACTTGCTTTCTCCTATACAAAAAGAAAGAAAGAAAAAACTACTTTACATTTCAAGTAGAATCCCACACATACAGATTGTAGATTAGAAACACTAAAAATTTAAGCTTTTTCATATTCTGCTTTCTTTTTCTCTAACTGTTTATTAACAACCAACTGGATTTGAATCTTCTCTGTAAAGTTTGTGAGTATGGGATAATAACTTGTTAATAATATTATATGTGCTTAAATAGTTTCAGATATCTCTTCTATCTATTCAGATGTGTATTTATATGAATGTCTAATGTATAAAATGTGTTATCTATGAAGGTCTATAGTACTAAAGGCTTTAGAAATATCATTTTTACATGTCATTTTATATGGAAGTATTTTTTCTATACTTTATTAAACAAATGAAGTATACAACTTGGACCTTTTTGCTAAAAGGTTGTAAAGATTATTGCTATATTATTGAAATGATCAAGAAAAATATTTTATTCTCCTTTTGAGATCAATCACCTTGATATATATATATATATATATATATATATATATATATATATATCACTAGCTCACTTGGTGAGTTAATGATAGACCATGTTGTTGTAGTATTATTAGTAGAGTCACCAGTGTCAGTGATAAAGCTGTTATATATCACTGATACTGGGCACTCTACTAATAATACAGCATATATATATATATATATATATATATATTACATGGACATTTTTGTGACTGTGGGTTTCGTGTTTTACTGCATTTGTTAGACAGATGTCTATCTGATGAATGCAGTGATTCCCATGTAATATGCATATATGTGTGTGTGTGTGTGTATATATATATATATATATATATATATTGGTTAAAATTTTCTTTTTAAAATCACTGACTGAACAGTCACAATAACTAGTTTTACATGTAAGTACACATGCGGTCTCGATTCAACTTTGTTGTGGCTCTGTCCCATATATTGAGCACTGTAGAAAAAAACAACCATAATGGTATTTATCTTTATTTTACATTGCAAGATTATAATAATATATATATATATATATATATATATATATATATATATATATATATATATATATATGATGTATATTTATATCTATGTAAGAGAACTCTGTTTATATATTTATTAATACCTTTCATGTAGACATGTGTTTGCAACTGTATATATTCATGTGCATGTTTACTATAGACCTGTTTGCATACATATATATGTAAATATTTACAAAGGTGAGTCAATAACTTTCTGCACTTTAGCTATAAAACAACATTACAATACAGAACTGAATTGTGTCAACATAAAGAAAATATGACTAAGTGCAGATGATAGTTGACTTTCACTTATATTAAAAACAAAGCCTACAAGACAATATTAAACAAATGAAGGAAGTAATATATGTATATAATGTGTGTGTGCGTGTGTATATATATATGTGTGTGTATGTATATATATATATATATATATATATATATATATATATATATATGAAGGATAGCAAATAAAAGTGTTAGCATAAAAAGTGCTAAATTAGTTGAGCAGGTTTAAAACCTAAAATACAAGATTATAGGACTATATTTTCGTTACACAAGTTTCATGTGTATTACACAATCCTCAGATAGGTGAATTGATCACTATATATATATATATATATATGTGTGTATGTGTGTGTGTGTTGATGTTTTGGGTATGTAGATAGCTCACAGCTTCACGCAGATGCTTCATCGTAATTATTCTATCTTCTGGTAGGGGTCTAGACTTAAAGTAGCTATAAGAAGCTGTGATCTATATACATACCCAGAACATCAACACCCTGATCTATCATGGAAGCCACGAGCATATATATATATATATATATATATATATATAGTGATCAATTACAAAACTTAGCTCCAACCTCAAGTTATTTGGACTATAGATAATACTATTTTACTTGTTTATTTTTTATATACCAGTAGTGGTAGTATTAACTTGCTGCAACATAAAAATAAATGGTCATATACATTTTTATATCAAGATAGGTAATTTGTACATTTCCATATACTCACCCACACCTATATAAACCCAAAAATGTTTTTTTAGTGAATGTATGTCTATATATAAAAAGCTTATATGTGTCAAAATATACATTTTTACTTACTCATGTCCACTCTTAAAACAAAAATTTAAGTTATATTGTTAAAATGTTCAATTAAGGAAATAGAATATCTTGACCTTAGCTTCCTTCTACTTCAACTAAATTGACTTTTTCCTCTCTACGTACATACCATGGGGAGGGAATCTTCAAAGCAACTTGAACTTATATTATTTTTTTATTCTCAACTTGAATGATCCTCTGATTAAGGCTGGATGTTTCTCAAATCCAAAGTGGTAATGTAAATTTTCATAATTCTTTTGGATAAAAAAAGATTATTCTCTTACTTTGTAGTTTTTCTATGTAGTTTTTCAGAGTTTTTTTTTTTTTTAACTTTTTATTTTTAAAACTTTTTTATTTTTAAAACTTTTTTTTTTTATTATGGGCTAATTTAATTTATTTTTAATTGAACATGTTAAGATTAGAAAGTTCCTTTCTGCTTTTTTCATAGAACAGATCCTATACTAATATTTTAACTTACTAGCAGGACCTGTGAATATACCACAGTATGATAATTTAATTACCAAATAGTTTGATATGTTTACTTTAGAACTACTCCAATAAAGTTCAATATGTAAAAAGTATAATAATCTTAATTAAACTCTCTCTCACCCTCCCTCTCTCTCTCTCTCTCTCTTCCTTTTTTTTCATCTCTTAATTATGTTTGATTGAAACAGATTAGCATTATTGCTACCATGTGCTCACTTGCTTTCTCTATCTTTCCCCTACTCTCTCTCTTTTTCTTTCTATATTTCTATCTCTTTTTCTTTCTATATTTTTTCTTTGTAACATGTCCTTTTTGTTACCTTTCTTTCTTTACAATAAAAATGGAAAGTTCCATTATTGAGCTGAGGTGACAACATTAATAAGAAATAAGAATTCGGCAGATAAGCAACACTAGATAATCAGAATTTACATTTTTACATTTCATCTTGGACAGTTTCATTTTTAACTAGAAGGTGTTGCAAAATGATAACAGTCAGAAGATTGAGGAACAAGTATCATCTTATAAACATAAAGTTTTTTTTTTAAACTACAAAAAGACGATAAATAAATTCCTCTCCATTTTTTAAATCCATTTTTTATTGTTAAAAAATGCATTTTCTCTTGAGTCTTGATATCATTTTGTATATTTCTGTTAGAAAGTCAATTCGTATAAAAAGTAAATTTTTGATTCATCTAAAAGAAGATGGCAACAAGTCATAAAAGATTAATAAAAAGCTACAAAACTGATTTTTATAGTTTAAAAATTCATTCTTTAACATTTGATAATGTTTTCTAGAATGTATATTTTAGAAAATAATCCTTTTGTAAATCTAGTAATTTTACAGGTATAAAGTTTATAAATAGTAAATTATATATAAATCCATTTACTGATATAAAAATGTATAGATAGAAAATTAAGACACCTGGTGCAATGGTTAGCAAGCTAGATTAGTAGAACATTGTTAGTGAGTTTGATTCTCACTAGTTGCCCCATACTTCTGGCCTTGTGCCACATCTAAGCTATGCTTAGTAAATAAATATAAACAGTAAATTATATATAACCATTTACTGCTATAAAACTATAAGTAGTTATTTTCAGTCATCAGATGAATGAATACTTGTAATATAGGAACTATTAAAATAGACTTTATTAATATGACATTATATATTTTGAATAGGGTCGATTTATCTCAGTTGGTAGAATGTTCGGCTAGGAATCACAAGGTTCTTGGTTCAATACCGGCCCTCGCCAACTCAGCGTATGAGTGGCACAGGGATCTGTGTGGTAAAGTGAGGAGCTGATGGTAGGTGTGGCACTCCACTTCAGATGCCAAAACAATCTTCTTGGTCTAGCACTAGTGAAAAGGGGATAGACTCCCTTGCTGTCTGGCTGATGACATTAGGCCACCCCAACGACTTTACTTTTTACTACTTATATTTTGAAATCCTATTATCTATATCATCTAATGAGTATGTACACGTTGATCTTTGGTTTATTGTCATAAAATCCTTAATTCCTAGAATTAAATTTTAAAGACCGGGGTTGTTCCTTCTCCTTCCTATTTGAATTTCAACCTTTCAAGATTACTAGTATTGGAGGCATATGAGGCATAATGGTTATAGTCATAGGAAATTTAAACACCAATACAAGTTCAATTTCCAGATGAGGCTGGTTTTATTTCACATAGTGATAATATCTTTAGGAACAGTATAAATCCAACTATTCTACCTCCATCTATGGGTAAGTTATGGGTTAGACTAGGCTCTTTAACCTTGGTACAGCAACCGGTCTTGGAGAAGGAAAACTCTGAATTCAAACATGTTAACCTCCACTTGAAAAATTGATCTTGTGTCTCATCCAGCTCATACAGAACAATTGGGTAAATAAATATAAGATTACTACTCATTTTTAGTCTAAAAATGAGGTTTTCAAAATTCAGTCTGAGTCATGTGGTGTGATGGTTATTGTTGTAGGAAGTAGAATTGTCAACCCGAGTTCACATCCTGGATGAGGCTGTTTGCATTTCACAAAGTGATAATACCGTTAAGAAGAGTATGAATCCAACAATTCTCCTTCCAGTTATGGGTTAATAGTAGGGCAGGCCAGGTTTTTTAAGATAAATAAGTATGGTATAAGTATATAGTTCATATAAAGATTATATATCAGTTTATTTATTTTTTATTTTGCTCTAATTGTCATATTCGTTATTTACACTATATTCATCTGTGGGCATAAGATACAATATATAAAGTGTCTATTTAATAGCTACTTTCTTATTGAATTTTATTTTTATTACTTCAATACATTTATATTCTTATATTTGACCTACTTTCAGTATAAGATTGTATATATTATTATAAAACATTTTACTGTCTATTGAAATCCCCTTGTGACAATATCCTATTATTCATTAACACAAGAAGAGGAGGAGAATTTAAGAGAACACCTGTCTGTTCACTACTTAACTTCAATGTCCTTGTCTATTTACCTGTACTAAAATAATGTAAGTAATAAAGTTGAAACAGAATACTGAACAAATGTGTGTATATTAAACAACATAAACAAAATATAGTTGATACTTTTGTGTCTGAGAGTTTTGCATTAGTAATCTTCATACAATGACTGCTATTTACACAGTAGCATTGCAACCAACAAAGCCTTCATCAGATGATGACTCTGGGTTCAGGCATGGTTTCGGGGCCGAAGCATCATTACCACTAACCCAGAGCGCCCCAGCAGTATCTCATGATACCACCAGACTTTGTCGGTTTGATGTCACAAAATAGGACTGCCATATCCACGCTGATGCGGTTAGAGCTTTCTCCTGGATCTTATTTAGGTATTTCCTCTTGTCTGGTAGAGAAAGTCCAAGTTTAGACAAAAATGCCGAGGTTGAGTTGGCAATAAACCCCCGACATCCGACCTCAATGGGAAATACATCTGTGATCCATCCGTTTCTGGCGCATTGTTCACGTAGGTCTTCATATTTTTCCAACTTCCGCTGATGGGCCCAATCCAGATTTTCTTCAAATGGAACTGTCAACTCAATGATAAAAACTTTCTTTTGATTTCCAGACCAAATGACAATATCAGGACGCTGGGCCGTTACGGTTATTTCAGTTGGAAAAACGAGCTGATGTTCCAAGTCGCATGCAATGCGCCAGCTCGCGGAGCCGTCAAATATTCAACCAACCACAGATCAAAAAATATCTGAAAAAAAAAAAAATTCTAGAAAAGTTCCAAAAGATGAAATTTGAATTTCTCAAATGCCAAACACTACACTAAATTCATGGGAATAAAGTTATTTATCAGCATACTCAACTGTAGCTTTCCCATCATAGTTTAATGGTTAACAAGTTCGTCTGACAGATTCATTACTATAGAATAGTGAATTCGGTTCTCACTGGATGCCCCATACCTTGTGTCACATCCTACGTGTGTTAGATAGGCTGGGTAAGTAGTCTCTCTACGATTTTATAGATCGTCAGTTTCTCTTCAGCGCTCACATTGTTTGGGCATTGTTCACCTCATAACTTGTTCATTGTTGGTTGGTTGTTTTGTTTTATGGCATAGCAACACTTTTCGGGTCATATAATGCTGAATCAATTCATTTTGATATCAGGTTACTTACTGTATCTACTGTTGTTTAGATGGTCACCCATCTAAGTATTAAACAGGCTCATCACTGCTTAACTTTGGTGATCTATCAGGAACCGTTGCTTTCAATGTGATGTTCATTGTTACTTGTGTGAACTCTTTATTTTCTCTGAAATTTGAAATATATTTTTTTTAAAATTTCATCTTTTATTAAATAAGAAAAAAAATTATTCAAATCCATTAAAATATCCTGATTATGATGTTAAACTGCATCTAATGAAGTTCCAGCTCTGGAGACTGTGGAGTACCCCTTTATCACCATTACTCCCAGGTCCACTTTGATCTCAAGTGGTAGTACCTGTTAGGGTCCCATCTATGGAAAAAAATTAATTTTAGAAAAATGTGTTTTAAAAAATTGTCTTTTTAAAAAGAAAAGATTGAATACCCATCAAGAATGAATACAACAAAATGTCTTCAGCCTAAAATACCCCAACAAGGGTTGACATGCCGTAAATCCAACCAACTAACCAAATAAATTAAATGATAGATTATTTGGTAGATTTTTAAAATCAAGGTGATTTTTTTTACCATAAAATTATATTAATACAAATTATTACAATTTTTTTTTCAGTTACAGGTAAACAACTTTTCAAATTATCAATTCTTATAAATATCTCGTAAATAGACGTATAATTTTATATAAGGATTTTCTGCAATCTTTATTACAAATGGTAAAAAAATCTACTTTTATACAAAAGCAGGTTTTTTCCCCCCTCAAGTGTCAAATAGCTTTGTCAGTGGGCTTAGAATATGCTGACTGTATCCCCTGCATAGGAGTAAGATTCCCCCCAAAAAAGAGGTGTCTTTGGGTATGATGCTGAAATGCATCAGATGGTGAAGCTACAGTTCTGGAGCTCTGAAGAGTGCTGAGTACCTCTTTATTGCCATTACTCCCTGGTCCACTCTGATCCCAAGTGGTAGTACCTGTTAGGAACCCATATATGGGTCAAATAGATCTGTTTAAAAATTATTTGTATTCAATTGCATGTGTGCAAATAAAACATATCTTAAGAAACAACTACACAAAAATGTAAATATAAATGAACAATGAACACAATTTCCTAACTTTTAGGCATAAAATAGCCCTAAATTAGTTGACATGCCATTAAAATCAATAAAGTGTCAATTTCATATCAAATTATTTTCTTTTTATTCATATCAACAATAGAACAATTACTTATATGATATATTGCATCAAGTATTATAAGTAATCTAGAGAAGATTAAAAGTATATGCAAAGATGTGCATAAACAACTTGCAAACATTATGCCATTCTATATAAGGATTGTGGTTTAGCTCAGTCGGTAGAGCATTGGACTAGGAACCACAAGATTCCAGGTTCGATACCAGCCCTTGCCAACTCAGCGGATGAGTAGCAGAGGGATCTGTGCAGTAAAGTGGGTAGCTGATGGTAGATGTGGCACTCCAGCTCAGATGCCAAAAACGATCTCCTTGGTCTAGCACTAGTGAAAAGGAGATAGATTCACTCGCTGATTGGTTAATACCAACTTTAGGCCAACCTGACGAATATGTAAGGATCTTAAGTATTTATACATTTTGATATTCAGAGAGTTGGAAGGGGTGGGTGGGTCTTGAAACCAATTCCCTACAGATAGCAAATGAATTGTAGGTATTTACCCAATCCATTTGCTACAGGTATGATGTGACACAAGGTCACAAATATGGGACATCCAGCTAGGATGAAACTTGCTTTTCAGTAGTAATGGATCTGCTAGACTAGCTTACTAACTATTACACCACAATGGGATGCCTTAATACCAAGGGATTGTGTATCTATTGATTTGGCTGAAATGTTAATTCTGATTTTGTTATTAAATGGCATTATGAATGTTATGTAAGATAAAGTTGGCCTATTGTTGGTATCAGCCAAACAATGAGGAAGTCTATCCCTTTTTCTTTTTTTTGCTGAGGTGGAGTGCCACACCTACCTTCAGCTCCGCACTTTTTATGCACAGATCAGATTACCCAATCTGTTTTGCTCGTACGCTGAGTTGGTGGGGGGCCAGTATTGAACCCAGAACCTTGCGATTCCCAGACTGGTGCTTAACTAACTTCTTCCAAAAAGATTTTGTTTTTTTACTTTTATTGTATTGTGACATATGTCATATCTGTGTTTTGTTGTTTTTTTTTGTTTTCTTTTTTGGTTTTTTTAAATTGTCGAAAGTGATATTTTTGTTTATTGATTCAATTAACATTTTTTATTTTTTTTATTTTAAGAAAGGTAAAAATGTGACTTGAAAACATGTGTACAGTTTGTAAAAAAGAAACTGTTGTGAATAATCGAGCGTGTCAACAATGGAGATTTTTTTTTTTTTGCTGAACAATGCTTCAAAGACAAATAAACCAATTGAGATTGATAGGAATCAAATTAAGACATTATTACTAATAATCAATCAATATCAAACAACACGTGAAAGAACTAAACGTGCTCAAAATATCTAACACGTGTTGATAATCATTTGTACCAACTTCTGTTGCTTACAGCCAAGTCATGTTGAAAGTACCAATTTTCAGTAGATCACTGAAGTTAGGCAGTGATTAGTCTGTTCAATACTTAGATGGGTGACCATTTAAGCTACAGCAGGTACTGTAAGCAACCTGATATCAAAATGACTTGATTCGGCTTTAAATTACCCGAAAAGAATTGCTATGCCATAAAACAAAACAACCAACCAACCAACATTGAACAAATTATGAGGTGAACAATACCCACAATGCTTTTTCTCTCTTTTTGGGTTGAAAAAAGTTAAAAAAGGGAATTTTTTTAATTGTTTGTAAATTTGGGGTTTCACCTGGTAGCTTGCATGGAGCATCATGCACAGAAACTTATTTTATTCATTTTGCTTGAAGCTATTGTTGGGTCAACATCCGTTTGATGTTACATTTCTTAATATCTTAGATTCTGTTCCAAAGCGTTTTAATTTGTTTTGTTGGTGAGTGGCTGTATTGAGTTTTGTAGCGTAATTATTATGGTTTACAGGGAGTTTGTGGATTGAGGGGAAAACGGTGATTGGATTTCTGGAGAAAGAGAAGAAAAAGAAATAAGAACAAAGGTTAAAGTTTGGGAGAGTAAATACTCAACGGGGTGCCAGCAACTGACCGACAAATGACCTCGGAACTAAATTTGAAAATAAAAACAGAAGTTCCGAGTTTTGACTGGAAGCAGAAGTGGGTGACCCTCCCACCCCATGACGAGAAACGAAAGAAGAAAAAAAATTGGTCTTTTTCGGCTAGGCCTTTGTAAGGGGAAAACAGAGCTTCCCAAGTTCCACGTGATGTGTTTCGCATAGTAGTACCAAACATGATTTACAATAGAATAATTTGACTTTACCCTTTCTCTCTGAAAAAGAACCTACAAGCCTAGAAAGAAATAAACAGCCCCTTTGTGATTATACTACTTGTGTATGTTGTTTCTACTAATGACTACTACAACGATCCAATTGGCCCTATGCTACAGTTTGTGTAATTGTATTGAATTGAATAATGAATTTGTGAATCAGGAGAGATATTTATTTCTGATATATAACACAACTGTATTCTTCAAATTGCTCTTATGGCAGACATAAAACCAACCCTTTTTATCTTAAAGGTGCTAGAAGGGAGCAGCCGAGGGTCAACCACCAGGTTATTAATACACAAAAAGTTATTTCTTCTAATTTATTTCTTCAGTTTATTAATACACATGAAATTATATATACAAAAAAACAAGATTTAACATTAAATAATTCACAATGGTTGATTTGCCATTCAGCAAAATAACCAACAAAGTTTTGAATTAACAATTTTTCAATCTTTACCGAATTACCTTAATAAAATAAAAAAAATAATGAGGCATTTAAATTTCCTGGGAGACACTTAATGGATTTCTTTAAAAGAAAAAAAAGTTCTGTGAGGATGGAATTTGGAATTTGTCTGAAAGATCACAGAAGAATGGTAAATAAAATGCTAAATATTTAATTCAGTAAATGTTTGTTTGTTGATTTTAACGGCATATCAACCCGTCTGGGGTTATGTTATGCAGTAACAGTTAAAGTTAGGAAGTAATAAATACTGTGTATTTATATTTATACTTTTTAGTAATTGGTTTTAACAATGTGTTAGCATTATTGGGGATTATGTTGTATGGTATTGATTTGTTTCATGTCTATATTCTATGGTATAATTTTATTTCTCTCAAAAAAGAGAATATCCTCCATGTTGACATTTTCAAACAGATCTTTCATATTGTTTGCTTTAAAATAACCGTTTTCTGATGTGAGCAAAAACCCTGCATTCCATGAATAAGTGTTTAACTGTCAAAGGTGTTTGACATGTTTCACATTGTGGTTGTTGTTCTTGTATAAAGGAGTGCGTAAGTCTTGTGTGACCAATGTGTAATCAGTAAAGTAAAGGTCCAAAATTATTTTTAAAAAATGAAACTTTTAATTTTTACCTTATAAATCAAATTAACTTTTTAACCAGTTGATATAATAATCTAATGTGTAACATTCATTATTTAATAGTTAAGTAAACAATTATAATAGGTTATTCATTTGTTTCTGAAATCATATCTGTAAAAGATGTTTAAGTTAGAGATTAAAGATTAATATTCTACAACTCGTGAGAAAGCAAGCATGTGCAAATTTCAGACATGCTTTGAAAATCATTTATTTTGTACTTAACGACTGATATCACCCTGCAAATACACCTAGACAGATTAATCATAAAATCTATATCTATCTATCTCTTATATATATATATACACACACAGATACAGATACATACATGTGTGTGTGTGTGTGACTGTCTGTTCCTATCTATTAATTAATCTATATATATATATATGTGACTGTCTGTTTCTGGATTTCTCTCTCTCTCTCTCTCTCTCTCTCTCTCTCTCTCTCTCTCTCTCTCTCTCTAGTGTGTGTGTGACTTCCTATATGTGTTTGTGTGTGTGTGTGTGATTTCCTATATATTCGTGTGTATATATTTGTGTGTGTGACTGTCTGTTCCTATCTATCCATCTATCTATCTATCTATCTATATATATATATATATATATATATATATATATATATATATATATATATAGTTTTATTAGTTTTTTTTCTAAACTTATTATAATCAATGGCTAATGACCAGAATGTCATTAACCACTGATCACGTCTCTGTGGCTTTATATACAAAGTGTTACACAACCTTGAAACTTGGTCAGTATTATAAATGATTGACTTTTGTTTTAGATTAATTACTCTTGAAAAGAGTTTTGAATTTGGAAATAGAATGAGTACAATGAAATGAAAGAATCTTTAAAAAATGTGTCAATTTCATAGCTGACCACACGAGTTTGTCACTTGATTTATTTGACCATCTGTTGCACAAAGAAATTATCTGTATCATTTATTCAATTGTTATGAAATTGTTTTGTATTCTGAATCATCATCTATATAGACAGAGATGAGTCTATTTCATTGTTTATATCTTATAAAAACAAAGCCATTAACCTCTTTATAACATAAACACATAGAAATCTAGTTTTATGAGAAAGTCATCATGAAAAGAACATCCTCTTACAACAATTCATTTACAGATGAAATTCAAAGTTGCAGTAAGTTGAAGACTTTTCTAAACTCTAAAACTAATTATGACAGCAAATGCTCTTTTATTCAACCTTATCAGTTGAGGTTTAGTATACACTGATTGCATCCTTTGTAGAGGGGTAAGACCACCCCCCAACCCCTATAAAAGGTGTCCTAACAAGAGATGCTGATAGGTATGCGTCCTGCATCCCTGGCGCACAAAAATCTAAAAGGATGCAGTAAAATCATATCCATGCATCCCAGTATCTTTCTTCTTTCTTCCCTCACCATTTCAAGCTAACTGTAAATATATTTCAATAGTTTCTTAGAAACGAATTGCTAAGGATAGGTTACAAGGTAGGAGTTAGACGGCTTTAGTTAGGACCCATAAATTATACCAGGGATTCATTCAAAGCAAATCTGTGCATCCCAGGACACACTAAATCAAAAAGCTATCAGAATCACTGCCTGAGTAATGACAATAAAATACATCTAACATTGAGTCTTTAATTTTGGAGAGTGTGGAGTACCTCTTCATTGCAATTACTCCTCTGTCCATTCTGACTCAGTACCTCTATGGCTCAAATAGATCTGTTTAAAAATTATTAGTATTACATGAAAATAATTCAAACAATATAATTGTTTGCAAATTATTTGTATTAAGACTAGTTACTTTAAGCTATAATTGTTTACAGGGGATTATTATTATTAGTAGTAGTAGTAGTACAAAGTGACCTAAAAAAAAGGGCCCTGCGCACACTTTATATTGAAAGATTTTTTTGCTATATCTTCAGAAATAAATGGAAAATAACTAAATTTATATAAACTTGTTTTATCCCCTGCCACAAACAGTATGTAACACAAGGTGAATTTTTAAGCAGAATAAAACTGGTTTGAATTCAGAGATTTCCTTCTCCTAGACTGGTTGCCTAACCAAGGCTAAAGAACTCAACTATTTACCCACAATTGGATGGAAAACAGATGGGTGCCATGCGTTTTCCAAAGGCATTAGCCTGAAGTGAAACATAAACAACCTCCCCTAGTTTGTTTTATTTGGCTTATTCCGACTATTGTCCTCATCTTTATTGCCATCTACACAATGTTTCAGCCAATGTGCCCTCCTACCTTCTTCAGGTGTTTCTTGTCTGAATAATCCAAATAATCAAACCTCATTTAAAAAATTCAGAGAAACTGAACCTCCCCCAGGAGTTAAACTCAGGTTGCAGATTCCATTTTGAATGATGCTAACTTTTACTTAAAAGTTTCTTGTAAATTTATTTTTGTGATTTAACATTTAAATTTATTTATGTTTATGATAATTTAAAACGTTTTTTTTTTCTTTTTCTTTTTGCAGAGGATGCTTTCCTTTGTAACCCTAAATACGTCCAAGCTCTTCTTATTTGTCTCTATTCAATAGAGCGAAACAAAGTCACCTTATTGGCTGATATTAATCCAGTTCTGGTAAAGTATCTTTAAACTTCTCTTCAGATAATATTGAAATTTTGTTTATTTGCAATTGTAATTGTGATTACACAAGGATGCTGCATGCTGTCTTGAACAAATCCTGGAAACAGCACCCCACTAAAAAGCATCTGTATGGCCACTTACCTCCTATCACACAAATCATCCAAGTAAGACAAACAAAACATGCTGGGAACTACTTGAGAAGCTAAGCAGAACTCATAAGTGACAAGAACATCACTTATGAGTTAGTCCTTGCTTCTCCAGCAGTGTCCAGCATGTTTTGTTCTGTAGACAGCACACAAAAACCTAAATCAATCAGCTTTGTGCAGATATCGGATGCCATGCAGAAGACCTGCCAGGGGCGATGACCAATAGGGACAGGTGGTGAGAGAGAGTCATGGGAATACATTCTGTCAGTGCAATTTCATTATCATGATCCTATTAGGAAAATTGATTTTTTCATAACAAATAATTATAAAGAGAATTTATTAACTATTAGCACTCTCTTGAAGATAAACCTTGTTGGTGGGGCTTAGAATACACTGCTTATTCCCCAGAGGAGAGTAAGACCCCCCCCCAAAAAAAAAAAAGAAATGGGTGTTCTGTGTATGAAAAATAAAGAAATGGTGAAGAAATGACTGAATTTCTTGTTTTGAATTCGTCAGGGATTTGACATATTTTTTTAACAAAATCATGTCCACTTTTGTACCTCCAATTTTGGGGCTTTAAATTCTCATAACTTTTGAACCAGTGGGGATATTTACATCATTCAAACAGTTTTGAACTCCATTTACACAGGTCTATTTCACTAATATGATTAAATAATAATAACCTCAAAAAAAATCAACTGGGAATACTAATTTAATGGTGCAAGCTCCATTTCTGGAGCTGTGAGAAGTGTGTCATTCATTGTCATTACTCCCAGGTCCACTTCAACCCAGAGTGGTAGCACCTGTTAGGGTCCTATCTATGGGTCAAATAGGTGTTTGAAAAATAATTTTGTTTGATAGGACTCTGTGCAAAAAGAAAACCTTTAAGAAATAACTATACAAAAAAATGTAACTGAATATATACAGACAAACACACAACACACACACACACACAGAGAGACACACACACACACATACACACAAACACTCAAAGAGTTCAGATGAAGATATCAGTAGACATACAACAGAATGAACAGATCCTAGAAATAAGTTAACAGTTCCAGAACTTGACTTTTAGAAATCTTCTGATGAAGGGATGTTTATCCCCAAAATATTAAGAGAATAAATCAAAGATAGATGAACAGCATCATAGTTACCTTATTTTTCTTTATACTTGTATTGTGATAGCCTTCAAAACCAACCACCAAACCAATTTAAACACAATGCTTCAAGCAAATTATAAAACTCTTTTATAAATATAAACATACATATGAGTGTAGAATATGATTCCCTAACCCTTATGTATGAAATAACCCTGAATGGATTGACATGCCATTAAAATGAATCTTTTTCTTCTTTTTCATGATTCCTATATTGTTTTCCGTTTTATTTCAGCTGTCCCTCAGAAGCAAAGTGAATGAAAACAAACCGTGTGAGCCTGTCATCCATAGTGCTCCCCTTCCAATCCAAAATCACACGGACAGTGTTTATGATGGAATGGAGAGAACAAAAAAGGAAAGGACTCCCCCCTATGCTTCCCCAAAGAGGGTACGGGCACTGCTTGGCTACTCTCAAGCACAAGCAGTACCAATACGTAAGTAATTGCTTATGTAAAAAAAAAAAAATGTTTCCTTGGTAGTAAAGGTTATTGGTTCAAATCCTTTTTGCAGATATTTTTTCTTTGTATTTACTTAAATTACTAATAAGGAGAAACTAACATTACAACATTTTACATTTAAATTTCAAGAAAGTGAACTTGTTCTTTACTGTTTCTCTGATAATATTGTAAACATTGGTACTGTAGTGATTGTCTTCCCTAGTTGGGATGGAGTTGAGTGGAAAAGGGTTATCTTCCATTGCTGCCAGGGTTTGCCACTAGAGGGAATTACTACCTGGCTATTTAAACTCAGCCTGGGAAGCTTGCTCTCTTTTTCTCTTCTGGGATCTCCAGCTCTTAATTTTTTAATTAAATTTTTTTTTTTTTATTTAATTCGCTTTGCAAACTCACTTTTCCCTAATCCCAATTATCTACTCAGAGCTCAATGGGTGACCCAACAGATCACATTTTGTCTAGTACTTGTTTTAAAGTGTAACTGCATCCCAAAAGGAATTACATGTGCCTTGTAATGATTTCTTCTTTGTTTTAAATCCCCCATATCTGTCTTATCTGTTTTTGCCAAAAAATAGTTTCAAATCACTTAATTAAATTCTTTTTGTTATTGCTTCTTTCCAGCAAGTTCTGAAGAAATTGGAGGCAGAGCCAAAGATGCCATGAGATCAGTACTGGATCGGTCTCGCACTAATTCCCCGACAGAGTCCCCACCTTGCAGTTTCAGCTTCTATGATAGTGTCAACTTGGATCCCCTACTGAACTTTGAATTCTCTCGTAGCCGCAGTGAACTAAGTCTTTCCACAAGTCACTTAGCAAGCATTGATGGAAAAGCCAGGGAAGGTTCTCCAACGGACTCCAAGGATTGTGTGGATGGCAAAACTCTCTGCATTACTGCTAAACAGTTGAGCGAGAGGAACCACCACTCGCTGGTCAAGTCTGTGTCACTTGATGAACATTTAACCGTTCCCACACGGGAAGGCAAACTGACACAAAACAGTAAGCCTACTGCTGCTGCTGTCCCCGCCAATCAACCCAAATCCACCCTTAATCCCGAACAGACTTTATTGCATGTACCCCAGAAAGCCGAACCTGCCAAGCCTAACTCCCCGAAACCTAGTCACAAACGATGTAGATCGGACATTCCATTTGTTAAGGACAGTCATACAATGCCCAGCAGGGCAAGCCTTCTTGCAACTAAATCCAATAGCTTTTCAACTGATGACAAAACAGCTCAGAGAAAAGCAGGTATGAAAATTTATCCTTTATATTCAAAATTAGTCAGGCTACTTGGTGTTGATTGGGATCAACCATATTAAAAGGTTATTGAATTCTCTTTGATAACTTTGAAAAGTTTATTTTTTCAGTAGACCTAGGAAACATAATAGAAATGAAAACGATGGACATTTTTCTTTGTTTTAAAAACTAGCAAGGGTACTTGGTGTTGACCGGGATCAACTATATTAGGTTATTGAATTCTCTTGGATAACTTTGAGGCAGTGGCTGGGGGTCTACATGTCCTGAGAATGACGTTAAACTCTATCTGATGGTGAGGTTCCAGTTTTGGAGGTTTGGGGAATGTGGAGCACCCCTTCATCACCATTGCTCCCAGGTCCACTTTGACCCGGAGTGGTATTACTTGTTAGGCTCCCGTCTATGGGTTAAATAGAAAAATATAAGTTTATAAACAAAACTGAGTATCCATTTAATGATTACTTTATTTAAAAACTTTATCGGCATTAAATGACCCACTGAGGTTGATATGCCATAAAACAACTGGGTTCAACCATATTAGAAGGTTATTGAATTCTCTTGGATAACTTTAAAAGGTTTATTTTTTCAGCAGACCTAGGAAATGTAATAAAAATGAAAATGATGGACATCTTTCTTTTTATTGTTGGCATAGCTAAGATCCTTAAAGCTTTTTGGAAGAATATTTTGAATTCTATATCTGTTTAGTATAACAAAATATATGGAAGTATAAATGGTTTAATAGGGCCAGTTTAGTTCAGTCGGTAGAGTGTCCGCCTGGGATCCACAAGGTTCCTGGTTCGATACCAGTCCTCAGCAACTCAGTGTGTGAGTAGTACAGGGATCTATGTTATAAAGTGAGGAGTTTATGGTAGGTGTGGTGCTCAACCCCAGACGCTAAAATGAAAACAATCTCCTTGGTCTAGCGCTAGTGAAAAGGGGATAGACTCCCTCACTGTTTGGCTGATACCGACTTTAGGCCGCCCCGACGACTTTACTTACTTACTGTTCTTCTACAAGGATAACATTGGTATTAAATAACCTGTGAAGGTTGATATGCCATTAAACAAAGAAACCAAACACTGTTGTATTGAATCTTATCCTTCCCTAGGACAATATCAATAACATGGAGATGGAAGACTTGCTGCATAAGCAACTGCCTGTCTTCTATACAACCTTGCCCATGGAGGTACGTGGTGTAATGGTTATCATCATAGGAAATGGACTCTTCATCTTATTTTCAGATCCTGGATGAGGCTGTTTGCATTTCACATAGAATTAATACCCTTGGGGAAAAGTATGAATCTAATTTTTATTCCTCCAGCTATGGGTAAATAGGAAGGTAGAGTGGTTTCTTTAACCTTGATTAAACAACCCTTCTAGGAGAAATAAAACTCTAAATTCAAACCTGTTAAACTCAGCTTAAGAAATTGACCATGTGTCACATCACACTCATGCGTAAGGGTTAGCTTTCCTAAAGGTAAAATCACTGTCAAAAGGGACATTTTAGACCGTGGATGAGATTAACAGTTAACAGCCTTGTGAAAGGCATGAATCCATCTGTTTTTCTCTTAAAGTAAATAGTAGGGCAGATTTTTTTTTTAACCTTGGTTAGGCAACCAGTCTAGACTCAGGAATACTCTTAATTCAACCAGATGTATTTTGCAAAGTTGTTGGAGATATATATAGGTTGAGCAATGCAGCAGACAAAAACAAGTATGTTATTTTTAATTCAATATATATATATGTTAATGTCTAATGTACACAAATCTAGAAAAACAATGTTTATACTGAAGGATTAAGGACACTGCAATGAGGTAACTAATTGCAATCCTGAAAGAGACTATTGCATCCATTTTTGAAAAGTGTGATACTGTGGTCTCAAAGAGAATACTTTAAAGGGAACTAAGGCCCCATTACCCTAGGTAGGCTATTCTTTCATTAATATCAATAACTAAATACTTTCTGAACAGACCTCATATAAATATAAGTTAGCATTTATACTTGAAAATAAGCAGACCAGCAAATTATTTGAACCTCTGATGATGTTGCATTGACCTGTCACTATTTAAACAAATCTCTACTGTGATTCAGAGTTTAATATGTGATTCCCAGGAACTGGGTTGTAGCAGATTGTTACAGCAGTCATCCGAGAATATCCCAACTCACTCTTTTTCCTTTTAGTATATTATAAAATTAGAGGCTCTAAGGCAACAGATGTCTCATGCCAAACGTTTGAACTTATTAAGTCTGCCTATGCTTAACCACCTTTTTTGTCCTTGATTTGCTGTGTTATCAAAAATCAATTCAATTGATCATTTCTTTTTTTTTGTTTTTTTATTGATTTTTTAACCCATTGCAATCCTTTGTTTTCTTTTGCCAATGCCTTTGCCTATATTAATATAGATCAATCTGTATAGTAGTATTCTAACAGAAGCACTTGCTTAACACTTGCCATGTTGTTGTGCACTTATAGAGTTACTATAAAGTTTATGTTCTTACAGTATTTATTGTTTTGTTTTTTTAGATTTTTTTATTCCCTCATCAACATTGTAAGTAAAGTCAGTGGAGTGTCCTAGGTATTTACCATGTACACCACACAATTAATTGAAATATAGCAATTTTAATAAGTAATGGGTTTAAAATTAATTGAAATATAGCCATTTTAATAAGTAATGGATTTAAAATTAATTGAAATATAGCCATTTTTAATAAGTAATGGATTTAAAATTAATTGAAATATAGCCATTTTTAATAAGTAATGGATTTAAAATTAATTGAAATATAGCCATTTTAATAAGTAATGGATTTAAAATTAATTGAAATATAGCCATTTTAATAAGTAATGGATTTAAAATAATTGAAATACAGCCATTTTCATAAGTTGGAATCAATTAAGATAAATCTCAGTCGATTTTTAACTGACACTTTTTCAAGGAAACATAATCGTCAGTAAATAAGAGATAGACAATTAAAATATTGTGGAGTGTGATCTCAAAAGAGAAAGGTGTGTAAAAATAAAAATAAATTAGGAAGTTAAGGTGACAAATCCCTCAATAACTTCAATTTATAGGTGAGTTCTCTCTACCTATACAAATATATATATATATATATATATATATATATATATATATATATGAGGGAGATTAAAAAATTATACACGCTCTTGTTTTATGGAAGCCGAGCTCAAACGTGGATGATTTGATAGGCCAAACAATGACTAATCTGAAAAGAACAAACTACCTCATCAATGATAACTTGCCAGTTTGCCATTACCATCTCTTGTGCATGCTGAATCTTCTCATCAGTGGCGAAGGACAAGCATCCTGCTCCATCTTCATATGTCGTGCTTGTCCAGCTACTTTTAAACTTCTCTATCCACTCATACATACTTCTATGTGGTAGTGTATTGTTCTTGTATTGTGCTAAAAGCCTCTGATGAATTTCAGTCCCTGACACTCCTTCCGACCAAGGAATTGGGTCACTTCCTTGGTGCATACTGCTAGTGGAGTTGCCATGTTCACACTGTAAAGACAGCAAGCAAAATGGCGCAATTGAGCTCGAACTTCGATCACATGACAATAACAGTGCCAACTATAAACACATATGTGCAGAATTGAAATATAAGTTTATGGCAAAGGTGTCGATGATTTTTTACTCTTCCTCATATATATATGTATGTGTGTGTGTGTGTGTGTGTGTGTGTACTTGAATAGCGTGTTTATTTTCTCTTGTCACCTGATTTATATTATTTTCCTTTTTTCAGCTTATCAATATCCTGTTTATGATTCAAAAGATAATTTAACACATCCGGCACAAGGCCAATCACTTATGAGTTTCCTCTCTTCTCAAGATTTTCACACATGTGCAAATCTGGACAGGGTAAGTCTTTATTTTTTTGCTCAAAATATGTTTTATGAATGAAGCTATTTATGAATTATTATTATGTGAGTTTTTCACACCAGCATTAGCTGATGATATTTCACTGGAGTCTGAGGACGACATGTCTCTCAGGTCTCCAGGACTCTTCTGAGTATTCTAGCAGATTGCAGTATCCTGGATGGTCTCAATTCTTCCTCTGATTTCCAGATTCTCCAGTCTTTTTTCCAAGTTTTTTGTGACTGTTCCAAGTGCACCAACTAAAATTGGTATCACTTTGACCTTCATATTTCATATCTTTTTCAATTCTCTGGCTCTTGCCAGGTAATTGTCCATTTTTTCATTTTCCTTCATCTTCACCCTGTGGTCTGTAGGAACTGCAAAATCAACCAGTTGACAAGTTCTTTTTCTTTTTGTTAATCAACACTAGGTCTGGTCTCCTGGTTGGATAAGCTGATCAGTCTTTATTTCAAAATCCCAGAGAATTTTATGCATTTCATTCTCAAGAACAGATTCTGATTTATGCATATACCATTTTGTTGTATGGTCAAAATTCAATTTTTTACATAATTCCCTGTGGATCACCTTCCCAACCCACTTTTTATCCTGGCTCTGATTGGCTGGAATCTCACTTTGACATTTTTTTGTTTTTTGCCTATATATTCACCCACCACACCCACACACACACAATGTATCTATGTATATATAAAATAAATGAAGACAGAAAAAAAAAAAAAAATATTACTTTTTGAATAACAGTACTATGTACACAATCTTGTATTTTTTTTCTAAAAAATCATTGACAGAAAAACCTTGGCAGGTCCTTTAGATGGCATCCAGTGCCTGCACAGAGCTGATTAATATAAGTCTTTGCTGATCAACCAAAACTATTATGTCCATATATGGGAGTTCCCCGGAGAACATTTATGAGTTCATCCCAGCTTCTCCATTTTTGCCCAGTGTGTCTTGCTCGTTTTTGGCAGTTTGTGAGATGGGAGGAAGGTGACCGTACAGCTGCTGTTTTGTGGGGTCTTGCATTCAAGATTTGTTCAAGACAGCATGCAGCATCCTTGTGTAATTCTCATCCAGATTTTTTTCATAAGCACTTTGTTAGACTTCAGGTGGTACAGCTATACAATAGTACTGTCATGGCTACAGCTTGAAAGAATTCCCAATTGTTATATGTCTATATAAATATCATACAGTTAATATAACTGTCATAGAAAAAAGATAGTTGATATTTTACTTTCTATTTTTCTCTTATTCTCACAAAAACGAAAAACAACAAAATGAGGTGAATAGTTAGAAATTATCACTAAATATTGGAAATCCTAATTAAACATTTTGTCCTAAATATACATTGATTCTTACATTTTAACTTTCTTTTTTCTTTTTCAGGAAAATGCCCATTTTAGCATCTCTGAGATTCTCATCTCTGCTATTGAACAAATGAAATGGAAACATGTGATAGCACCTCCAAATTCTTCTGATCTTGAAGATGGTGATTCTGATGAAGAAATTCAAAGGTTAAAACAGCGAATTCGGATTAGACGGAGAGAGAGAATGAAAGAGGTAAGTTTCTTGAGTCTATTTGTTTGCATAATTGATGGGTGCCCTTTTAATTATGCACAGTTAGTGTAGAGAATATTATCTGAATTTAATCCTAACAGTTAATAATGGTTATGTGTACATACAATACATAAGTGGTGAGATTTTTTATAAAAACTATATCGTGGAAAATGTGTGTGTGTGAAAAGAAAATGTAAAGAAATATAGTGTTAATGTGATGGAAAATTTAAATTTTGTTAGGTGATTCCAGTATTGTAGTTACTATGATGATGATATTTATAGTATTATTGCTAAAAATGATTGGAGCAAGAGGAAGTGTATGTGTATGCGCGTGTATATATATGTATACTTATATGCATGTACGTAAATATATGAATGTATGCATATGCATGTGTACATTTAATATTTAATAAATAAATAAGATATACAAACAATTACAATATAAAAACAAAATAATAATTACAACTTTAACTAATAAATTTTACACACACACATACATACACACACATGCACACACTTTCTCGTCACGTACTTAAAATAAACAAATAAAATAAACATACACACACATGCATACGCACGCCCACACACACACACACACAAACATGTACACAGACACCCAAATAAAAAAACGATTAATTTACTCACATTTCATACATACGCTCTCCCTCCTTCTCTCTATCTCTCTCTCTCTCTCTCATATTTGTTTTTATTTTGTATTCTCAGAAAGCTCGAGGATTCCCTGCATTCAGTGATGGACGTACTGATAGTGAGTGTTTTCATTTAAAACAGAAAAAATCTATTTTCAATTACAATTTCTTTCTATAGCACCTTTATATTTTTTCTTCCAACAGCATTCCCTGTTAGTGTTGCCTAAAAATAAATAAAACAAAGAAAAGACCAAATCATATGCAACACCTGAAAATAATCAGTCAGTCGGTACTATGGCCAAAAGAAGAAAAAAATACCATAAGAGTTGCCTAAGATAAATATACTAAAGTGCTCAATGCACTAAGTAGAGTCAATAAATAATAAAATAAGCCTAATGAGTCAGAGCCTATCTTCCTAGGTTTCTCCTAAATAATCATAAGGATAATTCTGACTAAATATAAATAAATATATATATATATATATCCCAACCCCTCCGCATGAGTAGGATGTGTTAATTTCTTAATGGGGGTTTGAATTCAGAGTTTTCTTTCTAAACTGGTTGCCTAACCAAGATTAAAAAGCCTAAGATTAAAGAACATATATATATATATATATATATATATATATATATATATATAGCCGGGTTAGCCCAGTCGGTAGAGCATTCGGCTAGAAACCACAAGGTTCCTAGTTCGATACCAGCCCTCGCCAACTCAGCGTATGAGTAGCACAAGGATCTGTGCATTAAAGTAAGGAGCTGATGGTAGGTGTGTGCAAAAAACAATCTCCTTGGTCTAGTGCTAGTGAAAAGAGGATAGACTCCCTCGCTGATTGCTGATACCGACTTTAGGCCACCCCAACAACTTACTTATATATATATATAAAACATTAAATTCTGAAATTAAACCTCCTACAATACAGAAACATTCAAGGTTTTAACATAGAAAATTGACTAAAATTCGTATTTGTTGTTTGTTTTTTGTTTTGTTTTTCCACCAATTTGTGAATTCCAAGGAGAAAAGGTTCCATGTATTTCTTAGATGTTTTAGTTGTGCTTTTCTGCATGCATTTTGGAAATGTATTTTGCTGTTCTGTCAGCTTTGATGCCAGCTTATTTGTTAATTTATGTTCACTTACAACTGCATTTGGTGAATGATATATACAGTGTTATTTTCATTTAATTCTATCTTGCTTGTTCCTTCCCATTAAGCTTTTAGTTTTAAGATTGCTGACTATTGTAAAGAAAATACTTTTAACTACACCATGATTCATATGAGCTATCTTTCTTTACTCTTATTCTCTTTTATACAGTTTTTAATTCTTTAAAATGCTGCTAAAACTCTTTTAATTTGTCAGGGACTGAAATTCAAATTCTAACAAAATTTGATAACGTTACCAGACCCACAAATAACAAAACTGTTCAGGTTGTATTATATACAGGGTGCTCCAAAAGTCTTGTTATATTTGTTAAAGGTAAAATAATTACATAATACAAACCAAAATTATAGAAAGTAATTTAATTTTTAAAGATTTTTTAGAGGTAAAATATTCACATAACTTGTATATTATATATATTAAAACAAAAAATGATAAAAGTTAAAACAATATGTAGAGGTGACAAAACTTTCGGACCACCCTGTATTAACCCAATTAAATAAGGGAAATGAAATTAAAGCTAATGAATAAATAATTATATATCCATCTTCAAAGATGATAACAAAATAGATTTTGTACTATTATATCATCATCATTTTCATGGCATGCTGATAGCACAGATTCCTTTGACTATCCTCACCATATGTCCCTATCAGACATCACTTTTGGTAAGTTTCCTAGATGGCATCCATTGTCCATACAGAGCTGATAGATGTAAGTTTTTGCTGGTTGGTCAACATTGGTATGTCCATGTGTAGGAGTCCATAGGAGAACATCACTTATGAGTTCATCCTTATTTCTCCAGTATAACTTGCTCATCTTACTTGAATGTTTTGTGAGATGGGAGGTAAGTGGCCATATAGCTGTTGTTTTGTTGGGGTGCTACTTCCGGGATTTGTTCAAAACAACATGCAGAATCCTTGTGTATTGATGGAATCTAGCTTTTTCTCCAAGCATTTCTTTAGGGTCCAAATGGTGCAACCATATGGTATTACTGAATGGGCCGGTTTAGCTCAATCGGTAGTTTGGCTAGGAATCACAAGGTTCTTGGTTCGATACAGCCCCCGCCAACTCAGCATATGAGTAGCACATTTAGAAAAGAAAAAAAAATTATGCAGAGCATCTGACTAGGAATCACGGCCCTCTCCAGCTTGGTGTATGAGTAGCACAGGGATCTGTGCAGTAAAGTAAGGAGCTGATGGTAGGTGGGGCACTCCACCTCAGATGCTAAAAAACAATCTCCTTGGTCTAATACTAGTGCAAAGGGGATAGACTCCCTCACTGTCCGGCTGATACTGACATTAGGCTGCCCCAACCACTTTACTTATTTTATTATATAATCTGTTCAAAGAGAGAAAATATTATTTTCTGAATCATTTCAATATACATTATAGAATGCTCAAATATTGGATGAAGTTTCCAAGTTTCATTTAATCATTCAATCAACATAAATTGACTTAAATATCATCATATGACAGCACAGATTCCCATGACTCTCCCTTGCCACTATTGGCCATCACTCCTAGCAAGTCCTCATCATGGCATCCAGTATCTTTACAGAGCTGATCAACGTAAGCTTTTGCTGTTTGGCCCACTCTAGTGTGTTCATGTTAGGTGTCCACGGGAGAACGTTACTTATGATTTCATCTTTATTGCTTGAGCAATGTCCACTATGTCTTGCTCATCTTACTTGGATGGTTTCTGTAATTGGAAGTAAGTGGCTTTCCTGTGAGGTGCTGCTTCCAGGAATTGTTCAAGACAGCATGCAGCATCCTTGTGTAGGTCCCATCTAACTTTTTCTCCAAGTGTTTTGTTAAAGTTCAAGTGGTGTAATCATACAGTAAATATACCTGCACCAGCCAAATCATTGCTATATAGCTGTTGTAACCTGACAAAGGTTATTAAATGAGAAATAACCAAATGGAGTTTGGAAATGAAATGGAATCTTTATAACATTAACAAAACACAGTACTTGCCAGCGGCGTAAAGAAGATGAACTACTAGTGGTATAAGACTACTCAGTCAGCATAATACTCCTGTATTTATGAGGATTGGGACATATTCATTAATGTTCATAGGTAGTGTATATAACAAGTCTAGAGAAGGAAGCAAAAGACATTGATGTGACTTAGATATAAAGTCTGCATAATTATCAAAAGTCCAATTTATATGCAAAATGAACTAATATAAATTTGGGGACATTTTGTGTCTATTCAATTTGGCTTTATTTTCATTACATAAATTTCTTAAAACACTTTATCTTCTTCATTAAAATTTTTGTCTTTTAAAGATAAGAATAAATGAAATTAGTTGCATGTTTAACAAAAATCTTTTATTTCAATTATTGAAACAAGTTATTTTAAATTGTAATATTATTCAAATGTTAAAATACTAGAAAAAGATATGAACTATTTATAAATAGTCTATTATTGTATTGTTTGCTATTAACTCTTTTTTTCTTTTTTTTTCTTTTTTTGTTATTTGAATGAAAATAATTCTGACTCATCTCAGTAGTTTTGTTGTTTTAATTATTACTCTTATAAAAAAAAGATTGCATTAACTTATTTCAGTAAATATTCAGTATTCTGTTATTTGTTGTTGATGTCATAACTTTTTATTTGCCAATATATTTGCTTATTTTGTTTATATTGTTTATTATATACAAACCAAGAGATGAAATCTAATATTTATAATGGATATAACACACACACACACATATGTATATAATTGGAAAAACAAATATTCTGAGGATGTGTTTATTTATGAATGAATAAATATATCAATAAATAAATAGTGCTCAGTACTAAAGTCAACCATGCTTGGTAATTTATTTACTTATAAAAAAAAATAAGTCATTGGGGTGGCCTAATGTCAGTATCAGCCAGACAACGGGGGGGAGTCTATCCCCTTTTCACTAGTGCCAGACCAAGGAGATTATTTTAGTGTCTGAGGTGGTGCGCCGCACCTACCATCAGCTCCTTACTTTACCGCACAGATCCCTGTGCTACTCATACACTGAGTTGGCGAGGGCCAGTATCGAACTAGAAACCTTGTGGTTTCTAGCCGAATGCTCTACTGAGTGAGCTAACAAATACCAATTCAAGATAGTAAAATCTAGTTATAAAAGACTTATTTATATATTATATAATTAATACACAAATATATACAACTTTTCAAATTCTTTATTGAACTATTCATAATTAACACTGCAGATAGCATTTGCTAGTCAGGGCAGACAGAGTTTGGAGAAGAAAAAAGATTTTACAATTGTTTTATTAAATTAGATGTATAAAAACAAAAATGGAGTCAATGCTGTTTGGTTACTGACAGTTTCTTGCCTATGTGATTTTTAGGCGAGAAACTACCAGTAACTAAACACTGTTGACTCCAAGTCCATGCTACCAAAACTTAGATATGAATGTTGTATCCACGATATTGAGCACTATATTATCAATACATATATATATATATATATATATATATGGTGGACTCTCCTATCATGAACTATAGATGAGGGTCAGCAGTGAGTGATTTGTTTCCTCCCATGATGTGGATGCTATCAAGACATTTTGTGTTTCCTCGAGTATGATAGCAGCCCAGCCTTGCTGCGAGCTATGAAACCACATTGACAGATGGAATTTCCTAAAGCAGGAGTCATATGTTTTTGTTTTAAAGTTAGACGGTGCTGATCTCGATGTTTCAGTCTATTTTCTTCAAAGCTCTTTAATCTAGTGAAACGTCTTACGCCATTCTTTCCAATTTGATGGTAGATTTTCCCAAACACTCAGGTTAATATTAATAATTATATATATATATATAATTTCCTATAGTGTTGGATTGTCACTGTTTCAGCTTTTACTGGAACGGTGTGCCAAACGCAGTATTATTGTTAGAGTGCTCAATATAAAATAGAGCTGTTATATAATATAATAAAATAAATATATAAAGGTTTTACATATCTATTTATTTGGTGACAAAGGAACAGTCACGACCATTAAGTACACCTCTAATAAATTTATATAAAAATAAAATTCTTCTTATCCAATTGAAATTTTGCAAATAATTTCATCGCTTGGTTTGTTTGTTTGTCTTTTTTTTTTCTTTTTTTTTTATTAATCATGATGCATGTTGTTTTTTTGTTTTTTGTGTGTTGTTGTTGTTGTTGTTGTTTCACTGTTGTCTGATTTTGGCTTCATCATCAGCACCATCCCCATCAGACACCTCCTCCACCAACACCTCCTCCTCCTCCTCACCTTGTACAAGTATGCTGCCTCTTTTGCAATCAGGTGCGTACAATGCCTTAGATTCTCTCTCCTCTCTCTCTCTCACATAAAATCATGCAAATTACCTATTTATTTACTTATTTGCTCTGTAATATTCTTAGGATCACTTCTTTTTTTCAATTATAATATAATTTTTTTTCACCCTATGCTTTATATATATAATATATATATATATATATATATATATATATATATATATGTGTGTGTGTGTGTAATATGAAAAATTGAAAAAAAACACAAGTTCATAAACATGTAATGAACTTTTTCAGTTTTTCATATTACATACTGTCGGATTCACTTCCAATTTTTCTTCCCCACACACACACACATATATATATATACATATAACCCCTCCGAATGGGCAGAATGTGACACAAGGTCAATTTCTTAAGCGGAGTTTAACAGGTTTGAATTCAGAGTTTTCCTTCTCTTAGACGGTTTACCTAGCCAAGATTAAAGAGCCCAGTCTGCCCTGCTATTTACCCATAGCTGGAGGGAGAATTGGATTCATACCTTTCCCAAGGATATTAGCGCTATGTGAAATTCAAACAGCTTCATCTAGGAATTGAACTCGGGTCGATGAGTCCATTTCCTATGACTCTAACCATTAGACCACGCGCCTCCATATACACACACACACACATACACACTAGAAGAACATGAGCCGTTGAGTCACCTATTGAGCACTGTGTAGATAATTGTAATCAGGAAGAAAGTTAGTTTGCAAAATAAATTAAATTTTAAAAAATAAATATGATCATAGAATAAAAAAAAGAAAAAAAGTCTTTTTGCTAAAATTTGCAATTAAGTCAAAAACTGACCCGTCTTAAACTGACCAGCCGTTAGCTGCTAAAAATGAACATATGAATAGGTTCATCTACCACTCATTCTCCATTCTTTCTCTTTTCACTCGCAGAGAAAACTAACATATATAAAGAGTAGTTAATCAAGATATATATAGAGAGAGGGGGAAAGTGACAGGCACAATGTGATTTAAAAGATGGGTGATTTTTTTTTTTTTTTACTTAATTGCAAATTACGACTAGTAATAACCAAATAAAATAGAATTTTTTTTTTTAAGCATAACTTAATCCAAAAACTAAGGAATATTTTATGATGTATTAAGGTATCATTAAGGTAAATAGGAAAAAAGCCTTTAGCAAACAATCATTGATTTACTCAGCTTTAGTATAATAGATTGTAAATTATGTTTGCATCATCATCATGTCACGCCAGCTGCATGGATATGCATGACAATCTTTTCCAACCATCCTTATCATTCATTGTCCCCAGAAGGTCCTCCACACAGCATTCAGTATCTGTACAGAGCTGGTCTATGTAGGTCTTTGCTGAATGGCCTGCACTGGCATGTCCATGTACTGGTTTCCACAGGAGGACATCACTTATGAGTTCATCCTTACTTCTCCAGCAGTGTCCAGTATGTCTTATTTGTCTCACTTGGATGGTTTGTGTGATTGGCAGTAGGTGGCCATATAGCTGCGTCCTTGTGGGATCTTAGCATGTTACATATATTTAGAAAATAAAAATAAAAAAATAAAACACTAGCATTATTTAGTGTACCTTAGCAATAAAAATAAAACAATAATTTGAAAAATGATGACAAATGATAAAATGTTTGAACATCCTTGATGAGGAATCAGAAGAGAACCGAAAGTTTTGTTATCACTTTTCAAATGACAACATTAAGAAAATTGTTAGATGGAAAGATTCAATCTTTCATCGAAAAAGAAAAAAATCCAAAACATGTATTCTATTATTTTCAACAAAATTTGTTTGAATGAAAAGATGTTGACCAAATACACCTCTATATATATATATATATATATATATATATATATAATCTTTATATAAGTACATCCTTATTTCTAGAAATAAAAAGTTAATTTTATCCCAAAACAAAAATACCAGAATTCTATTATTTTCAGTCGAATATCATACAATCAAAATGGATATTATTAGGTATTATTTATTACTAAACTCTACAGCATTGAAACTCTGTAACCTGAAATACCCATGACAAACGGGTTGGGTAAATAGTTACATATCAGTAAAATAGGTGTCCCATCATGGCATAATGGTAAGCAAGCTAGTTGCACAGATCATTAACTACTGAATAGCGAATTTGATCCTTGCTGGATGCCCCATACTTGCGACCTTGTCTCACATCCTACCCAGGACAAATAGATTGGGTAAATACCTACTTATCTATAAGATATTGTTTCTTTTTGTTTCCAATGCACATGGTTTCCTAGGTATGGCGTTAAGCTGCATCTGGTGGAGAGGCTCCAATTCTGGAACTCTGGGGAGTGTAGAGTAACCCTTCATTACCATAACTCCATGGTCCACTCAGACCCAGAGTGGTAGTACCTGTTAGGGTTCCATCTCTGTGTTAAATAGATGAAAAAAAGAATTTAAAAAAAACGAATGAATAAACAAATGTCTTTGGCATAAAATAATTCCAAGGGTTAACATTCCATAATATCCAACCAACCAACCCAGGTTTTGTTTTGTATACTGAAAATGACTTTTTATTTTGTAAAGATTATTTGGTTACCAAACATCTATGGCAGAAAATGGTTCCTTTGTGCATTTATGTTCATACTTATGTAACTAATATACAGACATTTTTGTCTGGCAAAACTAATCAAAGAAAAAGAAACAAAAAATAAACATAGTTTAAACTGAGTATTAATTTCTTTATAGTAACATTCTTTCAATAGACCAACAAAAGTTTCTTTGTAAAAAGCAGATATTTTGAAAAGTAAACTAAGTAGATTTGTACAAAGCAAATCTAAAATTAGAAACAAAACTTATCACTTTGACAAATGGACTTTCCCTTTTTTCTCTTGATAAAGAATATGCAATATATCTCTAGTACAGTATTAAGAGAACATTTCATTATTATTATTATTATTATTATTGAAAAACGCCCTTTGGGTGGTGTAAAAATTAATTTCTGAAAGATATTGCCGGGGGTGGGCAGTTGAAATTCACTGTCAGAGTTTTTACCATAAGTAAGTAAAATCATCAAATTTATCAAAGGTACTAAAAATAAATAAAACAATTTGAAATTGAAACTTAGTTCTAATAACTTTAAATATATATTCAAATAAAACTATATATAAATATATAATCCGGGCCTGTATTTATTAAAACTTGTTTTAAAAAACAATGAGGACCATCTAAGATTGCATGCTCAAATTCTGAATGTATTTATTCTATGTAATGACAATTTTAGGTAATGTGACATAAGCAGTGACATAGTTTTCGGTTACAGACAAATAGAGACCTAATCTCCATTATTAATAGAATTATTTGTCGCCTTGGACATCTCCTTTTTTCTTACATCAACCTTAAAAAAAGAAAAGAATTTGAAGAAAGAGAATCTTTGTACAGAGCATATAAGTAAGTAAAATCATTGGGCGTCCTAATGTTGGTATCAGCCAGACAGCGAGGAAGTCTATCTCCTTTTCACTAGTGCTAGACCAAGGAGATTGTTATTTTGGCATCTAAGGTGTAGCACCACACCTATGATCAGCTCCTCACTGTGCTACCCATACGCTGAGTATACGAAGGCCGGTATCGAATCTGGAACCTTGTGGTTCCTAGTCTGACACTCTACCAACTGAGCTACAAATCAAATCAAGTATGAGGCACCTAGTTAGGATCAAACTCTCTTCTTACTAGTATAATTAGTATACTACACTATGCCCTCATAAAACTAAGAAAGGCCATGAATATAAAGCACCTAGTGAGGTTCAAACTCTAAGTAGGTACTAGTCTGTGAGATTAGCTTGCTAATCATTACATTATTTAGTTTATATAAAGCAACTATAAAATGAATTTAATTTCATAATTTTCCTCCAATGAATAATTATTGTGCAAATTTAAGAAATAAAAAAAATGATTATTTTGATATTAGTTTTGTTTCTTCCAGAATTGTAACCCTCTTGCAAAAAAGCTCTTCTTTTATTATTTGTAATAATCATTTAATTGTCAAAGATTTCTAATTATTATCAACTAGCAGTACCTTTTCTCATTATCTAAGTTCAGTTTGGGACACAAATGTCTGTTATTATCATCAGAAAATACTGCACAAAATTTGCTTCACCAACAACATTGTTTTTTTTTTTTGTTTTTGTTTTTTTCTCTCTTTTTTTTTTTTTTTTTTTTTTTTTTTTTTTTTTTTTGCATGATTCCATAAATAAGAAGCATGATTTGTTATATTGGCTGTAAACCCCTTTTTTTTTTTTTTTTTTTTTTTTCTTATCTGACAGAACTTAGGTAACAAAGTGATTTACAATACTGAAGTCAAAAATTTAATTAAACGTCCCTTGAAAATCTTTTCATAAAAAATGTTTCCTAATTGGGTTCAATACCAGTTCTCGTCAACTCAGCACATGAATATCCTAGCTTGGGTAATTTGATCTGTGCGATAGAGCATCTGGGAGCGGATGGTAGGTGTGGCACCTCACCTCAGCAAAACAATCTCCCTGGTCTAATGCTAGCAAAAAGGGAATAGACTCCCTCACTGTTTGGTTGATACCAACAAAAGGCCACTCCACTTTTATTTATATTGTATTTGGTTTAGAAAAATTAGTTTAAATCCACTTCAAATGGAATATATTGTACAAGATTATGAAGCCCTGTCAGCTTTAGAATAGACCAATTGCACCTCTGCAGAGGGATAAGATCCTCCCCCAATGGGGCTACCTGTTGATCATGGGTGGCCATCTGTGATGCTTAAGGACAGAATCCTGAAAGCTGAGCTGTCCATGGCATGCAACACTTCACTTTGGCCAGTCAGAGAGGCCCCCTTTGATCAATCAAGCCCTAACACCTATATGATTGTCCCAATCCTATTCCCCTTATGGCAACCCCCAACCCATTTTATCATATGGGTGCTAGAAGGTGGTGGCTGAGTGTCTTCATGTCCTATCTGATGGTGAGGTTCCAGTTCTGGAAGTCTGGAGAATGTGGAAGACTCCTTTATCACCATTGCTCCCTGTTGCACTCTGACCTGGAGTGGTAGAAAATTTGTTTACAAAAAAAAATTGAGTTTAAAAACTTTTCTTCCAAACTATCACTACAAATCTTTCAAAACTTTGCCAGCATTAAATGACCCACTGAGGTTGATATGCCGTAAAACAAAACAAACAAGCTTACCAAGTGGAAGTGTTAATGTTGTTCTTCTCATTCAATATAAATTCACAGTCTTGTTCAGGTGGATTTTGACCAAGATGGACAAACTGTTGAATAAGCTAAACTCTGTGCCATTAAACTTGAAAAGCAGTCACAAAGTTTTTCACTTACTTCCAGGAGGAACCAAGATTTAACTCCCTTTATTTACCTCTCCATCTTTTTCAATCAAGATATGTGCATTTAAGTAACTCTCATATCACAGTTTTTAACTCTGTATTTAATCCCTAGTTTTCAAAAAGAAGCTGCTATTAACTCCTACACACACACACACACACACACACACAGTAGTTTTCAACTAATGAATAATAACCAGATTTTAACAATAAGATTTCATATTGTGTTTACTATGTCACCAGTTCTTTATCAAAACATTTTTCTTCTTTAGGCTTATCAAAAAATATATATATATACCAATGAATATTTTACCATCTTTGTTTTTTAATATATATAACAGCTTCATGATAAATAAATTGGATAATGATATCGAACAATGTGGTTCAGAAATATAACTGAAAAATGGAAACCAACTTTTTGAAATTAATTTATTTGATATAAAATGTTTTGCCTATATGGTAATATCCAATGAAAATTTCTAGGTGAAACATAAGTGGAGGCACCTGTGGCATAATGGTTATCCTCATAGGAAATGGACTTGGTGACCCGAGTTCAAAACCAGAACAAGGCTGTTTGAATTTCACTTAGGAAAGGTATGCATCCAGCTATTATCTTTCCCAAAAAATAGTAGGGCAGACTGGGCTCTTTTGGGATAGACTGATCTGTGCCGTGAAGTATTGCATGGCTTTCTACCTCAATAAAACAATCTCTGTAGTGAAAAAGGGATAGACTCCCTCACTGGTTGGCTGATACTGACAATACGCCACTCTGCTGACTTTACTTTGGCTAGGTAACCAGTCTAGGAGAAGAAAAACTCTAAATTTAAACCTGTTAAACTCCGCTTAAGAAATTGACCCTGTGTCTCATCCTATTCATGCAAAGGGGTTAGTAGATATATATTTACCAACCCCTCCACACAAGCAGGATGTGACACAAGGTCAATTTCTGAAGCAGAGTTAAACAGGTTTGAATTTAGAGCTTTTCTTCTCCTAGACTGGTTACCTAGCCAAAGTTAAGAGCCCAGTCTGTCCTGCTATTTACCCATAGCTGAAGGGAGAGTAGAGACGCATACCTTTCCCAAGAGTATTTGCGTGATGTGAAATGCAAACAGCTTTGTCCAGGATTTGAACTCGTGTCGATAAGTCCATTTCCTACGACTTTTACTCCACGAAATTCCATATATATATATATATTATATATATATATATATATATATATATATATATATATATATATTATTAATTCTAACAATTTGTTTTTCCTTTTTCAATCACATTTCATAACTGCAACAACTTAACCTGAATACTGAAATTTTTTTTTTTTTTTTTTTTTTTTTTTTTTTCAATTTGCTGGTGTGCTCCAATTTGATTTGCTGATTGTCATAAATTGCATTTTTTTTTTTTTTTTTTTTTTTTTTTTAACTTTTATATTTGAAACTAAAAGGAAAAGCATTGACTACATCCTGTCACTTGAGTCTGACACAAGGCCACCAGAGTGAGCATTGAACTCACTACAGTAGTGAGATAATCTCATCTTTGCTGTCACCTTGAGTCAGCATCGGATTTGATTAGCTTGTTCAATACTAATTGGGTTTGTAAGCAACCTGAATTCTTGAGTGAGTTTGTTTTTGGTTTTGACTTTTTCAAATGATTTTTGGTCACTCAAAACTGTTATTTCCTATTCTTCCTGTTTATTTATTGATCTACTTTTATCTTAAAGTTCCTTATAATAACCTTACCAATATTAATATATTAGGATTCTATCAAATTTGTTGTTTCACCTCTTTTCAGATTATTTCAAATGACTTCAGTTAATTCACTTTGTTCCTTTCCAATCTGTCAAATTCCTTGGCCTGATTGTTTTTTGTCCACAATCCTGAATAATATTAGAAACAATATTGCATTTTGGCATGACAAGGATTGACTTGCATAATTTATGCGATTTTTAATGTTGTAATTGTTTGTGGATTATAAAACTAAAATATCTTGTTAAATATTTCTTTTTCTTTTACAGACAGCTCTGACTCAAGTGATGGTATTGATGATCAGGAGATTGAATTGTCAAGTAGGTTCAATGATTCTTTCATTGATTTATTGGAATTTTAAATAAACAATTTTTTTAATTTATTATAATTTTTTAAAATTAAATTTTTTAATTTATTACAATTTTTTTATTTTTTTTTAATTTATTACAATTTTTTTTTATTTTAATTTATTACTATTTCAAAATAGATTTGATTTATTATAATTTTATAATGATTTTTTAATTCATTATGATATAAAATTAATTTTTTAATTTATTACAATTCTAAAATTAATTTTTAATTTATTACAATTCTAAAATTAATTTTTTTTAATTTATTACAATTCTTTTAAAATAATCTTTTTATTTTATTATAATTTTAAAATGAATTTTATGCAGTTGAAAATATAAAATGAATTTTAGAGTTAATGCTCAAATGTTTCATAAAATTTTTTTTTTTATTAAATATTTTAATTTTTAAAACCAAAACTTGTCAAATGAAACCAGAAATAAAAATACATTTTTCCCAAAATCTTATGAAAATTTGACATGATTAATATGATCTTAAAATTTTCATTTATTTCATAATTACCAGTGTATATTTTTTAATTGTTGTAAATTATTCCTTTTGCTCATGTAATAAAAAGCCAGTTAGTATTCGAGTCAATAATTTTGAAAAAAGGAATAAATATTTTAGGAAATTAACTTTTAATTTCCTAAAATATTTATTCCCTTTTTCAAAATTATTGACTGAATACTAACTTGCTTTTTATTACATGAGCAAAAGAAATGATTTAATACCAACTAATAATTCTAAAAAAAACTTTCCCAGATGTCATGAATAATAAATTAATAATTATAAATAATTAAAGTTCATAATTTAAATCTTTAACATTCTATATTCATATGTGATCTTATGGATAACAATGTTTTCTTATTTCAGTTACAGATCGATCTGAAAATAGTTCCTTGCTGAAGAGTAGTGGACTATCATTATCTATGGCTTCTCTCTACTCAGGTAAGTTGGTGGTTATTTACAGATTATATAAACTAAAGGAGTAGAAACACCAAAGAAGGAATTGAACCCATTCCCCTCCCCTTATTTTTTAGTGACTTTTAAAGTTTTTGTTTTCTAAGATGGAAATTCTGAAATTATAGATGTTCCTGTTACCTTTAT
>CM042146.1:122307739-122354454 GCA_023376005.1 Doryteuthis pealeii
ATATATACAACTTTTCAAATTCTTTATTGAACTATCATAATTAACACTGCAGATAGCATTTGCTAGTCAGGGCAGACAGAGTTTGGAGAAGAAAAAAGATTTTACAATTGTTTTATTAATTAGATGTATAAAAACAAAAATGGAGTCAATGCTGTTTGGTTACTGACAGTTTCTTGCCTATGTGATTTTAGGCGAGAAAACTACCAGTAACTAAACACTGTTGACTCCAAGTCCATGCTACCAAAACTTAGATATGAATGTTGTATCCACGATATGAGCACTATTATCAATACATATATATATATATATATATATATATGGTGGACTCTCCTATCATGAACTATAGATGAGGTCAGCAGTGAGTGATTTGTTTCCTCCCATGATGTGGATGCTATCAAGACATTTTTGTGTTTTCTCGAGTATGATAGCAGCCCAGCCTTGCTGCGAGCTATGAAACCACATTGACAGATGGAATTTCCTAAAGCAGGAGTCATATGTTTTTGTTTAAAGTTAGACGGTGCTGATCTCGATGTTTTCAGTCTATTTTCTTCAAAGCTCTTTAATCTAGTGAAACGTCTTACGCCATTCTTTCCAATTTGATGGTAGATTTTCCCAAACACTCAGGTTTAATATAATAATTATATATATATATATAATTTCCATATGTGTTGGTTGTCACTGTTTCAGCTTTTACTGGAACGGGTGTGCCAAACGCAGTATTATTGTTGAGTGCTCATATAAAAATAGAGCTGTTATATAATATAATAAAATAATATAATAAAGGTTTTACATATCTATTTATTTTTTGGTGACAAAGGAACAGTCACGACCATTAAGTACACCTCTAATAAATTTATATAAAAATAAAATTCTTCTTATCCAATTGAAATTTTGCAAATAATTTCATCGCTTGGTTTGTTTGTTTTTTTTTTTTTTTTTTTTCTTTTTTTTTTTTTTTTATTAATCATGATGCATGTTGTTTTTGTTTTGTTGTTCATTGTTGTTGTTGTTGTTTGTTGTTTTCACTGTTGTCTGATTTTGGCTTCATCATCAGCACCATCCCCATCAGCAGACACCTCCTCCACCAACACCTCCTCCTCCTCCTCACCTTGTACAAGTATGCTGCCTCTTTGCAATCAGGTGCGTACAATGCCTTAGATTCTCTCTCCTCTCTCTCTCTCACATAAAATCATGCAAATTACCTATTTATTTACTTATTTGCTCTGTATATTCTTAGGATCACTTCTTTTTTTCAATTATAATATAATTTTTTTTCACCCTATGCTTAATATAATATAATATATATATATATATATATATATATATATATATATATAATGTGTGTGTGTGTAATATGAAAAATTGAAAAAAAAACACAAGTTCATAAACATGTAATGAACTTTTTCAGTTTTTCATATTACATACTGTCGGATTCACTTCCACTTTTTCTTCCCACACACACACACACACATATATATATATACATATAACAACCCCTCCGAATGGGCAGAATGTGACACAAGGTCAATTTCTTAAGCGGAGTTTAACAGGTTTGAATTCAGAGTTTTCCTTCTCTTAGACGGTTTACCTAGCCAAGATTAAAGAGCCCAGTCTGCCCTGCTATTTACCCATAGCTAGAGGGAGAATTGGATTCATACCTTTCCCAAGGATATTAGCGCTATGTGAAATTCAAACAGCTTCATCTAGGAATTGAACTCGGGTCGATGAGTCCATTTCCTATGACTCTAACCATTAGACCACGCGCCTCCATATACACACACACACACATACACACTAGAAGAACATGAGCCGTTGAGTCACCTATTGAGCACTGTGTAGATAATTGTAATCAGGAAGAAAGTTAGTTTGCAAAATAAATTAAATTTTAAAAAATAAATATGATCATAGAATAAAAAGAAAAGAAAAAAAGTCTTTTTGCTAAAATTTGCAATTAAGTCAAAAACTGACCCGTCTTAAACTGACCAGCCGTTAGCTGCTAAAAATGAACATATGAATAGGTTCATCTACCACTCATTCTCCATTCTTTCTCTTTTCACTCGCAGAGAAAACTAACATATATAAAGAGTAGTTAATCAAGATATATATAGAGAGAGGGGGAAAGTGACAGGCACAATGTGATTTAAAAGATGGGTGATTTTTTTTTTTTTTTACTTAATTGCAAATTACGACTAGTAATAACCAAATAAAATAGAATTTTTTTTTAAGCATAACTTAATCCAAAAACTAAGGAATATTTTATGATGTATTAAGGTATCATTAAGGTAAATAGGAAAAAAGCCTTTAGCAAACAATCATTGATTTACTCAGCTTTAGTATAATAGATTGTAAATTATGTTTGCATCATCATCATGTCACGCCAGCTGCATGGATATGCATGACAATCTTTTCCAACCATCCTTATCATTCATTGTCCCCAGAAGGTCCTCCACACAGCATTCAGTATCTGTACAGAGCTGGTCTATGTAGGTCTTTGCTGAATGGCCTGCACTGGCATGTCCATGTACTGGTTTCCACAGGAGGACATCACTTATGAGTTCATCCTTACTTCTCCAGCAGTGTCCAGTATGTCTTATTTGTCTCACTTGGATGGTTTGTGTGATTGGCAGTAGGTGGCCATATAGCTGCGTCCTTGTGGGATCTTAGCATGTACATATATTTAGAAAATTATGATTTAAATCTTCAAAAATGACATTAGCATTATTTAGTGTCACCTTAGCAATCAAATAAAAACACTAGCATTATTTAGTGTCACCTTAGCAATAAAAATAAAAACTAGCATTATTTAGTGTCACCTTAGCAATAAAAATAAAACACTAGCATTATTTAGTGTCACCTTAGCAATAAAAATAAAACAATAATTTTGAAAAATGATGACAAATGATAAAATGTTTGAACATCCTTGATGAGGAATCAGAAGAGAACCGAAAGTTTTGTTATCACTTTTCAAAATGACAACATTAAGAAAATTGTTAGATGGAAAGATTCAATCTTTCATCGAAAAAGAAAAAAATCCAAAACATGTATTCTATTATTTTCAACAAAATTTGTTTGAATGAAAAGATGTTGACCAAATACACCTCTATATATATATATATATATATATATATATATAATCTTTATATAAGTACATCCTTATTTCTAGAAATAAAAGTTAATTTATCCCAAACAAAAATACCAGAATTCTATTATTTTCAGTCGAATATCATACAATCAAAATGGATATTATTAGGTATTATTTATTACTAAACTCTACAGCATTGAAACTCTGTAACCTAAAATACCCATGACAAACGGGTTGGGTAAATAGTTACATATCAGTAAAATAGGTGTCCCATCATGGCATAATGGTAAGCAAGCTAGTTGCACAGATCTATAACTACTGAATAGCAAATTTGATACTTGCTGGATGCCCCATACTTGCGACCTTGTCTCACATCCTACCCAGGACAAATAGATTGGGTAAATACCTACTTATCTATAAGATATTGTTTCTTTTTGTTTCCAATGCACATGGTTTCCTAGGTATGGCGTTAAGCTGCATCTGGTGGTGAGGCTCCAATTCTGGAACTCTGGGGAGTGTAGAGTACCCCTTCATTGCCATAACTCCATGGTCCACTCAGACCCAGAGTGGTAGTACCTGTTAGGGTTCCATCTCTGTGTTAAATAGATGAAAAAAAGAATTTAAAAAAAACGAATGAATAAACAAATGTCTTTGGCATAAAATAATTCCAAGGGTTAACATTCCATAATATCCAACCAACCAACCCAGGTTTTGTTTTGTATACTGAAAATGACTTTTTATTTTGTAAAGATTATTTGGTTACCAAACATCTATGGCAGAAAATGGTTCCTTTGTTCATACTTATGTTCATACTTATGTAACTAATATACAGACATTTTTGTCTGGCAAAACTAATCAAAGAAAAAGAAACAAAAACTGAGTATTAATTTCTTTATAGTAACATTCTTTCAATAGACCAACAAAAGTTTCTTTGTAAAAAGCAGATATTTTGCAAAGTAAACTAAATAGATTTGTTTAAAGCAAATTTAAAATTAGAATTAAAACTTTTATCACTTTGACAAATGGACTTTCCCTTTTTTCTCTTGATAAAGAATATGCAATATATCTCTAGTACAGTATTAAGAGAACATTTCATTATTATTATTATTATTATTATTATTGAAAAACGCCCTTTGGGTGGTGTAAAAATTAATTTCTGAAAGATATTGCCGGGGGTGGGCAGTTGAAATTCACTGTCAGAGTTTTTACCATAAGTAAGTAAAATCATCAAATTTATCAAAGGTACTAAAAATAAATAAAACAATTTGAAATTGAAACTTAGTTCTAATAACTTTAAATATATATTCAAATAAAACTATATATAAATATATAATACCGGGCCTGTATTTATTAAAACTTGTTTTAAAAAACAATGAGGACCATCTAAGATTGCATGCTCAAATTCTGAATGTATTTATTCTATGTAATGACAATTTTAGGTAATGTGACATAAGCAGTGACATAGTTTCGGTTACAGACAAATAGAGACCTAATCTCCATTATTAATAGAATTATTTGTCGCCTTGGACATCTCCTTTTTTCTTACATCAACCTTAATAAAAGAAAAGAATTTGAAGAAAGAGAATCTTTGTACAGAGCATATAAGTAAGTAAAATCATTGGGCGTCCTAATGTTGGTATCAGCCAGACAGCGAGGAAGTCTATCTCCTTTTCACTAGTGCTAGACCAAGGAGATTGTTATTTTGGCATCTAAGGTGTAGCACCACACCTATGATCAGCTCCTCACTGTGCTACCCATACGCTGAGTATACGAAGGCCGGTATCGAATCTGGAATCTTGTGGTTCCTAGTCTGACACTCTACCAACTGAGCTACAAATCAAATCAAGTATGAGGCACCTAGTTAGGATCAAACTCTCTTCTTACTAGTATAATTAGTTATACTACACTATGCCCTCATAAAACTAAGAAAGGCCATGAATATAAAGCACCTAGTGAGGTTCAAACTCTAAGTAGGTACTAGTCTGTGAGATTAGCTTGCTAATCATTACATTATTTAGTTTATATAAGCAACTATAAAATGAATTTAATTTCATAATTTTCCTCCAATGAATAATTATTGTGCAAATTTAAGAAATAAAAAAATGATTATTTTGATATTAGTTTTGTTTCTTCCAGAATTGTAACCCTCTTGCAAAAAGCTCTTCTTTTATTATTTGTAATAATCATTTAATTGTCAAAGATTTCTAATTATTATCAACTAGCAGTACCTTTTCTCATTATCTAAGTTCAGTTTGGGACACAAATGTCTGTTATTATCATCAGAAAATACTGCACAAAATTTGCTTCACCAACAGCATTGTTTTTTTGTTTTGTTTTTTCTCTCTTTTTGTTTTTTCTTTTTTTCTCTCTTTTTTTTTTGTTTGTTTTTTTTTTTTTCTTTTTTTTTGCATGATTCCATAAATAAGAAGCATGATTTGTTATATTGCTGTAAACCCCTTTTTTTTTTTCTTTTTTTTTTTTCTTATCTGACAGAACTTAGGTCAACAAAGTGATTTACAATACTGAAGTCAAAAATTTAATTAAACGTCCCTTGAAAATCTTTTCATCAAAAAATGTTTCCTAATTGGGTTCAATACCAGTTCTCATCAACTCAGCACATGAATATCCTAGCTTGGGTAATTTGATCTGTGCGATAGAGCATCTGGGAGCGGATGGTAGGTGTGGCACCTCACCTCAGCAAAACAATCTCCCTGGTCTAATGCTAGCAAAAAGGGAATAGACTCCCTCACTGTTTGGTTGATACCAACAAAAGGCCACTCCACTTTTATTTATATTGTATTTGGTTTAGAAAAATTAGTTTAAATCCACTTCAAATGGAATATATTGTACAAGATTATGAAGCCCTGTCAGCTTTAGAATAGACCAATTGCACCTCTGCAGAGGGATAAGATCCTCCCCCAATGGGGCTACCTGTTGATCATGGGTGGCCATCTGTGATGCTTAAGGACAGAATCCTGAAAGCTGAGCTGTCCATGGCATGCAACACTTCACTTTGGCCAGTCAGAGAGGCCCCCTTTGATCAATCAAGCCCTAACACCTATATGATTGTCCCAATCCTATTCCCCTTATGGCAACCCCCAACCCATTTTATCATATGGGTGCTAGAAGGTGGTGGCTGAGTGTCTTCATGTCCTATCTGATGGTGAGGTTCCAGTTCTGGAAGTCTGGAGAATGTGGAAGACTCCTTTATCACCATTGCTCCCTGTTGCACTCTGACCTGGAGTGGTAGAAAATTTGTTTACAAAAAAAAATTGAGTTTAAAAACTTTTCTTCCAAACTATCGCTACAAATCTTTCAAAACTTTGCCAGCATTAAATGACCCACTGAGGTTGATAAGCAGTAAAACAAAACAAACAATCTTACCAAGTGGAAGTGTTAATGTTGTTCTTCTCATTCAATATAAATTCACAGTCTTGTTCAGGTGGATTTTGACCAAGATGGACAAACTGTTGAATAAGCTAAACTCTGTGCCATTAAACTTGAAAAGCAGTCACAAAGTTTTTCACTTACTTCCAGGAGGAACCAAGATTTAACTCCCTTTATTTACCTCTCCATCTTTTTCAATCAAGATATGTGCATTTAAGTAACTCTCATATCACAGTTTTCTACTCTGTATTTAATCTCTAGTTTTCAAAAAGAAGCTGCTATTAACTCCTACACACACACACACACACAGTAGTTTTCAACTAATGAATAATAACCAGATTTTAACAATAAGATTTCATATTGTGTTTACTATGTCACCAGTTCTTTATCAAAACATTTTTCTTCTTTAGGCTTATCAAAAAATATATATATATACCAATGAATATTTTACCATCTTTTTTTTTTAATATATATAACAGCTTCATGTTGAATAAATTGGATAATGATATCGAACAATGTGGTTCAGAAATATAACTGAAAAATGGAAACCAACTTTTTGAAATTAATTTATTTGATATAAAATGTTTTGCCTATATGGCAATATCCAATGAAAATTTCTAGGTGAAACATAAGTGGAGGCACCTGTGGCATAATGGTTATCCTCATAGGAAATGGACTTGGTGACCAGAGTTCAAAACCAGAACAAGGCTGTTTGAATTTCACTTAGGAAAGGTATGCATCCAGCTATTTTCTTTCCAAAAAAATAGTAGGGCAGACTGGGCACTTTTGGGATAGACTGATCTGTGCGGTAAAGTATTGCATGGCTTTCTACCTCAATAAAACAATCTCTGTAGTGAAAAAGGGATAGACTCCCTCACTGGTTGGCTGATACTGACAATACGCCACTCTGCTGACTTTACTTTGGCTAGGTAACCAGTCTAGGAGAAGAAAAACTCTAAATTTAAACCTGTTAAACTCCGCTTAAGAAATTGACCCTGTGTCTCATCCTATTCATGCAAAGGGTTAGTAGATATATATTTACCAACCCCTCCACACAAGCAGGATGTGACACAAGGTCAATTTCTGAAGCAGAGTTAAACAGGTTTGAATTTAGAGCTTTTCTTCTCCTAGACTGGTTACCTAGCCAAAGTTAAGAGCCCAGTCTGTCCTGCTATTTACCCATAGCTGAAGGGAGAGTAGAGAGCATACCTTTCCCAAGAGTATTTGCGTGATGTGAAATGCAAACAGCTTTGTCCAGGATTTGAACTCGGGTCGATAAGTCCATTTCCTACAACTTTTACTCCACGAAATTCCATATATATATATATATATATATATATATATATATATATATATATATATATATATATATTATTAATTCTAACAATTTTTTTTCCTTTTTCAATCACATTTCATAACTGCAACAACTTAATCTGAATACTGAAATTTTTTTTTTTTTTTTTTTTTTTTTTCAATTTGCTGGTGTGCTCCAATTTGATTTGCTGATTGTCATAAATTGCATTTTTTTTTTTTTTTTTTTTTTTTTTTTTTAACTTTTATATTTGAAACTAAAAGGAAAAGCATTGACTACATCCTGTCACTTGAGTCTGACACAAGGCCACCAGAGTGAGCATTGAACTCACTACAGTAGTGAGTGTCTTGATAATCTCATCTTGCTTATTTGTTGGTCACCAATTTTTAAGTTTTTTGTTTTTTTTTGTTTTTTTCGTTTATAATGAGTTTGTCTAATTTTCCTGAGAAATTATGGTCAAGTCATGTTGAAAGCATCGATTCTCACTAGATCACTGAGGTTAAGCAATGATTAGCTTGTTCAATACTTAATTGGGTAACCGCTTAAGCAGCAACAGATACTGTAAGCAACCTGAATTCTTTGTTTATCAAATGACCCAAAAAGTGTTGATATCTCATAAAACAAATCAACCAAGCTAAGCAGCAATAAGCCTGTTCAATACTTAATTGATTGACCACTTAAGCAATAGCAGGTACTGTAAGTAACCTGAGTCCTATGTTTATCAGAATGACTTGATTTGGCGTCAAATGACCTAAAAAGAGTTGATATGCCATAAAACAAAACAATCAACCAGCCTGAGAAAATAATGTAAATTAACCCCTAATTATCTCCCCTGCCCACTAGGGAATATTGTATATATATATATATATATATATATATATATATATATATATATGAACTCAGGCATTTTGTTGAACTGTTATAACTGGTGTAATTGTTTTGATATTAAATGGGGTTATTTCCTATAAGTCTTCCTGATAACTTATTTATTTATTGATCTACTAGGAAAAAGAAGACTGGGTTAGGGCTTAGGGTCAGAGTTAGGGCTTAGGGTTAGTTTAATGGGAAAATAAATGAATAATTTATCAGTCAAGAGTGGTTCCCCTTTGATCATGTTAGACTTATAGGAAATAACCTTAAACGGTTTATCAGTCTTGTCATTCTACTCTTTACTTTTTAATTCACCATCCTAATATTAATATATTAGGATTCTATCAAATTTGTTGTTTCACCTCTTTTCAGATTATTTCAAATGACTTCAGTGAATTCACTTTGTTTCCTTTCCAATCTGTCAAATTCCTTGGCCTGATTGTTTTTTGTCCACAATCCTGAATAATATTAGAAACAATATTGCATTTTGGCATGACAAGGATTGACTTGCATAATTTATGCGATTTTAATGTTGTAATTGTTTGTGGATTATAAAACTAAAATATCTTGTTAAATATTTCTTTTCTTTTACAGACAGCTCTGACTCAAGTGATGGTATTGATGATCAGGAGATTGAATTGTCAAGTAGGTTCAATGATTCTTTCATTGATTTATTGGAATTTTAAATAAACAATTTTTTTAATTTATTATAATTTTAAAATAAATTTTTAATTTATTACAATTTTTTATTTTTATTTTAATTTATTACAATTTTTTTTTTATTTTAATTTATTACTATTTCAAAATAGATTTGATTCATTATAATTTTATAATGATTTTTTAATTCATTATGATATTAAAATTAATTTTTTAATTTATTACAATTCTAAAATTAATTTTTTAATTTATTACAATTCTAAATTATTTTTTTTTAATTTATTACAATTCTTTTAAAATAATTTTTATTTTATTATAATTTTAAAATGAATTTTATGCAGTTGAAATATAAAATGAATTTTAGAGTTAATGCTCAAATGTTTCATAAAAACATTAAAAAAAAAAATATTTTAATTTTTTAAAACCAAAACTTGTCAAATGAAACCAGAAATAAAAATACATTTTTCCCAAAATCTTATGAAAATTTGACATGATTAATATGATCTTAAAATTTTCATTTATTTCATAATTACCAGCGTATATTTTTTAATTGTTGTAAATTATTCCTTTTGCTCATGTAATAAAAAGCAAGTTAGTAATCGAGTCAATAATTTTGAAAAAAGGAATAAATATTTTAGGAAATTAACTTTTAATTTCCTAAAATATTTATTCCCTTTTTCAAAATTATTGACTTGAATACTAACTTGCTTTTTATTACATGAGCAAAAGAAATGATTTAATACCAACTAATAATTCTAAAAAAACTTTCCAGATGTCATGAATAATTAAATAAATAATTAATAAATTTAAAGTTCAATAATTTAAATCTTTAACATTCTATATTCATATGTGATCTTATGGATAACAATGTTTTCTTATTTCAGTTACAGATCGATCTGAAAATAGTTCCTTGCTGAAGAGTAGTGGACTATCATTATCTATGGCTTCTCTCTACTCAGGTAAGTTTGGTGGTTATTTACAGATTATATAAACTAAAGGAGTAGAAACACCAAAGAAGGAATTGAACCCATTCCCCTCACCCTTATTTTTTAGTGACTTTTAAAGTTTTTGTTTTCTAAGATGGAAATTCTGAAATTATAGATGTTCCTGTTACCTTTATCCATGAAGAATTTTTTTAATTACATTTTCTGAGACTGATAAATTGAATCAAGTTTAAGGACAGTATTTATCATCATCATCATCATTCATGCCAATAGCCTGATCTTTACATAAAGAACAATAAACTTAGGGCTGCCCTGTGGCTGAAATAGTTGTATATCAAGTGGATGCAACAGTTTCCAACATTGTTTTGAAAAAATCTTTTTCATAGCCTCATTGTTCAGTCATCAAAATATTTTCCTTGGATTTCTATGACCTTATGCTACCTTTTTTAGGTAAATTATAGGACCAGTTTAGCTCAGTCGGTAGGGCACTGACTGAGAATCAGAAGGTTCCTGGTTTGATACCAACCCTTACCAACTCAGCGAATGAGTAGCACAGGGATCTGTGCAGTAAAATCAGGAGCTGGTGGTAGGTGTGGCTCTCCACCTCTGACACCAAAACAATCCCCTTGGTCTAACGCAAGTGAAAAGGGGATAGATTCCCTTACTGTCTGGCTGATACCGACATTAGGCTACCCCAACAACTTTTTTATGTTAATTCATCATAAAAGAATAATTCTAGTTTTGATTCAGATAATTTTTCAAGACTTTGAAATTTTTGAAATCACTGGCCCATATGAAATGTTGCATACAGCTAAACTAAATAGATGTGGAGTACATACAACAAATGGGCAAAATCACTGGTTATTTCTTTACCCATCAAAAAAAGGTCTTTTTTTTTTTTTTTTGGCAAATTCATATGTTGCTTGTGCTGTGCATATTCCTTCAAATATTCATATAATTAATTATTTTTCAAATTTGCATTGTGTTCTTTGCCCCTGAAGCTCAAAATCATTTAAATTTTATGAACCATTCTTAACACATGCTTGCACCTACTGCATTTATCCTTTGGCTTCTTCTGCAATTTTCCAAGATTAAACATGAAGGGTAAACAGTTTCAAATGTGCATATCCAGTTATGATTTTCACTAAACTAAATTAAAAATCCTTTTTTTCTGCAAATGATTCTTAAAAAGTATACACACTCCAACAATAATGAGTACATGTCAAAGACACTTCTCAGACTAAATTTTTCAAACCAATATCAAAGGTGTAGAAGTCCGATTACCATCAAATTGGCAGACAAGCTAGCCATAACTCAAATATGGATTCTGCATTGCCACAAGCACAGTATAGAGTGGTGGTTTATTTATCTAAGCACCATAGCTCCATTAAAGTCAGCAGCCAATCAGGACTTTGGGAATGGAATCACCAATATGCAAATATGGAATATTCCAGAGTGCATTATATACCAGTTGCTGGGTGGCACTCCACTTCAGATGCTAAAAAAAATCTCCTTGGTCTAGTGCTAGTGAAAACGGGATAGACTCCCTCACTGTCTTGTTGATTCCGACTTTAGGCCAACCCAATGACTTTACTTACTTGCAATCCCATCTATGAATCAAATTGATCTGTTAGAGACAATGTTTTAAAAGTTTTTTGAACCATATTAATCCATTTACTCTTAAAGAATTGATATTGAAATTAATTATGAAGTTGGAGGTATGTGGTATAATGGTTGTAGGAAATAGACTTGTTGACCCAAGTTCAAATCCTGGATGAAGCTACAGTTCATATAGCACTAATACCCTTGGGAAAGGTATAAATCCAACTACGCTATGGGTAAACAGCAGGAGAGACTGGGCTCTTAACTTTGGCTAGGTAACCAGTCTAGGAGAAGAAAAACTCTGAATTCAAACCTGTTAAACTCTGCTTCGGAAATTGACCTTGTGTCACATCCTGCTTGTGTGGAGGGGTTGGTAAATCTATATCTACTAACCCCTTTGCATGAGTAAGATGAGTCACAGGGTCAATTTCTTAACCAGTCTAGAAGAAGGAAAACTCTGAATTCAAACCTGAACTCTGATTCAAACCTGTTAAAACTCTGCTTGGGGTGGTCACTACTAGAATAGGCTCAGTCCTAATTAGTGATTTATTTTGAATATTTTTTTTTTCTGATGTGTTTACCTATTCAAAATGATTGTGAAGATTTTTTTATATCATATATATAAAGTTGTTGGTGAAGTGGCCTATTGTCAGTATCAGCTGACAGCGAGGGAGTCTATCTCCTTTTTGCTAGTGCTGGACCAGGGAAATTGTTTTTACTGAGTTGGTGCACCAAACCTACCATAAGCTCCCCACTTTATCGCACAGATCAGATTACTCAATCTGTGCTACTCATACGCTAAGTTGGCAGGGACTGGTATCAAACTAGAAACCTTGCCAGTCGAGTGCTCTTCTGAGCTAAATCAGCCCCATAATATCTGAGATTATGAAATACTAAACTGACTTGTGTATAAAAATAACCCAACAATGAAATATTTTGTTTTTAATAAGAAAATCATTTTTTATGAATTTTAGATGCTGATCTTTTTCAAAGGAACAATCCTTCTGAGAAAATGAGGTAAGTTTTATTTTATTTTTCATCAAATGTTCTGGACTAGCCGACCGTACACGCCCTGTCGGCTGAGGCGTTAGAATGCACCGACTGCACCTCTTCAGAGGGGTAAGACTCCCCCAAAGAGGCCACCTGTTGGCCGTGGGTGGCGACCTGTGATGCTTAAGGATAGAACCCAGGTGGCTGAGCAGTCCATGACTTGCAATATTCCACTTTAGGCTTTTCTTGGGCTAGACAGGGGGGTTGGAGAGGCCACCTCCGATCAATCGGCTGGCCACATCAAGCCCTAGCACCTATATGATTGCCCCAGCCCTATTGCCCTTATAGCAACCCCCAATCCTTCTTATCATATGGGTGCTAGAAGGCAGTGGCTGAGGGTCTACATGTCCTTGGAATGACGTTAAACTCTATCTGATGGTGAGGTTCCAGTTTTGGAGGTTTGGAGAATGTGGAGCACCCCTTCATCACCATTGCTCCATGGTCCACTCTAACCCGGAGTGGTAGTACCTGTTAGGGTCCCATCTATGGTTTGAATAGAAAACATGAGTTTATAAACAACCCATAGAGTTTATAAACAAAATTGTATTATGCATTAAGAATGAATTTATTTCACAACTTTGTCTGCATTAAATGACCCACCGAGGTTGATATGCCATAAAACAAACCAAACCAAACCTTGTATACCTTGTGTAGAGAGTGAATACGCTGATCTAGGACTATTTATACGTGACTGTCTGAGAACATTGGGGTGATTACTGAGACTGCAATGGTTACGCGAACTATCTACCTCAAGGTTTTAGCACTCTGTTGCGAGTTATTATATGTCTGGCGTACATGTAGTTGAATGTACTAGTAGACTGAATACTGTGTGATCCAGTATACAACATCAAATCAAATTGTGGAACTAAAAAAATTTAAATTACTTTTGTTATTGATCGATGCCATTGAAATCTTTTATTCTCTTTTCTTAAATTCAATTAGTTGATTATGTCAAGCCCTAGCGCCTATATGATTGTCCCAGTCCTATTGCCCTTATGGCAAGCCCCCAACCCTTTTTAACATATATATGCTAGAAGGTGGTGGCTGAGGGTCTTAGTATCCTGGGTATGATGTTAAACTGCATCTAGTGGTGAAGTTCTAGTTCTGGGGTGGAGTACCCTTTCATCACCATTACTCCCAGGTCCACTTTGGGTCAAATAGATCAAAAATGAGTTTTTTAATTGTGTTTAAAAAAATTGAGTTTGGAAAATAAAATTGAATACATGACATGCCATAAAATCCAACCAACCAACCAACATACTTGATAAACAAGTACTTAGCAACAAACTATTCACTTACTAATCATACCATCGCCACTCAAAAAAAAAGATTTGTCATTGAATAACCCACAAAGGTTGGTATACCATAAAAATAAACAACTAACAATCAACCAAGGGGTTTCTATCTAGAGGAACATCAGCAAAATAAAGAAAAACCACATAGAATTTAACAGGAACTAAAATAGGTCAAAAGAAGTTAATATTTAAGAATCTATTGGTTTTTTTTTGGGGGGGGGGGTATCTTTCTTATATATATTTACCAACCTCTCCACATGACCAGGATGTGACACAATGTCAATTTCTTAAGCAGGATTTGAACTCTGGTTATAAGTCCATTTCCTACAATGCCTTTTATTATAACTACCCAAGTGGACTTTAAGAGGATTCATTTATAATATTATTTGGTGTGATTCATACTTTCATTTTTATTTTGCAATTTCATGACATGAGTATGTTTTATCATTTGAGGAAAGAGTTTAATTGTTATTCTAGTTATAATGTCCTTTGAAAGACATGAATACATTTCTTCTCCTCCCAGCTATATGTAAATAATAGGGCAGAATGTGTTCTTTAGCCTTGGTTAAGCAAACAGTCTAGGAAAAGGAAAACTTTAAACCAGCTTTACTCTGTTTAAAATTGACCTTGTGTCACATCCTGCTATGGTGGAAGGGTTGGATAAATATATACATATAATAAAACTTCAATTGTGGGTGGAGGTGCATGGTGTAATGGTTAGTCATAGGAAATGGACTCATCCACTTGAGTTCAAATCCTGGACGAGGCTGTTTGTATTTCACATAGTGCTAATACCCTTGGGAAAAGTATTAATCCAACTATTGTCCCTCCAGCTATGGGTAAATAGTAGGGTGGAATGGGCTCTTTAATCTTGGATAGGTAACCAGTCTAGGAGAAGGAAAACTCTGATTTCAAACTGTTAAACTCTGCTTAAGTAATTGACCTTATGTCACATCCTGCTTGTGCAGAAGGGCTGGTAAATATATATATATATATATATTTTAAAGATTTTTCTAACTCCTGTCATCGACAAAACATCCATCAATTTCTTCACCCCATAATCTATCCTGATGAAGGTTTAAATAAACCGAAACGTTTAAGCATCGATAACTAAATTCATCTTATTTTTGGAACACTTCGTTTTTCAAATTTCTTAAAATTGTCAGTTTTATTTCCATATTTACTCCCATATATATATATATATATATATAATAAAACTTTAATGGTGTTGATTTGGGGCTCCTTTGTTTAAAAAAAAGCCCAAGAAAAGTTGGAAATTTTATTTTTATTTTATTTTATTTTTTTAATCATTAAGGGAAAACTTTTGGGGTTTTTTTTTCCTATCTTTTTGCTTACATGATATCTACTTTTTAAAGTAATAAACTGAAAAGGTCATGAGTTCAGCATATAGGTCAGTTGGTGCAAAGGCTTACATGCGTTATTTTGAAAGATGTATAGGTAATGGGTGAGGGGGTGGGGATAAGACACTTCTTCTAAGAACTCTCAAAGGAACTGGACATTTAGAAGAAAGAGAAGCACATGTCCCCTCTTATCAAATAACAAGATTTCTACATTCCAAATACAATGACACACACCCAAAGAAAATGAGTAATTATTTAAATGTATTAATTAAAAACAAAAAAAAAAGATAAATATAAATTAATATATATTTAAAAGAATAATTATAAGATAGAGTAAAACTAGTAATAATAAACTAGTTTAAAAGTTAAAATAGTCAAGTCTTTAATAAACTAGTAATAAAATAATAGTTTATCTTCAATAGTTAAAAAAGAAAACTTTGTAATTTAATTTTTAAAAAAAAGATTTAATTTTCTGTTAAAAATAATGTGCCATCAGGATGAAAGTTAATTTAGTGTATTTATGCATTTATGTAACTGTTATAGGTGATATAACCTATGGACATAAATGGAATGCGTCAACAGCTACTATAAGTAATAGGAAAAATTGTGGCTTGACACAAATCAAATGCAAGTCAGCTCATAACTGTATTGGTCGGACGCAATCTCCACTTTCTTTGCTGTAAATTTCTACTCCTTTTGTTCAATACATTTGTATACATTGTTACCAGTCGTTTGTCTTATTTTTGACCCTTAAAACCCAACAACCCAATGAGTTAGACAAGAAGAAAGAAGTTGATTTATCCTATTTCTAGTCACAGTGCTTTAATTAACATGCGGCTTTAATAAATAAAAGATAAGTAATGTTCATGAAGCTTTTATTTTTTTTTTTTTTCTTATTACAGTTTGAATATATTATATATAATATAAATTTATAAACACATAAACAAACACACACACTCACTCACGTGCAGAGAATTTGGAAGATATGAGACACAAAACCAAATGGACAGTTGCTAGCAATAGCTTTCGATTCAGAAATCTTCTGTAGAAGAGATTTTTATCTCAAAATATTAAGAATTAAAAAATTACAGGTTAACAAACAACACCATAGTTACCTTATTTTTCTTTACTTGCATTGTGATAGCCTTCAAAACCAACCACCAAACCAATATTAACACAATGCTTCAAGTAAATTATAAAACACTTTTAATATATATATTTGTTTTTTTTTTTTCAGTGTCAGCTCTACTTTCGAAAGTTGTAACAGTTCTCAAGTGTCGGCAGAATCAGTGGCAATCTCATTACTAAAGAAATTCTCCGAGAAACAACTTCCCAAAGCATCGGATCTTCAGTGGATGGTCTCGGAAAAAGATGCACCCCAAGCAGTAAGCAATTAGTTGTTATTTTTCCAACATTTACATCAGTTTTTATTAAGATTGTTACACGTAATATCTTAATGTATATAATTTATTAAATGTGGAAAAAAATGATGTGAAAGATGAAGAGTTTTGAAGAGGATTTACTCATATTTGAAAAATTTAGTAGACATTTAAAACTGTTGATAATGAGTATCAGAGTTAACAGAGAAATAATAAGAAGAAACACAATGAGTAGTAAGGCTGGGGAAAAGGTTTACTAAGCAAAGATACAAAGTTAACAGAGTTATTAGCAATTGCTAGGTTGAATCAACAAGTCCCATGAGATATTGTTTTTCTCTTTCAATGTTTTGTCAGATATTATTCATAGGAAAAACAGACAATTCCATTCTCATTATTTAGATACTATATGACAAAACCGTTTTGATTATATATATATATATATATATATATATATATATATATATATATTGGAAAAATTGGAAAACACAAGTTTTATAAACGAATAATGTTTATTGTGCCTATACTGCAGTGTTTCGGTCTGTTTAGATAGACCTTCATCAGGGCTTTCATTGGTTTAAGGAAAAATAAATTATTACTGAAAACAAAAAGTCTGCAAGCCTCTGTTTTTGGTTTTTCTTCCTCACATTTGAAGATCAACAAGAAGAAGCCCATCGTACCAAAAACAGAGGCTCGTAGACTTTTTGTTTTCAGTAATAATTTATTTTTCCTTAAACTAACAAAAGCCCTGATTAAGGTCTATCTAAACAGACTGAAAGGAAAGCTTAGTACAGCATAAGGTTATGGAAAGCAAGGCACAAGGTTATAGTATATTACTTTTTGAACATTTCAATTTGCAATGTAAATTTAATACTAAACTGAACCCTTACTTTGTGTCTATCAGATTCACTAAACTAAATCTTTATCTTTTTATTTAACTATATAAAGTAGACATCTAGCTAAAATCAAAGCTTAGTATCGTACAAGGTTATACTCACCTTCCAAGTAGAAAGAGCTTACTTGCCTTGAAAATCAGCATTTGAAATAGTGTTTTTATTTTGTTTTGTTTTTTTTCTCTGGGCTTAAATATCAACCATTGGTGAGTGAGTACACACCTATTTCATCTTGAAAAGCAAACCCTAATATTCATTTATTCAGCTTAGTTTAATATAGCGTGCCCAGTGAGGATCAAACTCATTACAGGAATATGTTGTCTAAATTAAATAGTCTCAGTTTCCCCCTTTATTTATTTAATTAGTTATCAACTTGATTCATTCTACTGACATGGATGGTAGGTGAGTAAGAATTTAGGTAAACCACTCTCCCATTAGTTCCTTGGTAGTAGCAACTTTAAAAATCTGTTTTTATCAGACAAAAAAAAATGTTTTGCAATATGGTATCATATAAAGAATAACTTTTTGTTCGCTAAGATTATGTAGACTTGTAATTTTCTTTATTGTATTTTAACATGTGCTTTTTTTTTTCTTTTGCAGTTGCTTCCTCTTCCAAATTCCTATCCTATTTCACCAGATGATGTTGACTCTGTCGACTTGAGAAACAGAGTATGTAATTTTTCACAACCTCCCCCCTCCTGTCTCCTAGCAATGACACCTCTGTAGATAACATTATGAGATGCTGAGAATAGATAACTTAAAACTATTACTACATCTGTCCCATAATAATTGTTACATTTAGTGTATGGATATATATATATATATATATGCAAATGTAGCAACTATTATGGGTCAGGCTCTATGTAGAGGACTGTTCATAAGATGTCACCCTGGCGCAACACCATGAAGCTAGGAGGTCCAGAAGAAAGCAGCAGCAACAAAGCACTGGCACATCAACATCTTCAGGGACAGCCTTCACATGCGATATCTGTGGTCGAGAATATTTTTCTAACATTGGACTTTACAGTCACAGGAGACGCTGTAACTTCAGGGGCACAAAAATATATTATAGTCTTCCGAGACTGAAATGCCCATAATAATAATAATAATAATAATAATAATGGTCAGATAGTAATTTTAACCAGAAACCATTAAAGATGTTTAAAACTGATAATTTTCAAAAATTGGCTTGATTTGATCAGTTCTTTACTAAGCTTAGCTTAGATGTGACAAAAAGTCAGAAGTTTGAGGCACCCAGTGAGAATCAAATTCATTAACAATGGTCTCTAATCTTGCTTGCTAACTATTACACCATGTGAGGTGTCCACATGATTTTTGTTGGTTGGTTCTTTGATTTAATGGCATATCAACACTCGTGGGTTATTTAATGCCATTTTTTTTTAATATACATGATTTGTGGCATAGTGGTTAGTTAACTTGTTGGACTGCAATGGTGTAGTTAGCCAGTTTGAACTTCAGTCATGCTGTTACGTTCACTTTTAGACTAATACCCTTGGGAAATGTATGAACCTCCTCATCCCTCCAGCTATGGGTTAAATAGTACCACTACTGTTCTCCTTCAAGGATGACTTTGGCAAAAATAACCCACAAAGGTTGATATGTCTTTTAAACAAAGAAAGCTAATTTCACATCTTTCTAGAGAGAATAATTTCTGACAATTACAAAATGACAAGAATAAAATGCTCTAAAAATTCTATTAAAACTTTTTTTTTTCTGTACTTCTAAAATATTATGTCTCTCCACATCGGATCATACATTGGATTTTATGAGAACAATTTTATTTACTTTTTTTCTCCATTCTCTTTACTTTTCAGACAAGATTGCGAGGAAATTTGGAATGGGCTCCTCCTCGAGCACAGATTATTTTCAGCATTCATCCTTCATCCAAGTAAGTCATATTTATTTTATGAACTCTCCTGTTAATGAAAATTAAGAACAACTTATTTCCAGGTGGCCTTTCCCCTGCTAAAGGCAGCACCTGTCCTTTCACCTAAAAGGGTTAAAGGTTGGGTTTTGCTGGCCAACTCCCACTGGTGTGTCCATGTAAAAGTACGCATTGGAGAACATCACATATGAACTCGTCTTTGTTTCTCCAGCTGTGTCCAGCATGTCTTGTTCGTCTTACAGGAATGGTTTGTATGATAGGAGGCAAGTGGCCATATAACTGCTTTTTTGTAGAATGAGAAATAATCAAAGCAGTTAGAGAAAAAAGAAAGAACATATTTTGAATATAAAAACTCGAAATAAATTTTTCCAATTAGTTTTTTCATCATTATCATCATCATAATGTCGTGCTAGCAGCAGAGATATCCATGACAATCTCTTACCAACCATCCCAATCATTCATTGCCTCTGGCAGGTCCTCTGTGCAGCATCCAGTATCCATACAGAGCTGGTTAATGTACATCTTTGAACGGCTCGCATTGGCATTCCTATGTACTGGCTTCGACAGGAAAACATCACTTATGAGTTCATCCTTACTTCTCCAATAGTGTGCAACATGTTCTGTTCATCTCACTCAGATGGTTTATGTGATAGGTGGCAAGTGGCCATACAGCTGCTTTCTTGTGGGATGTTGTTTCCATAATTTGTTTAACTCTTAACATCCCATATCGCCTCATTCCACCTGTCCGGAAGTCACATTCGTTTTCCTAATCCGACCCAAACGATAGCCTTTGTCTAAATATAATATTAAACATATTTAGAAGTTTTTATTTTAAGGGAAATAACAGGTAACTTTAAATGAAAAGGACATTTTTTGCATTTTTGATTGATCCTTGATTTTTTTCAAGTCCAGAGTCCTCTGGACTTGAAAAAAATTCTCAACAGGATGTTAAGAGTAGTATTATCTGCATTATTCGGACTATTGTCCCCATCTTCATTGTTATTTATACAACGTTTTGGCCGATATGCCCTCCGGCCTTCTTCAGGTATTTCTTCTCGGACTCGGGAACCTTCTTTTTGAACTCGGGAACTTTCTTGTCCTTCGGGAACTTTGTTGTACAAATAACAATGAAGATGGGGACAATAGTCCGAATAACGCAAATGATACTAATCTTCAAGCCTCATCTCAAACATTCAGAGAAATAGGATGTTAAGAGTTAAGATCACACGCAGTATTCTAGTGCAGAAAATGAAAAATCCTAAATCTTTGTCTGCCTATGTCCTTCACCTACTTAAATAATTAAAACTAATTTTCTAATATTCCTTATGTGTGTATGTTTCAAATATAAAATCTTTTTTCTTCTTCAGGCGTTCTGCAGCAATCCCAAAGCAAAATTATCGATGTGCAGGTTGTGGTACACGTGTAGAACCAGGTAAGAATTTCTACCTTTACCCTCCCCCTCCCCTCGCAAAAGAATATTTTTTGTCTCAATTGATATAAAGTTTCAAATTTCATTTCTAATAATGACCAGTTGTTGAGATAGAGATTGTAAATTGTGTTGTCCTCACCACCAACCCCCACCCCCACTCACGCAAGTGAAGAAGAGCTCCACCTGCCAGGGAAATTTGAAAAATCCTCCTACCCTTCTCCCAGTACCAACACCCATTAATGATTTTAACTATTAATTAAATACTCATTGATAAACTTACACAATTCCTGGTATTGGGACGTAAACTGACATAGTTTCGGTTACAGACAGACAGACACTGAATCTTCATTATAATAATAAGATAATTCACAATAGTATTAACCTTGTTTAATAATTTGAATCTTTTTTATCAATCATTGTTAATTATTTTTCTTACTTTGTCAATCAATTATTAATTAATCTTCAGCTCTGAGATTATTTGGTTTTCTTTAAGGATTTCAAAAATCTCAATAGTTCCCCAATTATTGTCAAATCTCGAATTTGCTTTTTGCTTTCAAGCTAAATATGTTTTTTTTTTCTTAATATTTTCTCTCCTTCTTCTTTGTCTTTTCAGCCTACATGAAACGTTTTCGTTACTGTGAATATTTAGGGAAATATTTCTGCCAATGTTGCCACACAAATGCATCTGCCTTAATTCCAGGCAGAATTCTACAGAAATGGGATTTCAGCAAATATTACGTGTCAAAATTTTCTTATGACTTTTTAGCAAAAATCTATAACGAACCGTTTTTCAACTTGGAAGACATTAATTCTGTTCTTTACCGAAAAGTTAAAGCGTTGGAGAATATTAAACAATTCCGTCAACAGTTGGTCCATCTTGCAACCCTCATGAAAATCTGCAGACATGCCAGTACCACGTAAGTCTTGATAAATTTGGTCAATTAGATCATGTGTACATTTTAACCTTATTTGAAAATTAGAATTATGGGGTTGATATATATACCCCCTCCCCACTGTTTTCAATTTTTTTGGCATGGATTGGGGCTTTCTTTAATGTTTCATTTTTATAAGATATTACAGAAATAGAAATAAAAAAATTCAATTTGGTGAATAGAGTTTTGGGGGTTTTGTTTTTCACTTTAAAAAAGCATTAAGATTATAAAATTTATGTTATTTAGATTTTTCATATTGTTGTCCTCATCTTTATTGTTATATACTAAATGTTTTGGCTTTCTTCATGAAACTTAAGAGTTCTCGAGCTTGACAAGATACTTTGCTAATCTATGTGGTTGCATAAGATTATTGTCAATCCCCTGTATTTTTAAAGGGATGGCCCCTTTTCATATCACGGGCGGGACTTTGCATGGAATAGTACAGAAAGCCCGCCAAATTAAGTGAAGTCACATGGGACCTGGTTTGGTCCTCAGTTTTCAGTTAGACGTCGGGCAGATAAGGTCTTTCTGCCTTAGCTGAAGCTCACTGCATACGTGCGCTATGCTAGTCAGATATTTAGTTACATGAAATGTATAGTTAAGGAAATAAAAGCTTAAGAAAAATAACACGGTCTTGTGATTAATGGGTGTCTTGGTAACAAGACTGATGAACCAAAAAGAAATGAGTTAAGTGCGACTGACCAAGACGAAGTCCCCAAGAAGAAGAACCTAAGATAGAAGATCAACAAAAGAAGAAGTACGTAAAGAAGAAGGGTATGCAACAACTTGAAGAAGGTTGTAGGGCACATCAACTGAAACGTTGTGTAGATAACAATAAAGATGAGGACAACAGTCCGAAAAATCTAAATAATAAAAGTTATCACACCTCATCTCTAAAATTCAGACCAATTATAGAATTTGTTCTGATTTTGAATGTCCTACTTTACATATTAATAATGAAATTTATTGTGTACAGTGCTCAGGTACACCACAACTCATCAAAGTCTCTTGTCAAGTACACAGAATAATGTATTAGTGTCAGGAACATGAACATTACTATTATTACTGTAAACCTTGACTAATCTAACACATCCACCCTGTTAGTGGGACTTAGACTACACCAACTCCCTCTCTGTGGTGGGATAAGACCCCCAACCCCCCCAAAAAAGGAATTTCCTGGGTATGACTATAAGCTGCATCTGCTGTATTATCCATAAGGAGGGGGGCGCTAAAATTGTATGAAAAGAAAGCATGAAAGGAGCCCAAAGAAGCTTGAAGCCTAGGGATCCAACAGTGTCTAAGGAGTGTGGAGTGCTCTTTCATTGCCATTACTCCCAGTTCCACTCTGACCTGGAGTAGTTGGATCTGTTAAGGGGTCCTACCTATGGGTCAAATTGATCTGTTTAAAAATGATTTGTATTCAATAGAAATACTTAATACCATATAACTAAATTATTTGTGTTAAGGATAGTTACTTAAAGCTATAATTGTTTACTAAGGATTATTATTTGTTACTTGAAACCATATAACTATGTGCAAACAAATGACTATAACTAAATAGAAATAATTACTTGAAACTATATAATTATTAGTATTAGATAGGAATACTTGAAACCATATAACAGTGTGCAAATTATTTGTATTAGATATGAATATTTGATATCACATAACCGTGTGCAAAATTCTGTTAAGAAATAACTTCACAAAAAATATAAATGTACAATGAACGCAATTCCCTAACCTCTAGGCATAAAATAATCCTAGACAGGTTAACATGCCATTAAAATCAATCATTTATTTTACATCCTTTTATTATGATGTAGGTAATATTTCTCAGTAACGTAAAGGTTGGGTTGATTAATGTTTGTTCAACTAAAATTTACTCTAGAAAATTTGGCGTAAAATCAAAATGACGTCAATTGAGATATTACTCTCTTCTATTGATTATACAGTGTGAATTTTAGTGAAGATCTTCAGTTTCGGTCATTCAAGTTAAATGGAACACTTTCCAAGGGAAATAACTCTGTTGAAAGCGAGTTTCACAGGAATATCTATGTCATTATTTCAATTGTCATGGTGTAATGGTTAGCAAGTTTGGTCTTGAAGATTTTATACTACTGAAAACCGAGTTCGATCCTTATTGGATGCCCCTTGCTTGTGACCTTGTGTCAAATCCTACCCGTAGGGTAGATAATTTTTTATGATAATGTCATTAATTCATTTTTTTTTTTTTTTTTTTTTTTTTTGAGGCGTAGGGTTGTGTCATAATAAAAGGATGTAAAATAAATGATTGATTTTAATGGCATGTCAACCTGTCTAGGCTTATTTTATGCCTAGAGGTTAGGGAATTGCGTTCATTGTACATTTATATTTACATATAAATTATGCAGTTTAAATATTTGGGGGGGGTTGAATAATGAAAATTAAAATCTCTTAATCCGTGTAGAATATTTGGCATAAGGATTAACAAGATTTAGAAATGTCCTTTTTTTTATCCTAATTTACTAATTCTTATCTTTAGTTAATGTACACAAAAGATCAGTTTTACCCACCAAAAAAGTATAAAATGGATTATTAACTTAATATTGAACTAAAATTTTCACTGTATAATGTTCGATCTATGTGATTAATATTCATCACAGAATTAAGTGCATTAACAAGGAAGATTTGGAAAATAGATTATTGTCATCTAAAATAAATGCTTTTTTTTTCTCATAACCTGATAGACAATTCTAAGTTGAATTTTGATTTGAAAGTTTCACTGTATAATGTACAATCTATGTGATTTAATTACATTAACAAGAAAAATGAAAAATAGGTATTTGTATAAAATAAATGACTTTTTGATCATTAGGCTATGAACTTACTCCAATTCCTCCAGTCTCTTTTCCAAAACCCTTGGACACCTCCTCCCCTCCTCCTCCTACTACTACTACTACTTACTATTATTATTCACGTTTTAAAAAAAATTCTTACAAGTATTTTTTTTTCTCCTGAAATTTTCTTAGCTTGATTTATTCATTTCATTTTCCAGAATTTATCCTGATATTGAAAGACTTCCAACTCATCTTGTGAAAGAAATTCACACATATTCAATTGCAGACCTCATAGGGGTAAATATCACATCTTGTCATATTTTGTCTCGAGCTTTTTAGGATTTGTCAAATTTTCATCTTTTGATCAGTCATTTGTAGCACACACACCGTCTAAGTTTTTTTGTTGACACTGACAAACTATTTTAAAGTAATCCCCCTTTTATCCAAGAGAACGGTTCATTACGCCGAATATCACTTGTCGAAAAACTGACTGCACGGAATATAATTACATAGAAATAATCGCTTCATCGAAGGGTTGTTAAAAAAAAAAATAATCAGCAAGCCAAATTCAAAGGAAGATAATTTTTATATATGAATCGGATTTTTTAAAATTCTGTGTAATTTTAAAATGACACCATGTTGTAAATAGTATTTGTTCATTTACAATAAGAAAATATCAAAGAATAAATGAGTATGCAATTTCCAAACCAAGTGAATTATTTGTATTCTCCCTTATATATTGTTGTGTGGTGCATCATGGGACAGTTGAAACCTGAGTCGTCGGGGGGGGGGGGTAGTTTAGTTTGAGGGTATGATGGGAAGGCTGGTTTTCTTTGTGTGAGTTTTAAGGGGACACTAGTCTACTGTTGTAGGAATTTCACGATTTATATAATATATATATATATATATATATATATATATATATATATACTTTCAATAAAAAAGAGAAAACTTAACAAACCGTTATTTGGCTATTATAAATTTATTTCGACCAGAACTCAGTATGACCCTAGTCTCAATAAGACCGGTCGATATAAATTTATAATATCCAAATGACGGTTTGTTAAGTTTTTCTTTCTTATTGAAAGTGTAAATATTGCTCTGTATATAATTAATTTATTAATTATCTTACATTGAGCTCTCTTAGATATTTATAAAAATCCTTGTATAAATCTATAAGGGTGCATCTGCATGGGCATGCATTGTGGATATACAGGAGATATTGATGAATCCAAATATCCCCTAAATACCAGTCAATTGGCTACTTTTATCTATATATATATATATATATATATATATATATATACCAAGCGTGTTGGTAAATCCTCGCGGTGAGAAAAAAAACAGCAAATAGTTTGATTGTAAAAATATACTACCAAACATCATATATATATAATACATATATATATATATATATATATATGTGCATGTGTAAGTGAGAAAAATGGAAGTGAATACGACAATTATGTTGAAAGATAAATGGAAAGAGAATGTTGTATGGATAAAAATGTATTTATTGAAATGCTGAAGTGTGTTTTGACCAAGAGTTTGTCCTTGTATACATAGTATCCTATTTAATATTATTTCAAATATGATTATTATTATTTTATTTTATATTCAACATAATACTAAATAGGATACTATATATATACAAGGACAAACTTTTGGTTGAAACCTGCGTCAGCATTTCAATAAATGAATTTATATCGATACATTTTCTTTCCATTTATCTTTCAACATCTATATATATATATATATATATATATATATGTGTGTGTGTGTGTGTGTTATGGTAATTTACCACACATGCATGAACTCTTTCAACTATAAATAGTAGCAGGTTCTGCACTTAAGCGAGAGTTAATATTTCAGCGGATAGTTGATAAGAAAGTCTTGTGTCTTTTGTATATGTCATTTGTATATGTTTGTACTACTGTTCTTTGTTAATATATTTGTTTAACTCCTTTCCTCTCTTGTGTCTTTATTCTGGACCCTAACCAGGTCACAACAATATATATATATATATATATATATATAATATACCAAATAAAAAGCCTAAATTTGTAATGACCACAATTATTTTCACTTTTCCAAACATTTGTTCATCTAAAATTAACAATCTTTTAATCATTTGTCTTTTCAGGTAAGAAATGGTGAACTGTTGCCATTATTAAAGAATATTGTCACTACAGGAATTTCTCATGTCAAAGAATGTGAGGTAAGTATATCTTTCAAATGTTCATTAGAATTATTTGCTGTTCTTTATGTTTAGCCCTCACTAGGCATCATGAAGGGCATTTGGCTGTAAAATGTCCTTGATAATAAACTGTAGCGAGAGGGAAGATTTGCCTCATGGAGCAAAACTGGCACAAACCTATCTGGCTTGCAGGTTGAGTGGAAATAGAAAATATCGCTGCCTTGGCACTAAAAGTTAAATAAGCACGATCTCAAAGCCAAGAGATATGATGAGAGTAAATTTGCACATATGCAAATTTTTTCTCGGGTCACTGTACATAAAACCAAGCACAACCAAGAAGGGGGTAAAATACATCAAAGCTGTGAACAAGTTGTATGAGGAAAATTGTTGGAATATTGTTACGCGATTGTGAAACTTTGCTACTTTGTAGTAATGATATATAACGATACAAGGACAAGATATGATACACGTCTTGTTTATTTAAGTAAAAGTATAAGATTGCAAAGATACAAATAACAACCAGAACACAATATGTGAATTAATACAAACGCAATAACGTAACTATCAAAACTACCACAAGAATAGTTATTAATGTGGAGGTGACAACTTATCACAGCGATGAAGAAAGTTTGTGATCGGACTTTAAAATTGGAGAAAGAGATTAGCCTAAGCAATTTCACAACCAATATAAACAAACGCTAGAACATAGAAATACCTGGGTTGGTATCCAGGCGTGTAATAGTCTAAATAACCCCACTGCCTTGTGGTTATCCTCTGAATAGGAAAAGGCTAAGGGAGAAAACCCTGACATAAATCACGGCTTAGACTCCGTTAGGCAGTTCAGTGTGTAAAACACTATCTGGCAACTCCTGCAGCCAAACTGACGCCGAATGTATTGGTTTACCATTCCTTCAGATCACGCCAGCGAGGCAGAGAGGGAAGCCCTGTCAATTGGGCAACCCAGGGCCTCCATACATCTTGCCCAGGCTTTTTTTTTTTCTTTTTTTTTCTCCTCGATAAACAAAAGAAGAAAAAAACTTGTCATATTTTTTTCTATTCATGAAATGTTGTGAGACTAAATAAATGGAATTACAACCTGGAATTCCATTTTTTCATGAACAGAAAACTTTTGTATTCTTATTTATTCTTTTTTCTTTTTAATCTTTTTCAGCATTGTCCATGTCTTGGATTCATTTGTGAACTTTGTAACAATGAGCATGATATTATCTTCCCATTCCAACTGAGTAAAGCCATCAACTGCCCAGGTAAGAGATTGCAAATACATCCTCAATATTATTTACACATACTACTACTACAGTGTAACGGACATGGCGACCCAAGTTCAAATCTGGATAAGGCTGTTTGAATTTCACATAATGCTCATACCCTTGGGAAAAGTATACAGCCAAAAGTATACAGCAGACTGGGCTCTTTAACCTTGGTTAAGCAACCAGTCTAGGAAAAGAAAAATTCTGAATTCAAACCTGTTAAAACTCCACTTAAAAATTGACCTTGTGTTACATCCTGCTCATGCGGAGGGGTTGGTAAATATGTACTACCATATATATATATATATATATATATATATATATACTAGAATATGAACGATCCAAAATATTCAACCTCAAACGGTGTTATTTACCATATATTACATTGCAGTCACATCACACTGAAAGCACCTGTTGCCGCTAGATCAGCAAGATTAAGTTGCAATGAGCTTATTCGATACTTTTAATTGTGGAGACCACTTAAGCAACAACAGATACTGTAAGTGAGTAGCAAGAATTTCTAGAGATTAATTTTAGCTTAATCAATTTCGCAACCAATATAAACAAACGCGAGAACATAGAAATGATGGATAAATCCGGAAAGACATCCCCTCTATGCAGAGCTTTCATCTGGTAAGAGACAAATTGGTCGCCCCCAGCTGTGTTTCAAGGATGTCTGCAAGAATGATCTCAGGTGTTTTGGCATTGCCCTTCCAGCTGGGAAAATTTGGCTCAGGACCGCCCTCGTGACAGCAGGCTCTTTGTAGAGGACTGTTCATGTCAGAAGTCATTCTGACGCAACAAAATGAAGCTAAGAGGTCCAGAAGAAAGCAGCGGCAACAAAACACAGGCACATCAACATCTTCAGGGACAGCCTTCACATGCGACATCTGTGATCGAGAATGTTTTTCAAACGTCAGACTTCACAGTCACAGGAGGCGCTGTAACTTCATGGGAATAAAAACTTTATTATAGTCTTCCGAGACTGAAATGCCAATAAATAAAATTTTAGATTTGAAATTATTTCTTCTATACTGATTGATATGATAAATACTGGGTCATTTTTAACAAACTTGGAGCAGAATTAATTAACCAACAATAGCATCCGCTCTTGGCAAGTGATTAGTCACATCTCAATTAAAACCTAAACTAATTCATGCCTGAAATCCCGCGCATTCAGGCGGGTCCAGTTAGGGTCATCATAAATCAATCAAAACCCTAATGGTTATAGAAATTCCTCCCTCCAATTTTAAATCTAACAAACTCTTACTCAAAAATATTCTTACTACAGTATGTACATAATTCATTGACTATCTATGAATTATGTAACACTCATACACTGAGTTGTTGAAGGCCGGTATAGAATCCTGAACCCCTTGGGATTCCTAATCAGATGCTCTACTGACTGCACTAAATTTGTAAAGTTTCTTAAATTCACTGGTCCAATTTACCCTGGTTTGATTGAGGGGGGGGGGCACTACTCATATCATGTGTCGTGGGCAGGAACAGTCTGAGCCCATCCCTCTCCAGGTCTACATCTGGTTTGAACTCAGTTTTCCTTCTCTTAGACTGGTTGCCATTCCAGGCTTACAGAGCCATCTGCCCTACTATTTGCCCATAACTGAAGAGAGAATAGCCTGATGCATGCCTTTCTAAAGGGTATTAATTCTATGGGAAATGCAAACAGCCTCATCCAGGATTTGAACATGGATAACTGAATCTACTTCCTACAACAATACCTCTGAATACAATGTGATAAAAAATATGTTCTAATTTGAATGGTCAAAAACTGTTTGATTTTTTTTTTTTTTTCATTACAAAAACTTTATAAGTAGAAAAATAAGAAGAACTTCAAATTGCATCCAATTGTTAATATTGCAAAATTGTCTCACATCAATTGAATGATTTTCACAATCTACCTATATTTTATATCTATTTTCTTTTTCAAAGCAATTTCTGAATAAAGTTTAGTGTGATTTGAACCTGCACCCTATCCTTCATAATATCCAAGCCTCAGCTTGTTTATTTCCAGCATTGGTTTTATTAAATTTTCTTAACTAATCTAGAAAAAAATTATTTCAAATCAAAACAAAAATTAAAATATTTGCTCTTCAGTTACATACTTCCAAAATTCATAATATTGAAGAAAAATTTTTGATGTAGAAAATTATCCAAAAACTCTTATAATTTTTTAAAAAACTTTTCTATTTTCAATTTCTTTTAATTGACTATAAATAGTTTTTATTAATCAGAACAACAATATTTATTGAATTATAAAAGTTTTGTCATTATAAGTTAAAGAAATTGATATATTGATTACATTAAGAATCTTTGTTATTTACTAATGATTGCCTCATCTAAATTTCAAAACATTTTTAAATTTCAAGAAAATATTTTTAAAGCCATAATCACTCAATTTTTTTTACTTTCTTTAAATTAAGTAAATTTTTTCTTTAATTTTTTTTTAAGTCACAGCAATCAGGTTTGTGTCTTTTTTTTTTCTTTTTAAAATCTTTTTAAAAATTATTTTTAAAATATCTAAATTCCTTTCAGCCTTAATATTTTTTTTTTTCCTTGGATAATTTGGCATTCCATATTTGGGAGGTTAGCAGATCCCTTGCACCAAGCTCATCTTTTTGGTCCACTGAGCATTGCACGTCACAACTGTACACTTAGCTCTTCTTTTTATTTATTTTTCTAAATTATCAAATGAACCTGAAAGGTGGCATTAAATCCCAGCTTTTCTTTTCTTAAGTTTTTTTTTTATTTTTTTTATTTTGCTATTTTCTTACCGAATAATTTCCCTTAATTTTTTTTATAACTTTTGGTGCATGATGGAAAAGGCTAATTTTTGTTGCTCAGTTTTCGCTTTGAAAACATGTAGAAAAAAAAGGGAGATAATTCTTTAAAAGGTCAGGGGAGACAACTTGCTTTTTTGGGCTAGCCCCAGCTAAAGAATTTTTTTTTTTTTTGCTTTCTTTCCTGCCTGGTTAGAAATTCTTTCTTTTTTTTTTTTTTTTTTTATTCCATGAAAATATAAATTTTAATAAATTGCTTTTGTCGAATAATTTCTAAACTACAGAATTTATGAGGCATTTTGAAATAAATATAAGAAAGCTTAAATTTTAAATTCTTAATCATTATATTTGATAGATTTACAGTAAAATATAAGTACTTCGTTTTTTTTCTTTATATTCAAAAAAATTAATTCTGCCAATTGTTGAAATTATTTGATCAATAAGCTGGCTTGATATTAGGATCAAGTGGGTTCAACTCATACTGTTTCATATTTTACAATTTTCACACACCTAGGTATATATATATATATAGAGAGAGAGAGAGATTCTGTATGTCTGTCTTTCTTTATGTTTGTTTGCACAATGACTGTATACACATCCTTTTATTAAAGGAAAATTCATGGAAACCAGCAAAGACCAAAGTTCATTAAAATCCACTCCCTATTTTTGTCATTGGGGATAAAAAGATTTTTACCCCCTCATTAAACAAAACAAGAATATATAAAGAATAAAAGATAATAAAACTAATATATAAAAAAATAATTTTTATCAATCTATATATAAATATAGATAAAAGATTCATTCTTAACTTTTTATATCCCAAGCAACGCCGGGTGGATCTGCTAGTTATCTTTAAAAGTCAACTTATGAAAAAATTTTGTTATTTTATTGCTGGATAATAACAACAACCATAAAACTTTCCTCTCCCCGTTTTTCTTGAGTGAGTGAAAGGAAAAACTTGTCTTTTCGGTGAATTATAGAAAGTTATTTCCCTTTCTGCCAATTTATTGATACACATGAAATTTAAGGAAATTATTTCTACCAATTTACTAATACACAAGAAGTTAATTAAAATTTCTTCTACCAATTCATTAATACACATGAAGTTAAAGCATATATATATATATATATATATATATATATATATATATATATATATATACTTGGTGTTGAGGATCATTCCATGCGGGATTCTTCTGTAGTGATACGAAAGCTCGATGTACATTGTTTTAGGTGTGTGTGAAAAGACAGAGCAATATAGATGAATAAGTGAAGGAAAAGACTTTAAATTTTCTTTGTGTAATAATTTATTTCATTTGTGACAAGCATCTCTCTCTCTCTCTCTCTCTATATATATATATATATATATATATATATATATATATATATATAAACAAGATTTGGCATTAAATAATCCACAAGGGTTGATTTATCATTAAACACCAACCTGCCAATAATTTATTTATTTAGTTTGTTGTTTTTCAATCATTTTTCACTGTTGAATATTTTGTGAATGTGATGTCATCTTCAGATTGATCATGATGGCCATTTTCTCCTTGTCAATTTCTTCTGCAACTAAAAATTTGCGGCGTTTGATAATGGCATAAACACTTGTGTCAGTTAAGATAAGAAGAAAAAAAAATGTCTGTTAATTCATCTCGAACTGTTGGCTAAAATCATCTGTGCTTTATTTTATTGCATTGAATATAGATGAAGGGGAGGGGGGAGGTGCAAGGGATGATAAACATTTATATAATAGACATTACTTATGGACTTTTTTTTATTTGACTTTCAGGCTAAGTAAATTATCTGTATATAATCATAGATATTATGTTAGAAACAAAATGGATGCCCTCAAATAAAATTAAAAAAGATTTTTTATTGTTTTTATTTGTTTTGGGGTTTTTTCTTCTTTTTTAAAAAAATTTTTTCAAGAATTTTTCTCAAATCCTTTATTTTTTTGTTTCTCTTTTCAGATTGTAAAGCCTGTTATCACCTAAGTTGTTTTGTACCTAAAAAATGTCCAAAATGTGCCCGTATTGCAATGAGGTAAAGGATTTATTTTTTAAACATTGGGATCAATATTTGTTTTTCTCTTAAAATTCAAATCTCAATATTTAAATTTATTTCATCTTCAAAATAACATTGATGCCAAATTTTAGAAAAATGGTTCAGATTTAATGAGTACAAAAAAGGGGTCATCTTCGAATGTTGTCATCCTGCCTCCTACCCTAAATTACGCTGTTTTTCTGAGGCGGGGTTCAGTGAATTTTGGGCCTGTGCTAGCTATTTTCCAACTCACGGTTTGGAGGCGATTTTATCAACAAATTAATGCGAGAAGAGCAATATTTTACAGCCCCCCTCACAATTTTTATTCACAAATAAGTATAAATATTTTACACAACTCCCCTTTAAAATTGTATTTTTTTGCGATATCTTTGTTTATTTAAATTCAAAACAAATATCACATCTTTTTAATTTATAAACTGAAACTTCAAAATAATTTTTATACCATACAGTTGTATACTTTGTTTTGATTTTATTTTATAAAAAAGATAAATAAAATACAAATAGAAATAAAAGCTCAGACTATATATATGTGTGTGTGTGTCTGTGTGTGTGTGTGAAGATACCCCAAAAAAAGAAAAAAAATCTTTTTTTAGTCAAAATATATTAGGTACCACTATTCAATTATTATTTATAAGTGGAGTACTCTTTCATTGCCATTACTCCCAGGTCCACTCTGACATGGAGTTGTAATACCTTTCATTCTTATTATTTAGGTACTATATGACATATATATATATATATAGACACAGGCAAATAAAGAAATATGTTGAAATAATTAGAATTTATCATCTATCTCTCTATGTGATGAGCCTAAGTCGCTATTCTATAATTAAATTGCAAACTGAATTAAAATTTGTCTTATTCTCTAACTTAGAACATTTTAATGCTATTGCTCTAATCAAAATCTTGCTACAATGTGCTATCTTTGCTCTCTTACAGTAACACACAAATTCAAATCCTTAGATAAAATGTATTGATTTTACTTACAGAAAAAAATTCTATTCAAATTCTTTCAGTTAAAAACAAAAATTCATAAAGTTTTACATGTTTATTTATTCTGAACTTTTCAAAATTTTAAATGTTTATTATGCCCCCCCCCTTCTTTTTTCTTTTTGCTGTTTTATTTTAATTAAAATTTCATGTTTTATTTTTGTTTTTTAAATATACAGGGTGGTCTGAAAGTTTTGTCACCCCTACATATTGTTTTAATAATGTTAATGTTATGGAATTTCTTTAACTTTGAAAATTAAATCATTTTCTAGAATTTCAAGTTGTATTATGTAATTATTTTACTTCTAAAAAAAATATGTACGGGTGACAAGACATTTGGACCACCCTTTACATTAAAAATAATGAAAATCTATGTATTTTTTTTTTTTTGGGGGGGGGGTCAGTATTTCGTTAAAAACAAACTGAAAAAATTAAGACAATCAAAATTTATTCATATTTTTTGCTGCATCACTTTATTTTATTTTTTAAAGAGCAAGAGAAAAAAAAGCATTCAGTCACCCAAAACAGTTTTTTTTTTTTTTTTTTTTTTTTTTTTTTTTTTGTCATTGTTGTTTTTTTAAACTATCACCTATTAAAACTAAAAAAAATCTCTCCCTGATTCTCTACAGAGGAGTGGAATCAGGACATAACAAGTGAACACAAGAAATGTTGGTCAGTCATTTTTTTATTGTGGTAATGTATTCTGTTCCTCGAAAACTCTTCATCAATTCTAATAACAGCCTGCAATCAATTTCCATCTTCCTCTTCCTCCCATTAGTTTTGTTTCCCTGCTTCCCCAACAGAATGAATTTTAGAATCAAACCTCAAAATTATTTTTTAGTTTTCTTTTATCCAAAGTTGAACAGTTGAGTTTGTATTTGTTACAATGTTAATACTACTACTATTACTACTACTACTACTACTTCACTTGGATATTATTTGTTACTTTGTTTTTTAAAAAAAAAGTGTCTTTTTAAACACGATTTTATATATATATATTTTTATTTCTAATTCTTCAAATTAAAACAGTAATTCTTTTAACTCTTCTTCTCCGCTACAATTTAATATTTATAAAGATATTAACCAAAAACAAACAAATATTACTACTTCCTTTTTTCTTTTTTTTTTCCTTGATTTAAAAAAAAATGTGTAAAGCATTAATGATTTAAAAAGATAAAAGCTAACTAAAACAAGATTATAAGGGTCAGTTTAGCTCTGTTGGTAGAGCATCCTACTAGGAACCACAAGCGCATGAGTAGCACAGCTTGGATCTGTGCTCTTAAGTATCTGGGAATTGATGGTAGGTGTGGCACTCCACCTCAGACACAAAAACAATTTCCCTGGTCTGACACTAGTGACATCTCGCTGTCTGTCTGAAACCAATAAAATGTCATTCTGCCAAAACAAAGTTTAGGAATTTATTAGTTTATTGTATTTTAAAAAGAAAACATTTTTTTTTTTAATCTTATCTGCTGAGCTGCTTTGCAAAGGTTAACATTTCCAGACTTTTCTAGAAAGTTAACTTTCTAGAAAAGTCTGGAAATGTTAACCTTTTTTTTTTTCTTCCCTTCTCTTTCTAACTATTTATCTGAATAAAATAAAAAAAAAAAAGCTTTCTTCTTCTTCTAAATTAATCTACTAACCCCTTTTGCATTTGACTAATTCATGAGATCAACAAAGTTTCTGCCTCTTTTTTTCTGACCATCAATTTATTAACAAACGCCTGGACTCTTGTGTTTCCTTTTCTAACATTATGCATGGAGAAATCAGCTAACTTTTCTTTTATTTTTTGCATTTTTTTCTTTCCTGAATATTTCCAATAAATTCTCTCTTCAAAAATAAACACAAATGAAGATGTTTATTTTTTTTTTAATGTATTTTCAAACTAATTTTTTCTTTTTTCTAATGAAGAAACAAATTTAAAAAAAAGAATGAAATTAAATATAAAGTTGTCTATTTCTATTTATTGCTTTCAATTATTTTCAACTCTTCTCATCTTAAACCAAATTTAGATTTATTATCTTCCTGTGAAATAAACTTATTTGTCATTTGGGTGGATTAATTCTACTTATTGCTTAGTCTTCATTTTACAATTGAATTGAGTTTATCACTATACGTATATATAGTGATTAAGATGTTGATAAGGAATTATGTTTTGAAATTGTTATTGTTAATATTTTTAAAACAAAATGACTTAATTTTGATTTATTAGCACAAACCCTAAATATTCTTTTAAGCCTAAAATCTAGAGGTGTGTATTATACAAAAGAACTACATATATTAAGGGTTTTTTTTCTGCCACATGTGTTGCCATATTTAGGACAGCATTACCATTTATGGTCCAAACTGCTTTCCTTTTAGCAGTCCGTCACAGACGTCAATGATATCACTCCATATCATTGATTACTAATTAGTCCAATTCTGGACTTGCAAATGCAGTCACACACATTGCAAAGGAAATTTCCTTCTGCATTCTGTGGTGCATGATGACAAAGACAACATTGTTCTGCAGCCCTATTGAGTTCAATAGTGAGCCACTCAGTTCCTGTGCGGTACGTGTTTCGCCAAACTTGACCAATATGTAACTAACATTTCTGTTTAATACTACTACCAAAAAAATAACCAGTGGAATGCCTGTTTATAATTTGTTTCTTCTATTGTGAATTTATTTGCATCAAAAGTTTGTAATATTTTCTTGTGAACATGTCTTTGCCTTTGCTCTAAATACTTTGTAAATTTTGTGTTTCAAAACATTATAGAAAAACTTATTTTTATTGAAACAAACGGAATCTAATTCAAAAGTTTAAAATTGACCACCTGGAGCGACTAATGTTGACCAGAAAGTCAACAATGTTTTTTCCAGAATGTTATAGCTGTAAGTTAAGGGTGCATATTTTATATGAATGTGTTATACACAACTAATAAACATAGATATAATAGGCCAATATACACATGCCAGAAAATTAGTGTAACTATTAATTATGGATGTTAACAAAATCATCTTGTAGATCAGTTAATTAGTGTAGTGAGTTTACTCTTCACTAGTCTGGTCTTGTGCCAGACTAACTTAGGAAATAATTATTTTTCTTGTTATTTCATTCTATTGCTATACTCAAAACTGAGAATAATAAAACTAAAAATGTTCTAAATGACAATAATGTACTAATGTTGTTACTTTTTAATCATTCTCTTTTATAAGATATGAAATAACCACCTGAAATACCTATGTCTTATTTTCAATATACTAAAATTTGCTGTTAACAAATAGACTAAATTCTATTTTATACTTTAAAAAAAATCCTTTGAGTAAATAAGACTTTGTTTTTAGTGAACTTATTAACATGAGCATATCTGAAGCTCGCTTGTACCTCAAATTTTAAATCACAACACAAAGCAAAAAATCAACTGAGTGACAGTTCATAATTTGGTGCACTCGTAAGTCAACGTATTACTCTACTAAAATTTGCTGGTAACAAGTAAATTAAATTCTATTAAATAATTTTTTTAAAAAGACAAAGTACTGGTTGACCCCCAAGACAAGCAGAGAGAAGATAAAAAGAAAAGAAATGGATAATTACAAATGATGTTTCTTACAATTAATAAGGATAGAAAATCAAATCCAATGAATGAATGTTTTGATTTGTTGAAGAAAAGACAGTTTATATGAATTCTCTCAAAATGTCAGTTTGGTTGAAACTTAAAACAAGAAATATTTCTGGAAATTAAAACAGCAGAGTAACAATTTTTATTTTTGTTTTTTTATAGTTTTGTTTGAATGTTTCATGTCTGATAAATAAATAGAATCAATTGATAAAAACTTCTAGGAACAACCAAGAATTAAATTAAATTGTTTTTTTTTTTTGTTTTTTGTTTTTTTTTGGGGGGGGGTAAGAAGAGTTAAATAAACTTTAGAAATGATATGCCAAGTTGAAATGTGGGATCAATATGGGGAACAGTATTTACTGTTTCACAGCTATGTCATTCCCTGCTTGGTTAGGCCAAGAACTTTTCAGCACACCCTTCTACAAAAATTGTCCAAAATTTGATTGATTTTGAATATTTAGTAGAAAATACTGCATATCTCTCTCTGTGTTTTTCATGTGCCTGTCTGTATCAAGATTCTCTTCTTTTGAAGTGAGTATATGTAGATATATATATATATATATATATATATATAAGGATAAACACTTATTGACAACCTCATACTACAACCATTGTTTTCCTGGACAGTGTCATCATAATAAGTGAGTTTAAATTCCAATCATGCTATTACATTCACTTTCAGACTAACAGACCCTTGGGAAAAGTATGAACACCCTCATCGCCCCCAGGCAATGGGTTAAATAGTAGCAGTACTGTTTTTCACCAAGGATGTATTTGGCATTAAATAACCCCTGAAGGTTGATATGCCATTAAACAAAGAAACCAAATCAAAATATTGGTTTTCATCTGTTTTGCAAAAATATCAGAATCAATTCCAAGAAAGAAAAGAAAATGATTCTTTTCCTATCAAGAGTTACCTCCTTGTTTGTTTTTTTTCTTTTTGTTTCTAAAAGAATGAATTTATCCATTGTCAGTTTGAAGTCAAAACTGAATTACTGATTTATTGCATCTTTTATTTTATTAGTTTGAAAATTATTTGATTTTTTTTTTCCTTTTTGTTTTTCAGGAAAAATTGCAACAACAAAGATCGATGGATATTGAAGAGGAAAACGGATGAAATTTTTGTCCATCCATTTGATGACATTATGGTGATTTTTATTCTTGTTGACTGAAACCTCCATTCAAAGACGGTTAACAACAGACCTCATCATCCAACCAATTTCACTCGCCTCTTCCTATGCGTCGTCAAGGTACAAAAAAAAGGAGATGGGGGTGGGAGAAGCAATATGGTGCTGCTATGGCAACAACCAATCAAATCTGGCTTGGTGAAGTGGAAATTGAAAACTTTCCTAAAATCTGCTGAGAAGAAAAGAAGAAAAAGATTTGGTTCCAAGATTTTTTTTTTTTCCCACTTCTGATGTTTGTAAAATAACTGCTGGGTCTGCATGTGTTCATGCTGACTGATTTGATATGTGTGTGGGTATGGGTGTATCGAAAGTCGTCAGCCTTAAGTGGATATGAATGATGTGTATATATATTAGACTTATTTATTGTATTTGCTTTTGGGTAGCCTGTCTACACTACTCTGCCCTGTGGGCAGTATACACACACATATACATATATATATATATATATATATATATATATATATATATATATATATATATATAGGTGTTGTCCATTTTTTTTGCCACCCAATAACCGTGATCTTGAATATCAAGAAACAGAAAACCTATCAAAGGATTCCTTATCCGCTCCTCCCATTACCTATTTTTCTACTTCTCTCAATGCAATTTCTGTCCACAACAGAAATGGATTCCCACCCCCCTCTCCAAACTTCCAATATCCAGGGGTTATGTGGTGCAGTTGATATGTTATTTTGCCAGACATTACACTTAAATCTTTAGGCCAGGCTCTTACACACACACACACGAGTGTAGATTTATTTATGGACTTGAATATTCAAACACATTTACCAAAATCACTTTTCTTCTAAAACTGGGAAAATTTTCGAACTCAGTTTTAGAAGTAGACATAGTTTTTTTTATGAATGGTAAAATTAGAATTTGTCTTTGGTGAATGATGATAAAAACAAAAAAATGGTTTGGCTGAAAAGGAAAACAAAATAAAAGAAAATCAGGTTGTCTTGGAATAACAGAATTGATTTTTTTTTTTAAGATGAATTTTTGTTTTCTTTATTTCCTTTCTTTTTTTTTTTCTTTTTTTGTCCTGAACTTTACAGACAAAACTTTCTGGTTCAGGTTATAAAATAATTGGATGCATCTTCACATCCATGCGCAAAAAGTGAATTATCTATGAAAACTTTCAGTTATCATTTGCACTAATCAAGAAATCACAAAAACCTCCAGAAAAAAAAAAAAAAAAAAAGCTTCTTTTTTTATCTTTTTTTGATATTTGTTGTTTGGCATTTTCTTAAAATAATAATCTAAACCTTTTATTTAAAATGAAAATAATTTATCTTTATATCTGTTTTCTTGGTGTGGGGTGGAGTCCCCCCCCCCCGTGGCATAATGGCTTACATGCTTGACTGTGACATTGTAGTAAGAGAGTTCAAACTCTAGCCGCGTTATTATGTTCACTTTTGGACTAATACTCTTGGGAAAGGTATGAACCTTTCATCCCTCCAGCTGCTATGTGTTAAATAATACTACTACTGTTCTTCTACAAGGATGGCTTTGGTATTAAGTATCCCACAAGGACTGATATGCCATTAAACAAAGAACCCAAAAGATATGTTTTTTTATTTTATTTAGTCAAAAGAAAAATAGAATAAGTTTGGATTTTATCTGGGATTATTTTCCTTTTAGCTAACAGAAGAAGTTTATGTAATTCACTCTTTGTAAGATTTTCACACCAGCATAAGTTATTGATCCTTCACCAGAGTCTGACTGACAGCAAGTCTCCAGGACTCTTTTGAGTATTCTAGCCAATCTTAAAAATGCTGTTGTTTGGATGGTCTCAATTCTTCCTCTGATTTACAGTTCCGCTAGTTTGTCTTCTAAACTTTTGGGGACCATTCCAAGTGCACCAACTATAATTGGTATCACTTACACCCCACATAAACCACAGATTTTTTCAATTCTCTGGCAAGGTCCAAGTAATTTTTTATCTTTTCGTTTTCTTTCATCTTCACCCTGTGATCTGCTGGAACTGTAAAATCTACTAGTTGAAAATTTCTCTTTTTCTAGACTTTATATTATTACTACTACTACTACTACTACTACTTCTACCACTCTAGACCCTGGTGCCTTATCTATTAACTTTCTCCAGTAATTTTAAACAAATTCTTTTTCTGATTTAAACAACAAAACAAAAACAACTCTATTTTCAAAATAAGGATAGTTAAGTGTTACTATTTTATTCTTATGTCAGTATTTAATTTCATTTTTTTCTTTATTAACCCTCAGCCAGTTTATCACCGCACATGTTGCTAAGCAACTTCTTGGCTAAGCAACAACTCAACTGTCTGATCATTCAGCCTACACATGGTACCTTGACAGGTTATGTTGCGTTTGATTCTATTTGGTACCACACAAAGCTAAACTTTGTAAATAACTATGTAGGGTACCTAGGGGTTAAGCCAAAGACCAAAATTGAAATGTGTATAAAAGGGGATTAACAGCTACAAGTAATCAATGAGTTTTGTTGTAACTTTGTTAAGATTATATGCAGATAATCCCTGAAATGATAATTTAATTCATCAGATGAACAAGAAGCCATTTTGTCCTCTTTAAAGTTTGACCGGATGGATTGCTGCTGCTGCTTTTTTATGTTTTTTTTAAATGGAGGTAAGATGGATGTTTTTCTTATTGGTTCATTTTGAATTGGATTTTTTTTTTTTTTTGAGAAGAAAAAAAAATTCATTTCCCTCCATTCTAACCCCACTAATCACATAACCTGAAGATAATCCTGAAATTGTTTGTTGAAAAATTCTCAACTATATTTACATTATAAAGTCCAATATTAAAACAATTGTCCACATTTTCCTTTGTAAAAGCAAAACTGTTTGTCCACGTGAATTTTTTTGGTGTAACAAGACAAATAAGATGGTATAAATTGACAACATTGCTAGATTCAAGAGAATTCCAAGTTTGAATGCCTTATCTAATATTTAACTTTATTATTATTATTATTCAGCATTGGGTTTATAAAAGGAAAAATATTTGAATGTGTTTGTAGATGTGAAAGTTTTCTTTCTGAATCTTAAGTTTTGTTGACAAAGGATTTTTTTTATAATTAAAATCCAAATTTTTCCAAATGATATTTGTGACCAGAAATTTTTTTTTTAATTTTATTTATTTATTTTACTTGCATGAGAGTAGTTTTTTTAATTATTATTATTTGTTCATTTCAAATCAATGATAATCTCTTTTGGATAAGAAAAAAATCATTTTGTTACACCACTTGGTTTGTTTGGGTTTTTTTTTTTTTAATTAAAGACAGATTATTATTAACTGTCTCTAAAAAAATAAATAAATAAATAAAGGTGCAACATTTTGGTTCAATTCCTTTTTTAAAATTTAAATTACAAATATCCAGTGAAATATAAAATGTCAGAATTTTTAAATCCAGTGAAATATAAAATGTCAGAATTTTTAAAAAATATTATTTCCAATTTATTTTTAAAAAAGCTAAAATTAATTCTTATTCAACAGAAAAGATATGACCAAGAATTTTCCACACAAATAACCTGCATGAAGTTGGGTGTGTTTGGGACTAATATTTATAATCCTAATGTTGGGGGAATGTAGATTGATATACATAATGTACATGTGAGCTGGGTGGAGGCCGTGTAGATATGAAGCGTTTATTTATATATTGTATATTGCTATCTATTTTCATATTGTTAAAAACTTTTGGTTTGTTTTTTGTTTTTTTTTGTTTTTTTTTGCCACCTACTATTTGTAAATAAAAATAATTATTTCACTGCTGTTTTAAATTCTTCTTTATTTTCAGATTTTCTTCTTTGTTTTAATGATAACTTACTTTTTTATAAAATATTTTTCTTCTAAACCAAAGATACCAGAATTTTTAATATTTTAGTGGAACATTATACAAGCAAAATATTATCAGTTATTATTTATTACCTAACTCTACAGCATTGAAACCTATTAGAAAAGTTAGCTCAATCGGTAGAGCGTTCGGCTAGAAACCACAAGGTTCCTAGTTCGATACCCGCCTTCGCCAACTCACCATTATGAGTAGCACAGGGATCTGTGCGGTAAAGTAAGGAACTGATGGTAGGTGTGGCGCTCCACCTCAGACGCTAAAATAATCTCCTTGGTCTAGCGCTAGTGAAAAGGGATAGATTCCCTCGCTGCATGGCTAATACCGACATTAGGCCGCCCCGACGACTTTACTTTACTTTACTTACTTACATATATATATCCTCCTTTTAGAAGTCTGCCGCAGACAGTTGTGGACCCTCTTGTGGCTAGTTAGTCCAATCCTGGACTTGCAGATGGGGTCACACACATTGTAAGGAAATTCTCATCTGCATTTGGTGGTTCATGACGACGAAGACGTCACGCTTTGAAGCCCTATTAATCTCGTATTGAGCCGCTTCCATGCTTGAAGGTGTGATGGTACATTCTTCAGCGTTGTCTTTGAACCAACTTTGGGGCCTCCTGTCCTCCCGTGCCATCTGTGAATTCACCACAAAATATTTTACGGGGAAATCTGTCTGCAGACATGCAAATGATATGACCCAACCATCACAGTTGACGTTGTGATAGGATGGTTTCAATTGGGTCAATGTGTGCTCTGCTTCTAATTTCTAAGTGGGGGATTTTGCCACCACATTATGCCCAGTATGCGTTGGAGGCAGTTGATGTGGAATGCCTCCATCTTTTAGGGGTCTGTGATACAATACCAACGACTTGCTTCCATATAAGAGTATGGATAGGCATACAGCTACATAGGCATATACAAAGATTCTTAGTATGATAGTGAGATCTCTTTTTATGAACACTGTGAGATAGCCTACCAAAGATTGCTGAAGCCAGACCAATCCGCTGTTGCACTTCACTTATGGATTGTTTGTGTTGTCAGACAGATCCAGGTAAGTGAATTCCCTCTACATTTTTCAGTGGCTGGTGGTTAATGAGGAGTTCAGGAGTCAGAGGTGGACACATGTTGAGAACTTCTGTTTTCTGAGTAGGCTTCAACTACAGCATTCATGATGCACTGAGTCCATCTGAGAAGAGATTAAATACTTTATATATATAAATCAGCAAGGGGCCTAATGTTGGTATCGGCCAGACAGCAAGGTAGTCTATCCCCCTTTTCACTAGTGCTAGACCAAGGAGCTTATTTAGTATCTGAGGTGTTGTGCCACACCTACCATCAGCTCCTCACTTTACTGCACAAATCCCTGTGCTACTCATACACTGAGTTTGCAAGAGAACCAGTATTGAATCCGCAATCTTGTGATTCCTAGGCCGGCGCTCTACTGACTGAGCTAAATCAACTCCTAAGAGCCTTTGGCCCAACGATAACACTGCATTAAGTAAATATTAAATTAAACTTGAGCAATATTTTTCAACCAATAGTTTTTCATGAAAACAATATATAATTGTCTATTTTGAACTTTATTGCAAAAACTGCATGATAAACAATATTTTGGTTTTCCCATTTGGGATAAGTACAAATATTAGGCAATAGACAACAATAAACAGAAGAAGAAATCAAATTTGATTGCTGAATTTAAGTATTGCATTAAATTTAAGTTTATTTAATATTCAACATAATATTTACTTTAAAAAGTTTAATGATAATTCTTCTGCTGCCAGTTTAATTTGAAAACAATTTAATGTACATAAATGCTTACTTTCTGTAGAAACAATTATTTCTATTTCATGGGTGACTTTCACAATTAAGTTTGATTATTTCCAAGTTATGAAATTGTCATCTACAAAAAAATTCATTGCAAAAAAAAATAGATAAATAAAAAGTTACCAAAAACATTGCAGTAATTAAAACTTGGGAATCCAAATTTCGATGTAGACACAGAATGTTTTAATTTGCTCAAATAGTAGGTTGATTCCATATAGTATGATATATGATGAGACACTGACATTTGCATTTTATTGGTTGTGTTGTTTTTAGGGCATATCAACCCTTTGGGTCATTTAATGCCAAATAAAGTAATTTTGATAAAAAACACAGGTGCTTATAGCTGCCCTAGTAGGAACGGTGCTTTCATTCTATTATTAGAGAAGGAATGTACTTATTTTTGATTACAACATATTTTAAGTTTTAATTTATAGAGTTTGGTAATAATCATGGTATCTTGGTACAAAAAAAAAAAATTAACTTTTTATTTAAAAAAAAAAAAAAAAAATTGTTATAGATGTACTTTAATTCAGATTTATTTTTTGTCTGTAAACAAATTTTGGATGAATTTTATAATTCATCTCGTAGTAACAATCTACTGAAATGAAAATTAGTTCCTTTGTGATTTTTTCTAAATGAAGTAATATGAATATATCTTCTTTAGTCAATATAAATCTCAGCTTTTTGTGATATTCAATCATTTGAAAATTGATGAGAATGTTTTATTCTACTGCATGTGGGTTATATAGGTTGCAGTGATGCTGATAGCTTTTTTGATTTAGTGCATCCTGAGACACACATATTGCTTGAAATGAGTCCCTAGGAAAATTTATAGGTGCCCAACTAAAGCCATCTAACTCCTACTTTGTAACCTATCACATTTCGTTCTCATGAGGATCACTGAAAAGATCAATCTGATGACATATTTACTGTTGATAATTTTTTCTTTTTACCAATGGGTGTGATGCTGATAGTTTTTTTGATTAGTGCATCCTGGGACGCACCATATTTGCTTTGATAAGTCCTCAGAAAATTTGATGGGTCCCAACTAAAGTTTCTTAATAAATTGTTGGGTTTTTTATTTATGATCTAGGGAAACAACTAAAAGGTGGCTTTAGTTGTTTCCCTAGATCATAAATAAAAACCCCAACAATTATTAAGAAACTTTAGGTGTGAATATTTCCTACCTTGTAAACTATCCTGTATAATTCATTTCTAAGAAACTATTGAAATGTATTTACATTTAGCTTGAAATGGTGAGGGAAGAAAAAACACTGGGATACATGGATATGATTTTACTGCGTCCTTTTAGATTTGTGCATCAGGAATGCAGGAACTGAGTTGCATTCTTTTTCTTGTCAACATCCCAAATTCAACATTCAGTCATTTAATTCTTCTTTCCAATTGCTTCTCGGCTCATTTAAAGGATTGAATTCAAACTTCTAGCTAAGTAGATCAGCCTAACCAATCACCTTAGATTCATTAGACTATGTCCCAGTAGGACACTGAAATAATGATTCCTTTTAGACTCTATACGAAGCCTATGTATTTATCACCTTTGTGCACCAGCAGATGTGACACCAAAGTCAGTTTTTAAACAGAGTTGAAAGCGCCTGAATTCAAGTTTTCCTTCTGCCTACATTTGTTGCCATACCAATAGTTTAAAGAGTCCAGTCTACCCTACATTAATCTACAGCTAGATGTCAGACAGAATATTTCGCTGTATACATTTTCTGGATTTGGGTATTTAGCCCTATGTAAAAAAAAAAAAAAAATGCAACCCGCTTCATCCAGGATTTGAACTTGTGTGGCGAGTCCATTTTCGTTGTAATTAATTGGCGTAATGGTTTCTATCATAGTTGTAAAATATAAGATTTCAAATGTATATATATTATTTATATATATTGAAAAAGAAGAAAAAATATAGCGCTTATTTTCAAACAATTAGCCTCGTGAGGTGTTTGCGAAAAGACTGAAAATTTTAAACCAGTTATGATTTAATAATCACTTTCATCTCTCCGT
>CM042146.1:122354554-122449576 GCA_023376005.1 Doryteuthis pealeii
AAATTCAACAATAAGTCATCTTTTCAATTGACTCTTGAAGGCACATTGTGTTTTAAAAACATATAAATCAAATTAGAGTGAATCTGTTGTTATTCGATAAAAATGTATTTCTTCTTAATGAACAGAGACCTGTCCAATTAATTAACCCTGCATACAATTGTGTGTATAATCATTATATATATATATATAGGTATATAATATATATATATATAGATATATACACCCACACACAGAGAAATATCTTTTTTCATACACGACAACATTGTAAAAAAGAAATGTATGTATGTATTAAACAATCAATGAAAATTAAAATTTTTAGTTATACTCTAAAAAAAAAAGTATAAATATATTTAACTAAATGATAAAAAAACCCATCTAGAATAAAAATGAGTTATCTTTTAAAATGCATATTACTAAATCTTATTGCAATCTCACATTGAAATAATTAAAATTGAAAAAAAGATTTTAAAACTTAACAAGATGGACATTTACTGTGTTTTCTTTTGAATATTGAAAGAAAAGTCAATAATGTTAATTGAATTATCAGCATTAGACAGGAACCAAAAGAATTAAAAACAAAGATTTAGAAATTTAATTCTTTCTTACCTTTTCGTTAGAAAAAAAATTAATGCTTTCTTTTATCGCCTAACAAATTTTAGTTTACTTGGAAAAAAAAAAAAAAAAAAAAAAGGACAATATATTCAGATAAATTGTGAGAAAGAATTTGGAGAACTTAAGAATATTTAAAAAGAAAAATGGGTTTTATCATTCCAATCAAACTGTAAATAAATGATAACAATAAACACACACATATTATATATATATATATATATATATAATACATACACGCACACATAAAACATCCCTGAAATGTCCAATCAACCAATGAGAACAAAGTATTTAAACAGTAAAGAGTGATCTGCTCTTCTGAATATTTTGCTCCAATCAAAAATTCTTGCAAAGTCAGATTTTATGACATTGTTTTTTTTATTAGGATCATTTTTTTTCTTTCTGACAAATAGAAACAAACAAGTTGTATTATACTCAAAAGTAAATTGCAATGAAAATTATATTTTACAAATCTATCAATTGTGTATAACTGTCAAATGATGATAATAAATAATCAACTGAAATGTTGTGGAGATTGTTGATTTTACAAGATGCTCGAGGTAAATATTGCTAAAGTTAATTCACTGAAAGTGATTATATATAACTGGTTTTTAAATTTTCAGATTCTTTTACAGCAAAAACCCCTCACCAGGCTAATGTTTGAAAATTTCAGGTAAAATCTTTTTTTTCTTCTTTTTTCTTGTGTTTAATAATTTATTTAATTGAAAATACTTTATTTTTCTATGATGATAACCATTACGCATTAAAATTACAGAAAATGGACTCGGCCACAAAGTTCAAATCCTGGATGAAGCGGTTGCATTTTACATAGGCTAATACCCCAAGAAAATGTATACAGCGAACATATTCTGCCTCTAGCTGTAGATAAATAGTAGGGTAGACTGGACTCTTTAAACTTGGTATGGCAACCAATGTAGGAGAAGGAAAACTCTGAATTCAGGCGCTTTCAACTCTGTTTTAAAAACTGACTTTGTGTCACATCTTGCTGGTGCACAAAGGTTGATAAATACATAGGCTTGTTATAGAGCTCTAAAGGAATCATTATTTCAGTGTCCTATGGGACATAGTCTAATGAATCTAGGTGATTGGTTAGGGCTGATCTACTTAGCTAGAAGTTGAATTCAATCCTTTTAAATAGCGAGAAGCAGATTGGAAATGAAGAATTAATGACTGAATGTTGAAATTTGGGGATGTGACAGAAAAAGAATGCAAACTCAGATTCCTGCATTCCTGATGCACAAAAATCTAAAAGGACGCAGTAAAATCATATCCATGTATCCCAGTGTTTTCTTCCCTCACCATTTCAAGCTAAATGTAAATAAATTTCAATAGTTTCTTAGAAATGAATTATACAGGATAGTTTACAAGGTAGGAAATATTCACAACTAAAGTTTCTTAATAAAATTGTTGGGTTTTTATTTATGATCTAGGAAACAACTAAAGCCACCTTTTAGTTGTTTCCCTAGATCATAAATAAAAACCCAACAATTTATTAAGAAACTTTAGTTGGGACCCATCAAATTTTCTGAGGGACTATTCAAAGCAAATATGTGCGTCCAGGATGCACTAAATCAAAAAAACTATCAGCATCACACCCATTGGTAAAAAAAAGAAAAATTATCAACAGTAGATATGTCATCAGATGATCTTTTCAGCTATCCTCATGAGAACAGAAATGTGATAGGTTACAAAAGTAGGAGTTAGATGGCTTTAGGTTGGGACCTATAAATTTTCCTAGGGACTCATTTCAAGCAAATATGTGTCTCAGGATGCACTAAATCAAAAAAGCTATCAGCATCACTGCACACTATATAACCACATGAGTAGAATAAAACATTCTCATCAATATTTTCAAATGATTGAATATCACAAAAAGCGAGATTATATTGACTAAAGAAGATAAATAATATCATATTACTTCATCTTAGAAAAATCACAAAGGAACTAATTTTCATTTCAGTAGATTGGTTACTACGAGATGAATTATAAATTCATCAAAATTTGTTTACAGACAAAAATAAATCTGAAATTAAAGTACATCTATAACAATTTTTTTTTTTTTTTAAATAAAAGTTAATTTTTTTTTTGTACCAAAGATACCATGATTTATTTACCAAACTCTATAAATAAAACTTAAAATATGTTGTAATTCAAAAATAAGTACATTCCTTCTCTAATAATAGAATGAAAGCACCGGTTCCTACTAGGGCAGCTATAAGCAACCTGTGTCTTTTGTTTATCAAAATTACTTTATTTGGCATTAAATGACCCAAAAGGGTTGATATGCCCTAAAACACACAAACCAATAAAATGCAAATGTCAGTGTCTCATCATATATCATACTATATTGGAATCAAACCTGACTATTTGAGCAAATTAAAAACATTCTGTGCCTACAATCCTGAATTTTGGATTCCCAAGTTTTAATTACTGCAATTGTTTTGGTAACTTTTATTTATCTATTTTTTTTTTGCAATGAATTTTTTTGTATGATGACAATTTTCATAACTTGGAAATAATCAAACTTAATTTGTGAAAGTCACCCATGAAATAGAAATAATTGTTTCTACAGAAAGTAAGCATTATGTACATTAAATTGTTTTCAAATTAACTGGCAGCAGAAGAATTATCATTAAACTTTTTAAAGGTAATATTAATGTTGAATATTAAATAAACTTAAATATTAATGCAATACTTAAATTCAGCAATCAAATTTGATTTCTTCTTCTGTTTATTGTTGTCTATTGCCTAAATATTTGTACTTATCCCAAATGGGAAAACCAAAAATATTGTTTATCATGCAGTTTTGCAATAAGTTCAAAATAGACAAATTATATCATTGTTTTCATGAAAACTATTGGTTGAAAAATATTGCTCAAGTTTAATTTAATATTTACTTAATGCAGTGTTATCGTTGGGCCAAAGGCTCTTAAGGGTTGATTTAGCTCAGTCAGTAGAGCGCCGGCCTAGGAATCACAAGATGCGGATTCAATACTGGTTCTTGCAAACTCAGTTGTATGAGTAGCACAGGGATTGTGCAGTAAAGTGAGGAGCTGATGGTAGGTGTGGCACAACACCTCAGATACTAAAATAAGCTCCTTGGGTCTAGCACTAGTGAAAAGGGGGATAGACTACCTTGCTGTCTGGCCGATACCAACATTAGGCCCCCTTGCTGATTTATATATATAAAGTATATTAATCTCTTCTCCAGATGGACTACAGTGCATCATGAATGCTGTAGTTGAAGCCTACTTCAGAAAACAGAAGTCTTCAACATGTTCCACCTCTGACTCCTGAACTCCTCATTAACCACCAGCACTGAAAAATGTAGAGGAATTCACTTACCTGGGATCTGTCTTGACAAACACAAACAATCCCATAAGTGAAGTGCAACAGCGGATTGGTCTGGCTTCAGCATCTTTTGGTAGGCTATCTCACAGTGTTCATAAACAGAGATCTCACTATCAAATACTAAGATCTTTGTATATGCCTATGTATAAGCTGTATGCCTATCCATACTCTTATATGGCAAGCAAGTCGTTGGTATTGTATCACAGACCCCTGAAAAAGAATGGAGGCATTCCACATCAACTGCCTCCAACGCATACTGGGCATAATGTGGTGGCAAAAATCCCCACTTAGAAATTAGAAGCAGAGCACACATTGACCCAATTGAAACCATCCTATCACAACGTCAACTGTGATGGTTGGGCATATCATTTGCATGTCTGCAGACAGATTTCCCCGTAAAATATTTTTGTGGTGAATTCACAGATGGCACGGGGAGGACAGGAGGCCCCAAAAGTGGTTCAAAGACAACGCTGAAGAAATGTACCATCACACCTTCAAGCATGGAAGCGGCTCAATATCGAGATTAATAGGCTTCAAAGCAGTGACGTCTTCGTCGTTCATGAACCACCAAATGCAGATGAGAATTTCCCTTACAATGTGTGTGACCCCATCTGCAAGTCCAGATTGGACTAACTAGCCACAAGAGGGTCCACAACTGTCTGCGGCAGACTTCTAAAAGGAGGATAATATATGTAAGTAAGCTAAAGTAAAGTAAAGTCGTCGGGGGCGGCCAATGTCGGTATTAGCCATGCAGCGAGGGAATCTATCCCTTTTCACTAGCGCTAGACCAAGGAGATTATTTTAGCGTCTGAGGTGGAGCCCACACCTACCATCAGTTCCTTACTTTACCGCACAGATCCCTGTGCTACTCATAATGGTGAGTTGGCGAAGGCGGGTATCGAACTAGGAACCTTGTGGTTTCTAGCCGAACGCTCTACCGATTGAGCTAACTTTCTAATAGTTTCAATGCTGTAGAGTAGTAATAAATAATAAACTGATAATATTTTGCTTGTATAATGTTCCACTAAAAATATTAAAATTCTGGTATCTTTGGTTTAGAAGAAAAAATATTTATAAAAAGTAAGTATCATTTAAAACAAAAGAGAAAATTTGAAAATAAAGAAGAATTTAAAACAGCAGTGAAAAAATTATTTTTATTTACAAATAGGTAGAGTTGCAAAAAAAACAAAAAAAAAAACAAAAAAACAAACAAAAGTTTTAACAATATGAAAATAGATAGCATATACAAATAATATAAAAAAACGCTTTCATATCTACACGGCCTCCACCCAGCTCACATGTACATTATGTATATCAATCTACATTCCCCCAACATTTAGGATATAAATATTTAGTCCCAAACACACCCAACTTCATGCAGTTATTTGTGGGAAAATTCTTGGTCATATCTTTTCTGTTGAATAAGAATTAATTTTAGCTTTTTTAAAATAAATTGGAAATAATATTTTTAAAAATCTGACATTTTATATTTCACTGGATTAAAAATTCTGACATTTTATATTCACTGGAATATTTTGTAATTTAAATTTAAAAAAGGAATTGAACCAAAATGTGCACCTTTATTTATTTATTTATTTTTTAGAGACAGTTAATAATAATCTGTCTTTAATTAAAAAAAAAACCCAAACAAACCAAGTGGTGTAACAAAATGATTTTTTTCTTATCCAAAAGAGATTATCATTGATTGAAATGAACAAATAATAATAATTAAAAAAACTACTCTCATGCACAGTAAAATAAATAAATAAAATTAAAAAAAAATATTTCTGGTCACAAATAATCATTTGGAAAAATTTGGATTTTAATTATAAAAAAATCTTTGGTCAACAAAACTTAAGATTCAGAAAGAAAACTTTCACATCTACAAACACATTCAAATATTTTTTCCTTTTATAAACCCAATGCTGGAATAATAATAATAATAAAGTTAAATATTAGATAAGGCATTCAAACTTGGAATTCTCTGGAATCTAGCAATGTTGTCAATTTATACCATCTTATTGTCTTTACACCAAAAAAATTCACGTGGACAAACAGTTTGCTTTTTACAAAGGAAAATGTGGACAATTGTTTTAAATATTGGACTTATAAATGTAAAATATAGTTGAGAATTTTTCAACAAACAATTTCAGGATTATCTTCAGGTTTATGTGATTAGTGGGGTTAGAATGGAGGAAATGAATTTTTTTTCTTCTCAAAAAAAAAAAAATCCAATTCAAAATGAACAATAAGAAAAGAACATTCCATCTTAACCTCCATTTAAAAAAACATAAAAAAGCAGCAGCACAGCAGCAATCCATTCCGTCAAAAACTTTAAAGAGGGACAAAATGGCTTCTTGTTCATCTTGATGAATTAAATTATCATTTCAGGGATTATCTGCATTTTATAATCTTAACAAAGTTACAACAAAAACTCATTGATTACTTGTAGCGTTAATCCCTTTTATACACATTCAATTTTGGTCTTTGGCTTAACCCTGGTACCCTACATAGTTATTTACAAAGTTTAGCTTTGTGTGGTACCAAATAAGAATCAAACGCAACATAAACCTGTCAAGGTACCATGTGTAGGCTGAATGATCAGACAGTTGAGTTGTGCTTAGCCAGAAGTTGCTTAGCAACATGTGCGGTGATAAACTGGCTTGATGGGTTAATAAAGAAAAAAAATGAATTAAATACTGACATAAGAATAAAATAGTAACACTAACTATCCTTATTTGAAAATAGAGTGTTTTTGTTTTGTTGTTTATAAATCAGAAAAAGAATTTGGTTTAAAATTACTGGAGAAAGTTAATTAGATAAGCACCAGGTCTAGAGTGGTAGAAGTAGGAGTAGTAGTAATATATAAAGTCTAGAAAAGAGAAATTTTCAACTAGTAGATTTTACAGTCCAGCAGATCACAGGGTGAATGAAAGAAAACGAAAAGATAAAAATTACTTGGACCTTGCCAGAGAATTGAAAAAATCTGTGGTTTATGTGGGTGTAAGTGATACCCAATTATAGTTGGTGCACTTGGAATGGTCCCCAAAGTTTAGAAGACAAACTAGCGAACTGTAAATCAGAGGAAGAATTGAGACCATCCAAACAACAGCATTGTTAAGATTGGCTAGAATACTCAAAGAGTCCTGGAGACTTGCTGTCAGTCAGACTCTGGTGAAGGAATCAATAACTTATGCTGGTGTGAAAAATCTTACAAAGAGTGAATTACATAAACTTCTTCTGTAGCTAAAAGGAAAATAATCCCAGATAAAATCCAAACTATTCTATTTTTCTCTTTGACTAAATAAAATAAAAAAACATATCTTTTGGGTTCTTTGTTTAAATGGCATATCAGTCCTTGTGGGAATACTTAATACCCAAAGCACATCCTTGTAGAAGAACAGTAGTAGTATTATTTAACACATAGCAGCTGGAGGGATGAAAGGGTTCATACCTTCCAAGATTATTAGTCCAAAAGTGAACAAATAACGCGGCTAAGAGTTTGAACTCTCTTACTACAATGTCACAGTCAAGCATGTAAGCCATTATGCCACAGGGGGGGGGACTCCACCCCACACCAAGAAAACAGATATAAAGATAAATTATTTTCATTTTAAATAAAAGGTTTAGATTATTATTTTAAAGAAAATGTCAAACAACAAATATCAAAAAAAGTTAAAAAGAAGCTTTTTTTTTTTTTTTTCTGGGAGGTTTTTGTGATTCTTTGATTAGTGCCCAAATGATAACTGAAAGTTTCATAGATAATTCACTTTTGTGCGCATGGATGTGAAGATGCATCCAAATTTTATAACCTGAACCAGAAAGTTTTGTCTGTAAGTTCAGGAAAAAGAAAGAAAAGAAAAAGGAAATAAAGAAAACAAAAAATTCATCTTAAAAAAAAAAATCAATTCTGTTATTCTAAGACAACCTGATTTCTTTTATTTTGTTTCCTTTTCAGCCAAACCATTTTGTTTATCATCATTCACCAAAGACAAATTCTAATTTTACCATTCATAAAAAAAACTATGTCTACTTCTAAAACTGAGTTCGAAAATTTTTCCCAGTTTTAGAAGAAAAAGTGATTTTGGTAAAGTATTTGAATATTCAAGTCCATAAATAAATCTACACTCGTGTGTGTGTGTGTGTGTGTGTGTGTAAGAGCCTGCCTAATGATTTAAGTGTAATGTCTGGCAAATAACATATCAACTGCACCACATAACCCCTGGATATTGGAAGTTTGAGAGGGGGGGTTGGGGAATCCATTTCTGTTTGTGGACAGAATTGCATTGAGAGAAGTAGAAAAATAGGTAATGGGGAGGAGCGGATAAGGAATCCTTGATAGGTTTCTGTTTCTTGATATTCAAGATCATGGTTATTGGGTTGGCAAAAAATAATGGACAACACCTATATATATATAATATATATATATATATATATATATATATATATATATATATATATATATATATATATTATAAATATATATGTGTGTGTGTGTGTATACTGCCCACAGGGCAGAGTAGTGTAGACAGGCTACCCAAAAGCAAATACAATAAATAATCTAATATTATACACATCATTCAATCCACTTAAGGCTGACGACTTTCGATACACCATACCCACACACATATCAAATCAGTCAGCATGAACACATGCAGACCCAGCAGTTATTTACAAACATCAGAAGTGGAAAAAAAATCTTGGAACCAAATCTTTTTCTTCTTTTTTTCTCAGCAGGATTTTAGGAAAGTTTTCAATTTCCACTTCACCAAGCCAGATTTGATTGGTTGTTGCCATAGCAGCACCATATTGCTTCTCCCACCCCCATCTCCTTTTTTGTACCTTGACGATGCATAGGGAAGAGGCGAGTGAAATTGTTGGATGATGAGGTCTGTTGTTAACCGTCTTTGAATGGAGGTTTCAGTCAACAAGAATAAAAATCACCATAATGTCATCAAATGGATGGACAAAAATTTCATCCGTTTTTCCTCTTCAATATCCATCGATCTTTGTTGTTGCAATTTTTCCTGAAAAAACAAAAAGGAAAAAAAAAAAAATCAAATAATTTTCAAACTAATAAAATAAAAGATGCAATAAATCAGTAATTCAGTTTTGACTTCAAACTGACAATGGATAAATTCATTCTTTAGAAACAAAAAGAAAAAAAAAAAAACAAGGGAGGTAACTCTTGATAGAAAAGAATCATTTTCTTTTTCTTTCTTGGAATTTGATTCTGATATTTGCAAAACAGATGAAAACCAATATTTTGATTTGGTTCTTTGTTTAATGGCATATCAACCTTCAGGGTTTATTTTAATGCCAAATACATCCTTTGAAAAACAGTACTGCTACTATTTAACCCATTGCCTGGGGCGATGAGGGTGTTCATACTTTTCCCAAGGGTATTAGTCTGAAAGTGAATGTAATAGCATGATTGGAATTTAAACTCACTTATTATGATGACACTGTCCAGGAAAACAATGGTTGTAGTATGAGGTTGTCAATAAGTGTTTATCCTTATATATATATATATATCTACATATACTCACTTCAAAAGAAGAGAATCTTGATAAAGGTTTCTATACAGACAGGGCACATGAAAAACACAGAGAGAGAGATGCAATATTTTCTACTAAATATTCAAAATCAATAAAATTTTGGACAATTTTTGTAGAAGGTGTGCTGAAAAGTTCTTGGCCTAACCAAGCAGGGAATGACATAGCTGTGAAACAGTAAATACTGTTCCCCATATTGATCCCACATTTCAACTTGGCATATCATTTCTACAGTTTATTTAACTCTTCCAAAAAAAAAACAAACAAAAAAAAAACAATTTAATTTAATTCTTGGTTGTTCCTAGAAGTTTTTAGCAATTGATTCTATTCATTTATCAGACATTAAACATTCAAACAAAACTATAAAAAACAAAAATAAAAATTGTTATCTGCTGTTTTAATTGGAGAAACACACAAATGAAATGTTACCCAATTTCCAGAAATATTTCTTGTTTTAAGTTTAAACCAAACTGACATTTTGAGAGAATTCATATAAACTGTCTTTTCTTCAACAAATCAAAACATTCACTCATTGGATTTTATTTTCTATCCTTATTAATTGTAAGAAACATCATCATTTGTAATTATCCATTTCTTTCTTTTTATCTTCTCTCTGCTTGTCTGGGGGTCAACCAGTACTTTGTCTTTTTTAAAAAAATTATATAATTTAATTTACTTGTTACCAGCAAATTTTAGTAGAGTAATACGTTGACTTACGAGTGCACCAAATTATGAACTGTCACTCAGTTGATTTTTTGCTTTGTGTTGTGAGTTAAAATTTGAGGTACAAGCGAGCTTCAGATATGCTCATGTTAATAAGTTCACTAAAAACAAAGTCTTATTTACTCTAAGGATTTTTTTTTTTAAAGTATAAAATAGAATTTAGTCTATTTGTAACAGAAAATTTTAGTATATTGAAAATAAGACATAGGTATTTCAGGTGGTTATTTTATATCTTATAAAAGAGAATGATTAAAAAGTAACATTAGTACATTATTGTCATTTAGAACATTTTTAGTTTTATTATTCTCAGTTTTGAGTATAGCAATAGAATGAAATAACAAGAAAAATAATTATTTCCAAAGTTAGTCTGGCACAAGACCAGACTAGTGAAGAGTAAACTCACTACACTAATTAACTGATCTACAAGATGATTTTGTTAACATCCACAATTAATAGTTACACTAATTTTCTGGCATGTGTATATTGGCCTATTATATCTATGTTTATTAGTTGTGTATAACACATTCATATAAAATATGCACCCTTAACTTACAGCTATAACATTCTGGAAAAAACATTGTTGACTTTCTGGTCAACATTAGTCACTCCAGGTGGTCATTTTTAAACTTTTGAATTAGATTCCATTTGTTTCAATAAAAATAAGTTTTCTATAATGTTTTGAAACACAAAATTTACAAAGTATTTAGAGCAAAGGCAAAGACATGTTCACAAGAAAAATATTACAAACTTTTGATGCAAATAAATTCACAATAGAAGAAACAAATTATAAACAGGCATTCCACTGGTTATTTTTTTGGTAGTAGTATTAAACAGAAATGTTAGTTACATATTGGTCAAGTTTGGCGAAACACGTACCGCCACAGGAACTGAGTGGCTCACTATTGAACTCAATAGGGCTGCAGAACAATGTTGTCTTTGTCATCATGCACCACAGAATGCAGAAGGAAATTTCCCTTGCAATGTGTGTGACTGCATTTGCAAGTCCAGAATTGGACTAATTAGTAATCAAAAAGTCCATAACTAATCAATGATATGGAGTGATATCATTGACGTCTGTGACGGACTGCTAAAAGGAAAGCAGTTTGGACCATAAATGGTAATGCTGTCCTAAATATGGCAACACATGTGGCAGAAAAAAAACCCTTAATATATGTAGTTCTTTTTGTATAATACACACCTCTAGATTTTAGGCTTAAAAGAATATTTAGGGTTTGTGCTAATAAATCAAAATTAAGTCATTTTGTTTTTAAAATATTAACAATAACAATTTCAAAACATAATTCCTTATCAACATCTTAATCACTATATATACGTATAGTGATAAACTCAATTCAATTGTAAAATGAAGACTAAGCAATAAGTAGAATTAATCCACCCAAAAGACAAATAAGTTTATTTCACAGGAAGATATTATAAATCTAAATTTGGTTTAAGATGAGAAGAGTTGAAAATAATTGAAAGCAATAAATAGAAATAAACAACTTTATATTTAATTTCATTCTTTTTTGAAAATTTGTTTCTTCATTAGAAAAAAGAAAAAATTAATTTGAAAATACATTAAAAAAAAAAATAAACATCTTCATTTGTGTTTATTTTTGAAGAGAGAATTCATTGGAAATATTCAGGAAAGAAAAAAATGCAAAAAATAAAAGAAAAGTTAGCTGATTTCTCCATGCATAATGTTAGAAAAGGAAACACAAGAGTCCAGGCGTTTGTTAATAAATTGATGGTCAGAAAAAAAGAGGCAGAAACTTTGTTGATCTCATGAATTAGTCAAATGCAAAAGGGGTTAGTAGATTAATTTAGAAGAAGAAGAAAGCTTTTTTTTTTTATTTTATTCAGATAAATAGTTAGAAAGAGAAGGAAGAAAAAAAAAAAGGTTAACATTTCCAGACTTTTCTAGAAAGTTAACTTTCTAGAAAAGTCTGGAAATGTTAACCTTTGCAAAGCAGCTCAGCAGATAAGATTAAAAAAAAAAATGTTTCTTTTTAAAATACAATAAACTAATAAATTCCTAAACTTTGTTTTGGCAGAATGACATTTTTATTGGTTTCAGACAGACAGCGAGATGTCACTAGTGTCAGACCAGGGAAATTGTTTTTGTGTCTGAGGTGGAGTGCCACACCTACCATCAATTCCCAGATACTTAAGAGCACATATCCAAGCTGTGCTACTCATGCGCTTGTGGTTCCTAGTAGGATGCTCTACCAACAGAGCTAAACTGACCCTTATAATTTTGTTTTAGTTAGCTTTTATCTTTTAAATCATTAATGCTTTACACATTTTTTTTTAAATCAAGGAAAAAAAAAAGAAAAATGGAAGTAGTAATATTTGTTTGTTTTTGATTAATATCTTTATAAATATTAAATTGTAGCGGAGAAGAAGAGTTAAAAGAATTACTGTTTTAATTTGAAGAATTAGAAATATAAAAATATATATATAAAATCGTGTTTAAAAAGACACTTAAAAAAACAACAACAACAAAGTAGTAAATAATATCCAAGTGAAGTAGTAGTAGTAGTAGTAGTAGTATTAACATTGTAACAAATACAAACTCAACTGTTCAACTTTGGATAAAAGAAAACTAAAAAATAATTTTGAGGTTTGATTCTATAATTCATTCTGTTGGGGAAGCAGGGAAACAAAACTGAGGAAGAGGAAGATGGAAATTGATTGCAGGCTGTTATTAGAATTGATGAAGAGTTTTCGAGGAACAGAATACATTACCACAATAAAAAAATGACTGACCAACATTTCTTGTGTTCACTTGTTATGTCCTGATTCCACTCCTCTGTAGAGAATCAGGGAGAGATTTTTTTTTAGTTTTAATGGGCGATAGTTTAAAAAAAACAACAATGACAAAAAAAAAAAAAAAAAAAAAAAAAAAAAAACTGTTTTGGGTGACTGAATGCTTTTTTTTCTCTTGGCTCTTTTAAAAAATAAAAATAAAGTGATGCAGCAAAAAATATGAATAAATTTGATTGTCTTAATTTTTTCAGTTTGTTTTTAACCAAATACTGACCCCCCCCCCCAAAAAAAAAACTACATAGATTTTCATTATTTTTTAATGTAAAGGGTGGTCCAAATGTCTTGTCACCCGTACATATTTTTTAGAAGTAAAAATAATTACATAATACAACTTGAAATTCTAGAAAATGATTTAATTTTCAAAGTTAAAGAAATTCCATAACATTAACATTATTAAAACAATATGTAGGGGTGACAAAACTTTCAGACCACCATGTATATTTAAAAAACAAAATAAAACATGAAATTTTAATTAAAATAAAACAGTAAAAAGAAAAAAGAAGGGGGGGCATAATAAAACATTTAAAATTTTGAAAAGTTCAGAATAAATAAACATGTAAAACTTTATGAATTTTTGTTTTTAACTGAAAGAATTGAATAGAATTTTTCTGTAAATAAAATCAATACATTTTATCTAAGGATTTGGAATTTGTGTGTTACTGTAAGAGAGCAAAGATAGCACATTGTAGCAAGATTTTGATTAGAGCAATAGCATTAAAATGTTCTAAGTTAGAGAATAAGACAAATTTTTAATTCAGTTTGCAATTTAATTATAGAATAGTGACTTAGGCTCATCACATAGAGAGATAGATGATAAATTCTAATTATTTCAACATATTTCTTTATTTGCCTGTGTCTATATATATATATATATGTCATATAGTACCTAAATAATAAGAATGAAAGGTATTACAACTCCATGTCAGAGTGGACCTGGAGTAAATGGCAATGAAAGAGTACTCCACTTATAAATAATAATTGAATAGTGGTACCTAATATATTTGACTAAAAAAAGATTTTTTTCTTTTTTTTGGGTATCTTCACACACACACACACACACACACACACACACCACACACACACACACACACACACAACACATATATATATATAGTTTGAGCTTTTATTTCTATTTGTATTTTATTTATCTTTTTATAAAATAAAATCAAAACAAAAGTATACAACTGTATGGTATAAAAATTATTTTGAAGTTTCAGTTTATAAATTAAAAAGATGTGATATTTGTTTTGAATTTAATAAAACAAAGATATCGCAAAAAATACAATTTTAAAGGGGAGTTGTGTAAAATATTTATACTTATTGTGAATAAAAATTGTGAGGGGGCTGTAAAAATATTGCTCTCTTCTCGCATTAATTGTTGATAAAAATTGCCTCCAAACCGTGAGTTGGAAAATAGCTAGCACAGGCTCAAAATTCACTGAACCCCGCCTCAGAAAAACAGCGTAATTTAGGGTAGGAGGCAGGATGACAACATTCGAAGATGACCCCTTTTTTGTACTCATTAAATCTGAACCATTTTTCTAAAATTTGGCATCAATGTTCTTTTGAAGATGAAATAAATTTAAATATTGAGATTTGAATTTTAAGAGAAAAACAAATAGTCATCCCAATGTTTAAAAAATAAATCCTTTACCTCATTGCAATACGGGCACATTTTGGACATTTTTTAGGTACAAAACAACTTAGGTGATAACAGGCTTTACAATCTGAAAAGAGAAACAAAAAAATAAAGGATTGAGAAAAATTCTTGAAAAAAATTTTTAAAAAAGAAGAAGAAAACCCCCCAAAACAAATAAAAACATAAAAACTTATTATAATAAATAAGACATATACTAATGGAAAGTTTTTTTTTATTTGACTTTCAGGCTAAGTAAATTATCTGTATATAATCATAGATATTATGTTAGAAACAAAATGGATGCCCTCAAATAAAATTAAAAAAGATTTTATTGTTATTTGTTTTGGGGGGTTTTTCTTCTTCTTTTAAAAAATTTTTTTCAAGAATTTTTCTCAAATCCTTTATTTTTTTTTTCTCTTTTCAGATTGTAAAGCCTGTTATCACCTAAGTTGTTTTGTACCTAAAAAATGTCCAAAATGTGCCCGTATTTGCAATGAGTAAAGGATTTATTTTAAACATTGGGATGACTATTTGTTTTCTCTTAAAATTCAAATCTCAATATTTAAATTTATTTCATCTTCAAAAGAACATTGATGCCAAATTTTAGAAAAATGGTTCAGATTTAATGAGTACAAAAAAGGGGTCATCTTCGAATGTTGTCATCCTGCCTCCTACCCTAAATTACGCTGTTTTCTGAGGCGGGGTTCAGTGAATTTTGAGCCTGTGCTAGCTATTTTCCAACTCACGGTTGGAGGCAATTTTATCAACAAATTAATGCGAGAAGAGAGCAATATTTTACAGCCCCCCTCACAATTTTTATTCACAAAATAAGTATAAATATTTTACACAACTCCCCTTTAAAATTGTATTTTTTGCGATATCTTTGTTTATTTAAATTCAAAACAAAATATCACATCTTTTAATTTATAAACTGAAACTTCAAAATAATTTTATACCATACAGTTGTATACTTTGTTTTGATTTTATTTTATAAAAAAGATAAATAAAATACAAATAGAAATAAAAGCTCAAAACTATATATATATATGTGTGTGTGTGTGTGTGTGTGTGTGTGTGTGTGTGTGTGTGTGTTGGTGTGTGAAGATACCCAAAAAAAAAGAAAAAAATCTTTTTTTAGTCAAAATATATTAGACCACTATTCAATTTATTATTTATAAGTGGAGTACTCTTTCATTGCCATTACTCCCAGGTCCACTCTGACATGAGGTAATACCTTTCATTCTTATTATTTAGGTACTATATGACATATATATATATATATAGACACAGGCAAATAAAGAAATATGTTGAAATAATTAGAATTTATCATCTATCTCTCTATGTGATGAGCCTAAGTCACTATTCTATAATTAAATTGCAAACTGAATTAAAATTTGTCTTATTCTCTAACTTAGAACATTTTAATGCTATTGCTCTAATCAAAATCTTGCTACAATGTGCTATCTTTGCTCTCTTACAGTAACACACAAATTCCAAATCCTTAGATAAAATGTATTGATTTTATTTACAGAAAAAAATTCTATTCAAATTCTTTCAGTTAAAAACAAAAATTCATAAAGTTTTACATGTTTATTTATTCTGAACTTTTCAAAATTTTAAATGTTTATTATGCCCCCCCCCCTTCTTTTTTCTTTTTACTGTTTTATTTTAATTAAAATTTCATGTTTTATTTTTGTTTTTTAAATATACATGGTGGTCTGAAAGTTTTGTCACCCCTACATATTGTTTTAATAATGTTAATGTTATGGAATTTCTTTAACTTTGAAAATTAAATCATTTTCTAGAATTTTCAAGTTGTATTATGTAATATTTTACTTCTAAAAAAAATATGTACGGGTGACAAGACATTTGGACCACCCTTTACATTAAAAAATAATGAAAATCTATGTAGTTTTTTTTGGGGGGGGGTCAGTATTTGGTTAAAAACAAACTGAAAAAAATTAAGACAATCAAAATTTATTCATATTTTTTGCTGCATCACTTTATTTTATTTTTTTAAAGAGCAAGAGAAAAAAAAGCATTCAGTCACCCAAAACAGTTTTTTTTTTTTTTTTTTTTTTTTTCATTGTTGTTTTTTTAAACTATCGCCCATTAAAACTAAAAAAAAATCTCTCCCTGATTCTCTACAGAGGAGTGGAATCAGGACATAACAAGTGAACACAAGAAATGTTGGTCAGTCATTTTTTTATTGTGGTAATGTATTCTGTTCCTCGAAAACTCTTCATCAATTCTAATAACAGCCTGCAATCAATTTCCATCTTCCTCTTCCTCAGTTTTGTTTCCCTGCTTCCCCAACAGAATGAATTTATAGAATCAAACCTCAAAATTATTTTTAGTTTTCTTTTATCCAAAGTTGAACAGTTGAGTTTGTATTTGTTACAATGTTAATACTACTACTACTACTACTACTACTTCACTGGATATTATTTACTACTTTGTTGTTGTTGTTTTTTAAGTGTCTTTTAAACACGATTTTATATATATATTTTTATATTTCTAATTCTTCAAATTAAAACAGTAATTCTTTTAACTCTTCTTCTCCGCTACAATTTAATATTTATAAAGATATTAATCAAAAACAAACAAATATTACTACTTCCATTTTTCTTTTTTTTTCCTTGATTTAAAAAAAATGTGTAAAGCATTAATGATTTAAAAAGATAAAAGCTAACTAAAACAAAATTATAAGGGTCAGTTTAGCTCTGTTGGTAGAGCATCCTACTAGGAACCACAAGCGCATGAGTAGCACAGCTTGGATATGTGCTCTTAAGTATCTGGGAATTGATGGTAGGTGTGGCACTCCACCTCAGACACAAAAACAATTTCCCTGGTCTGACACTAGTGACATCTCGCTGTCTGTCTGAAACCAATAAAATGTCATTCTGCCAAAACAAAGTTTAGGAATTTATTAGTTTATTGTATTTTAAAAGAAAACATTTTTTTTTTTAATCTATCTGCTGAGCTGCTTTGCAAAGGTTAACATTTCCAGACTTTTCTAGAAAGTTAACTTTCTAGAAAAGTCTGGAAATGTTAACCTTTTTTTTTCTTCCCTTCTCTTTCTAACTATTTATCTGAATAAAATAAAAAAAAAAAAGCTTTCTTCTTCTTCTAAATTAATCTACTAACCCCTTTTGCATTTGACTAATTCATGAGATCAACAAAGTTTCTGCCTCTTTTTTTCTGACCATCAATTTATTAACAAACGCCTGGACTCTTGTGTTTCCTTTTCTAACATTATGCATGGAGAAATCAGCTAACTTTTCTTTTATTTTTGCATTTTTCTTTCCTGAATATTTCCAATGAATTCTCTCTTCAAAAATAAACACAAATGAAGATGTTTATTTTTTTTTTTTAATGTATTTTCAAATTAATTTTTCTTTTTTCTAATGAAGAAACAAATTTTCAAAAAAGAATGAAATTAAATATAAAGTTGTTTATTTCTATTTATTGCTTTCAATTATTTTCAACTCTTCTCATCTTAAACCAAATTTAGATTTATAATATCTTCCTGTGAAATAAACTTATTTGTCTTTTGGGTGGATTAATTCTACTTATTGCTTAGTCTTCATTTTACAATTGAATTGAGTTTATCACTATACGTATATATAGTGATTAAGATGTTGATAAGGAATTATGTTTTGAAATTGTTATTGTTAATATTTTAAAAACAAAATGACTTAATTTTGATTTATTAGCACAAACCCTAAATATTCTTTTAAGCCTAAAATCTAGAGGTGTGTATTATACAAAAGAACTACATATATTAAGGGTTTTTTTTCTGCCACATGTGTTGCCATATTTAGGACAGCATTACCATTTATGGTCCAAACTGCTTTCCTTTTAGCAGTCCGTCACAGACGTCAATGATATCACTCCATATCATTGATTAGTTATGGACTTTTTGATTACTAATTAGTCCAATTCTGGACTTGCAAATGCAGTCACACACATTGCAAGGGAAATTTCCTTCTGCATTCTGTGGTGCATGATGACAAAGACAACATTGTTCTGCAGCCCTATTGAGTTCAATAGTGAGCCACTCAGTTCCTGTGCGGTACGTGTTTCGCCAAACTTGACCAATATGTAACTAACATTTCTGTTTAATACTACTACCAAAAAAATAACCAGTGGAATGCCTGTTTATAATTTGTTTCTTCTATTGTGAATTTATTTGCATCAAAAGTTTGTAATATTTTCTTGTGAACATGTCTTTGCCTTTGCTCTAAATACTTTGTAAATTTTGTGTTTCAAAACATTATAGAAAAACTTATTTTTATTGAAACAAATGGAATCTAATTCAAAAGTTTAAAAATGACCACCTGGAGTGACTAATGTTGACCAGAAAGTCAACAATGTTTTTTCCAGAATGTTATAGCTGTAAGTTAAGGGTGCATATTTTATATGAATGTGTTATACACAACTAATAAAACATAGATATAATAGGCCAATATACACATGCCAGAAAATTAGTGTAACTATTAATTGTGGATGTTAACAAAATCATCTTGTAGATCAGTTAATTAGTGTAGTGAGTTTACTCTTCACTAGTCTGGTCTTGTGCCAGACTAACTTTGAAATAATTATTTTTCTTGTTATTTCATTCTATTGCTATACTCAAAACTGAGAATAATAAAACTAAAAATGTTCTAAATGACAATAATGTACTAATGTTACTTTTTAATCATTCTCTTTTATAAGATATAAAATAACCACCTGAAATACCTATGTCTTATTTTCAATATACTAAAATTTTCTGTTAACAAATAGACTAAATTCTATTTTATACTTTAAAAAAAAAATCCTTAGAGTAAATAAGACTTTGTTTTTAGTGAACTTATTAACATGAGCATATCTGAAGCTCGCTTGTACCTCAAATTTTAACTCACAACACAAAGCAAAAAATCAACTGAGTGACAGTTCATAATTTGGTGCACTCGTAAGTCAACGTATTACTCTACTAAAATTTGCTGGTAACAAGTAAATTAAATTATATAATTTTTTTAAAAAAGACAAAGTACTGGTTGACCCCCAAGACAAGCAGAGAGAAGATAAAAAGAAAAGAAATGGATAATTACAAATGATGATGTTTCTTACAATTAATAAGGATAGAAAATAAAATCCAATGAGTGAATGTTTTGATTTGTTGAAGAAAAGACAGTTTATATGAATTCTCTCAAAATGTCAGTTTGGTTTAAACTTAAAACAAGAAATATTTCTGGAAATTGGGTAACATTTCATTTGTGTGTTTCTCCAATTAAAACAGCAGAATAACAATTTTTATTTTTGTTTTTTTATAGTTTTGTTTGAATGTTTAATGTCTGATAAATGAATAGAATCAATTGCTAAAAACTTCTAGGAACAACCAAGAATTAAATTAAATTGTTTTTTTTTGTTTGTTTTTTTTTTGGAAGAGTTAAATAAACTGTAGAAATGATATGCCAAGTTGAAATGTGGGATCAATATGGGGAACAGTATTTACTGTTTCACAGCTATGTCATTCCCTGCTTGGTTAGGCCAAGAACTTTTCAGCACACCCTTCTACAAAAATTGTCCAAAATTTTATTGATTTTGAATATTTAGTAGAAAATATTGCATCTCTCTCTCTGTGTTTTTCATGTGCCTGTCTGTATAGAAACCTTTATCAAGATTCTCTTCTTTTGAAGTGAGTATATGTAGATATATATATATATATAAGGATAAACACTTATTGACAACCTCATACTACAACCATTGTTTTCCTGGACAGTGTCATCATAATAAGTGAGTTTAAATTCCAATCATGCTATTACATTCACTTTCAGACTAATACCCTTGGGAAAAGTATGAACACCCTCATCGCCCCCAGGCAATGGGTTAAATAGTAGCAGTACTGTTTTTCACCAAGGATGTATTTGGCATTAAATAAACCCTGAAGGTTGATATGCCATTAAACAAAGAAACCAAATCAAAATATTGGTTTTCATCTGTTTTGCAAAAATATCAGAATCAATTCCAAGAAAGAAAAGAAAATGATTCTTTTCCTATCAAGAGTTACCTCCCTTGTTTTTTTTTTTTCTCTTTTTGTTTCTAAAAGAATGAATTTATCCATTGTCAGTTTGAAGTCAAAACTGAATTACTGATTTATTGCATCTTTTATTTTATTAGTTTGAAAATTATTTGATTTTTTTTTTCCTTTTTGTTTTTCAGGAAAAAATTGCAACAACAAAGATCGATGGATATTGAAGAGGAAAACGGATGAAATTTTTGTCCATCCATTTGATGACATTATGGTGATTTTTATTCTTGTTGACTGAAACCTCCATTCAAAGACGGTTAACAACAGACCTCATCATCCAACCAATTTCACTCGCCTCTTCCCTATGCATCGTCAAGGTACAAAAAAAAGGAGATGGGGGTGGGAGAAGCAATATGGTGCTGCTATGGCAACAACCAATCAAATCTGGCTTGGTGAAGTGGAAATTGAAAACTTTCCTAAAATCCTGCTGAGAAGAAAAGAAGAAAAAAGATTTGGTTCCAAGATTTTTTTTTCCACTTCTGATGTTTGTAAAATAACTGCTGGGTCTGCATGTGTTCATGCCTGACTGATTTGATATGTGTGTGGGTATGGGTGTATCGAAAGTCGTCAGCCTTAAGTGGATATGAATGATGTGTATATAATATTAGACTTATTTATTGTATTTGCTTTTGGGTAGCCTGTCTACACTACTCTGCCCTGTGGGCAGTATACACACACACACACATATATATATATATATATATATATATATATATATATATATATATATATATATATATATATATATATATATATATAGGTGTTGTCCATTATTTTTTGCCACCCAATAACCATGATCTTGAATATCAAGAAACAGAAAACCTATCAAAGGATTCCTTATCCGCTCCTCCCCCATTACCTATTTTTCTACTTCTCTCAATGCAATTTCTGTCCACAAACAGAAATGGATTCCCCACCCCCCTCTCCAAACTTCCAATATCCAGGGGTTATGTGGTGCAGTTGATATGTTATTTGCCAGACATTACACTTAAATCATTAGGCCAGGCTCTTACACACACACACACACACACACACACACGAGTGTAGATTTATTTATGGACTTGAATATTCAAATACATTTACCAAAATCACTTTTCTTCTAAAACTGGGAAAATTTTCGAACTCAGTTTTAGAAGTAGACATAGTTTTTTTTATGAATGGTAAAATTAGAATTTGTCTTTGGTGAATGATGATAAAAACAAAAATGGTTTGGCTGAAAAGGAAAACAAAATAAAAGAAAATCAGGTTGTCTTAGAAATAACAGAATTGATTTTTTTTTTTTAAGATGAATTTTTTGTTTTCTTTATTTCCTTTTTCTTTTCTTTTCTTTTTTTCCTGAACTTTACAGACAAAACTTTCTGGTTCAGGTTATAAAATAATTGGATGCATCTTCACATCCATGCGCACAAAAAGTGAATTATCTATGAAAACTTTCAGTTATCATTTGCACTAATCAAGAAATCACAAAAACCTCCAGAAAAAAAAAAAAAAAAAAAGCTTCTTTTTATCTTTTTTTGATATTTGTTGTTTGACATTTTCTTAAAATAATAATCTAAACCTTTTATTTAAAATGAAAATAATTTATCTTTATATCTGTTTTCTTGGTGTGGGGTGGAGTCCCCCCCCCCTGTGGCATAATGGCTTACATGCTTGACTGTGACATTGTAGTAAGAGAGTTCAAACTCTAGCCGCGTTATTATGTTCACTTTTGGACTAATACTCTTGGGAAAGGTATGAACCCTTTCATCCCTCCAGCTGCTATGTGTTAAATAATACTACTACTGTTCTTCTACAAGGATGGCTTTGGTATTAAGTATCCCACAAGGACTGATATGCCATTAAACAAAGAACCCAAAAGATATGTTTTTTTATTTTATTTAGTCAAAAGAAAAATAGAATAAGTTTGGATTTTATCTGGGATTATTTTCCTTTTAGCTAACAGAAGAAGTTTATGTAATTCACTCTTTGTAAGATTTTTCACACCAGCATAAGTTATTGATCCTTCACCAGAGTCTGACTGACAGCAAGTCTCCAGGACTCTTTTGAGTATTCTAGCCAATCTTAACAATGCTGTTGTTTGGATGGTCTCAATTCTTCCTCTGATTTACAGTTCCGCTAGTTTGTCTTCTAAACTTTTGGGGACCATTCCAAGTGCACCAACTATAATTGGTATCACTTACACCCACATAAACCACAGATTTTTTCAATTCTCTGGCAAGGTCCAAGTAATTTTTTATCTTTTCGTTTTCTTTCATCTTCACCCTGTGATCTGCTGGAACTGTAAAATCTACTAGTTGAAAATTTCTCTTTTTCTAGACTTTATATTATTACTACTACTACTACTTCTACCACTCTAGACCCTGGTGCCTTATCTATTAACTTTCTCCAGTAATTTTAAACAAATTCTTTTTCTGATTTATAAACAACAAAACAAAAACAACTCTATTTTCAAAATAAGGATAGTTAAGTGTTACTATTTTATTCTTATGTCAGTATTTAATTCATTTTTTTCTTTATTAACCCATCAGCCAGTTTATCACCGCACATGTTGCTAAGCAACTTCTTGGCTAAGCAACAACTCAACTGTCTGATCATTCAGCCTACACATGGTACCTTGACAGGTTATGTTGCGTTTGATTCTTATTTGGTACCACACAAAGCTAAACTTTGTAAATAACTATGTAGGGTACCTAGGGGTTAAGCCAAAGACCAAAATTGAAATGTGTATAAAAGGGGATTAACAGCTACAAGTAATCAATGAGTTTTTGTTGTAACTTTGTTAAGATTATAATGCAGATAATCCCTGAAATGATAATTTAATTCATCAGATGAACAAGAAGCCATTTTGTCCCTCTTTAAAGTTTGACCGGATGGATTGCTGCTGCTGCTTTTTTATGTTTTTTTAAATGGAGGTAAGATGGATGTTCTTTTCTTATTGGTTCATTTTGAATTGGATTTTTTTTTTTTTTGAGAAGAAAAAAAAATTCATTTCCCTCCATTCTAACCCCACTAATCACATAACCTGAAGATAATCCTGAAATTGTTTGTTGAAAAATTCTCAACTATATTTACATTATAAAGTCCAATATTAAAACAATTGTCCACATTTTCCTTTGTAAAAGCAAAACTGTTTGTCCACGTGAATTTTTTTGGTGTAACAAGACAAATAAGATGGTATAAATTGACAACATTGCTAGATTCAAGAGAATTCCAAGTTTGAATGCCTTATCTAATATTTAACTTTATTATTATTATTATTCAGCATTGGGTTTATAAAAGGAAAAATATTTGAATGTGTTTGTAGATGTGAAAGTTTTCTTTCTGAATCTTAAGTTTTGTTGACAAAGGATTTTTTTTATAATTAAAATCCAAATTTTTCCAAATGATTATTTGTGACCAGAAAATTTTTTTTTTTAATTTTATTTATTTATTTTACTTGCATGAGAGTAGTTTTTTTAATTATTATTATTTGTTCATTTCAAATCAATGATAATCTCTTTTGGATAAGAAAAAAATCATTTTGTTACACCACTTGGTTTGTTTGGGTTTTTTTTTTTTAATTAAAGACAGATTATTATTAACTGTCTCTAAAAAAAATAAATAAATAAATAAAGGTGCAACATTTTGGTTCAATTCCTTTTTTAAAATTTAAATTACAAATATCCAGTGAAATATAAAATGTCAGAATTTTTAATCCAGTGAAATATAAAATGTCAGAATTTTTAAAAATATTATTTCCAATTTATTTTTAAAAAAGCTAAAATTAATTCTTATTCAACAGAAAAGATATGACCAAGAATTTTCCACACAAATAACCTGCATGAAGTTGGGTGTGTTTGGGACTAAATATTTATAATCCTAAATGTTGGGGGAATGTAGATTGATATACATAATGTACATGTGAGCTGGGTGGAGGCCGTGTAGATATGAAAGCGTTTATTTATATATTTGTATATTGCTATCTATTTTCATATTGTTAAAAACTTTTGGTTTGTTTTTTGTTTTTTTTTTGTTTTTTTTGCCACTCTACCTATTTGTAAATAAAAATAATTATTTCACTGCTGTTTTAAATTCTTCTTTATTTTCAAATTTTCTTCTTTTGTTTTAAATGATAACTTACTTTTTATAAAATATTTTTTCTTCTAAACCAAAGATACCAGAATTTTAATATTTTTAGTGGAACATTATACAAGCAAAATATTATCAGTTATTATTTATTACCTAACTCTACAGCATTGAAACCTATTAGAAAAGTTAGCTCAATCGGTAGAGCGTTCGGCTAGAAACCACAAGGTTCCTAGTTCGATACCCGCCTTCGCCAACTCACCATTATGAGTAGCACAGGGATCTGTGCGGTAAAGTAAGGAACTGATGGTAGGTGTGGCGCTCCACCTCAGACGCTAAAATAATCTCCTTGGTCTAGCGCTAGTGAAAAGGGGATAGATTCCCTCGCTGCATGGCTAATACCGACATTAGGCCGCCCCGACGACTTTACTTTACTTTACTTACTTACATATATATATCCTCCTTTTAGAAGTCTGCCGCAGACAGTTGTGGACCCTCTTGTGGCTAGTTAGTCCAATCCTGGACTTGCAGATGGGGTCACACACATTGTAAGGGAAATTCTCATCTGCATTTGGTGGTTCATGACGACGAAGACGTCACTGCTTTGAAGCCCTATTAATCTCGATATTGAGCCGCTTCCATGCTTGAAGGTGTGATGGTACATTTCTTCAGCGTTGTCTTTGAACCACTTTTGGGGGCCTCCTGTCCTCCCCGTGCCATCTGTGAATTCACCACAAAATATTTTACGGGGAAATCTGTCTGCAGACATGCAAATGATATGACCCAACCATCACAGTTGACGTTGTGATAGGATGGTTTCAATTGGGTCAATGTGTGCTCTGCTTCTAATTTCTAAGTGGGGGATTTTTTGCCACCACATTATGCCCAGTATGCGTTGGAGGCAGTTGATGTGGAATGCCTCCATTCTTTTTTCAGGGGTCTGTGATACAATACCAACGACTTGCTTCCATATAAGAGTATGGATAGGCATACAGCTTATACATAGGCATATACAAAGATCTTAGTATTGATAGTGAGATCTCTGTTTATGAACACTGTGAGATAGCCTACCAAAAGATGCTGAAGCCAGACCAATCCGCTGTTGCACTTCACTTATGGGATTGTTTGTGTTTGTCAAGACAGATCCCAGGTAAGTGAATTCCTCTACATTTTTCAGTGGCTGGTGGTTAATGAGGAGTTCAGGAGTCAGAGGTGGACACATGTTGAGAACTTCTGTTTTCTGAAGTAGGCTTCAACTACAGCATTCATGATGCACTGTAGTCCATCTGGAGAAGAGATTAATATACTTTATATATATAAATCAGCAAGGGGGCCTAATGTTGGTATCGGCCAGACAGCAAGGTAGTCTATCCCCCTTTTCACTAGTGCTAGACCAAGGAGCTTATTTTAGTATCTGAGGTGTTGTGCCACACCTACCATCAGCTCCTCACTTTACTGCACAAATCCCTGTGCTACTCATACACTGAGTTTGCAAGAACCAGTATTGAATCCGCAATCTTGTGATTCCTAGGCCGGCGCTCTACTGACTGAGCTAAATCAACCCTTAAGAGCCTTTGGCCCAACGATAACACTGCATTAAGTAAATATTAAATTAAACTTGAGCAATATTTTTCAACCAATAGTTTTCATGAAAACAATGATATAATTTGTCTATTTTGAACTTATTGCAAAACTGCATGATAAACAATATTTTTGGTTTTCCCATTTGGGATAAGTACAAATATTTAGGCAATAGACAACAATAAACAGAAGAAGAAATCAAATTTGATTGCTGAATTTAAGTATTGCATTAATATTTAAGTTTATTTAATATTCAACATTAATATTTACCTTTAAAAAGTTTAATGATAATTCTTCTGCTGCCAGTTAATTTGAAAACAATTTAATGTACATAAATGCTTACTTTCTGTAGAAACAATTATTTCTATTTCATGGGTGACTTTCACAATTAAGTTTGATTATTTCCAAGTTATGAAAATTGTCATCATACAAAAAAATTCATTGCAAAAAAAAAATAGATAAATAAAAAGTTACCAAAAACAATTGCAGTAATTAAAACTTGGGAATCCAAAATTTCAGGATTGTAGCACAGAATGTTTTTAATTTGCTCAAATAGTCAGGTTGATTCCAATATAGTATGATATATGATGAGACACTGACATTTGCATTTTATTGGTTGTGTTGTTTTAGGGCATATCAACCCTTTTTGGGTCATTTAATGCCAAATAAAGTAATTTTGATAAACAAAAGACACAGGTTGCTTATAGCTGCCCTAGTAGGAACCGGTGCTTTCATTCTATTATTAGAGAAGGAATGTACTTATTTTTGAATTACAACATATTTTAAGTTTTATTTATAGAGTTTGGTAATAAATCATGGTATCTTTGGTACAAAAAAAAAAATTAACTTTTTATTTAAAAAAAAAAAAAAAAAAAATTGTTATAGATGTACTTTAATTTCAGATTTATTTTTTGTCTGTAAACAAATTTTGATGAATTTTATAATTCATCTCGTAGTAACCAATCTACTGAAATGAAAATTAGTTCCTTTGTGATTTTTCTAAGATGAAGTAATATGATATTATTTATCTTCTTTAGTCAATATAATCTCAGCTTTTTGTGATATTCAATCATTTGAAAATATTGATGAGAATGTTTTATTCTACTCATGTGGTTATATAGTGTTGCAGTGATGCTGATAGCTTTTTTGATTTAGTGCATCCTGAGACACACATATTTGCTTGAAATGAGTCCCTAGGAAAATTTATAGGTCCCAACTAAAGCCATCTAACTCCTACTTTGTAACCTATCACATTTCTGTTCTCATGAGGATCAGCTGAAAAGATCATCTGATGACATATCTACTGTTGATAATTTTTCTTTTTTTACCAATGGGTGTGATGCTGATAGTTTTTTTGATTTAGTGCATCCTGGGACGCACATATTTGCTTTGAATAAGTCCCTCAGAAAATTTGATGGGTCCCAACTAAAGTTTCTTAATAAATTGTTGGGTTTTTATTTATGATCTAGGGAAACAACTAAAAGGTGGCTTTAGTTGTTTCCCTAGATCATAAATAAAAACCCAACAATTTATTAAGAAACTTTAGTTGTGAATATTTCCTACCTTGTAAACTATCCTGTATAATTCATTTCTAAGAAACTATTGAAATTTATTTACATTTAGCTTGAAATGGTGAGGGAAGAAAAACACTGGGATACATGGATATGATTTTACTGCGTCCTTTTAGATTTTTGTGCATCAGGAATGCAGGAATCTGAGTTTGCATTCTTTTTCTTGTCACATCCCAAATTTCAACATTCAGTCATTAATTCTTCATTTCCAATCTGCTTCTCGGCTATTTAAAGGATTGAATTCAACTTCTAGCTAAGTAGATCAGCCCTAACCAATCACCTAGATTCATTAGACTATGTCCCATAGGACACTGAAATAATGATTCCTTTAGAGCTCTATACAAGCCTATGTATTTATCAACCTTTGTGCACCAGCAAGATGTGACACAAAGTCAGTTTTTAAACAGAGTTGAAAGCGCCTGAATTCAGAGTTTTCCTTCTCCTACATTGGTTGCCATACCAAGTTTAAAGAGTCCAGTCTACCCTACTATTTATCTACAGCTAGAGGCAGAATATGTTCGCTGTATACATTTTCTTGGGGTATTAGCCCTATGTAAAATGCAACCCGCTTCATCCAGGATTTGAACTTGTGTGGCCGAGTCCATTTTCTGTAATTTTAATGCGTAATGGTTATCATCATAGAAAATAAAGTATTTTCAATTAAATAAATTATTAAACACAAGAAAAAAGAAGAAAAAAAAGATTTTACCTGAAATTTTCAAACAATTAGCCTGGTGAGGGGTTTTGCTGTAAAAGAATCTGAAAATTTAAAACCAGTTATATAATAATCACTTTCAGTGAATTAACTTTACAATATTTACCTCGAGCATCTTGTAAAATCAACAATCTCCACAACATTTCAGTTGAATTATTTATTATCATCATTTGACAGTTATACACAATTGATAGATTTGTAAAAATATAATTTTCATTGCAATTTACTTTTGAGTATAATACAACTTGTTTGTTTCTATTTGTCAGAAGAAAAAAAAATGATCCTAATAAAAAAAACAATGTCATCAAAAATCTGACTTTGCAAGAATTTTTGATTGGAGCAAAATATTCAGAAGAGCAGATCACTCTTTACTGTTTAAATACTTTGTTCTCATTGGTTGATTAGGACATTTCAGGGATGTTTTATGTGTGCGTGTATGTATTATATATATATATATATATATATAATATGTGTGTGTTTATTGTTATCATTTATTTACAGTTTGATTGGAATGATAAAACCCATTTTTCTTTTTAAATATTCTTAAGTTCTCCAAATTCTTTCTCACATTTATCTGAATATATTGTCTTTTTTTTTTTTTTTTTTTTTTTTCCAAGTAAACTAAAATTTGTTAGGCGATAAAAAGAAAGCCATTAATTTTTTTTATAAAGAAAAGGTAAGAAAGAATTAAATTTCTAAATCTTTGTTTTATTCTTTTGTTCCTGTCTAATCTGAATAATTCAATTAACATTATTGACTTTTCTTTCAATATTCAAAAGAAAACTACAGTAAATGTCCATAATTTGTTAAGTTTTAAATCTTTTTTTCAATTTAATTATTTCAATGTGAGATTGCAATAAGATTTAGTATAGCATTTTAAAAAGATAACTCATTTTATATTCTAGATGGGTTTTTTATCATTTAGTTTAAATATATATATATACTTTTTTTTTTTAGAGTATAACTAAAAATTTTAATTTTCATTGATTGTTAATACATACATACATTTCTTTTTACAATGTGTCGTGTAATGAAAAAAGATATTTCTCTGTGTGTGTGTGTATATATATATATATATATATATATATATATATATATATATATATAATGATTATACACACAATTTGTATGCAGGGTTAATTAATTGGACAGGTCTCTGTTCATTAAAGAAGAAATACATTTTATCGAATAACAACAGATTCCCTCTAATTTGATTTTAATATGTTTTTTAAAAAAACACAATGTGCCTTCAAGAGTCAATTTGAAAAATGACTTATTGTTGATTTTCCTAACAGAATTGAGTAAACTTTTTTTTACCTTTTCTTCTTCTTCCTTATTAACATCTTACCTGGAGAATCATCGTTAATACCTTCAATCTGTGACCATCACACAAACTACTTTACAAAGTTGTCAATAAATAAAATGGAGGTAAATTTCACACATTTGACATTCTACATATTTTGCTACTTAATCATTAACCTTTTAACTGTTTTGAGAGCCACATATGGCTCTCAGTGTTTCCCATGACACATTTGAGAGATATATGTGGCTCTCAAACTGCATTTAAAATAAAGGATAAACTCTGTGTGAAAATGTGTGAGTTGTCACCTCTAATTTGCCTTGAACAGTGAAAGGGTTAAATTTTATGGCTAGAGCAGAACTATCAGATTTTTCTTTTTTTAAGAATTATCTCCCTTAGAATTTTATCATCATTATTATTATTATTATATAATAGAAAACTAGAGTCATCAACAATCCAAATATTGTTTGGTTAATATGACCCCTTCTTTGAATACTTGATGATATTAACACCTTTCAACTGATCATCAGCCTTCATCAGGTGTATGAGAAAATCAAGTGATAGGTACATCATACCACCCATCAAGTACTCGGGTGATTTTCAACTATACATAGTGTAGTTACCCAACACCTTCTTTGAAAACTACCTTTTATTGAAATCTATATTCACCTGAATTATGCTCCAGATAAGGTACAGTCTTGGGCTAAATCTTACTCTCATAAGGGACCAGCTCTAGTAAAAAAAGGTTTTGAAAAAGTGGTTTTAACATGTTAGTGACAAGTGACTCACTTAAGCAACTAGTGTTCTCAGGGTCATTTTTTATTACCTATTTTACTTACAGAATATACACTTAATATCTATTTACAAACCCTTCTGCGCAAGCAGGTTGTGACACAAGATCAATTTTTTAAGCAGGGTTTAACAGGTTTAAATTCAGAGTTTTCCTTCTCTTGGACCAGTTGCCATACTAAGGTTAAAGAGTCCAGCCTGCCCTACTATTTATCCATAGCTAGTTTGATTTCTTTGTTTAATGGCATATCAACCTTCATGGGTTATTTAATGCCAAAGCCATCCTTGTAGAAGTACAGTAGTAGTACTATTTAACACAGATGGGGGCATAAGGGGTTTTATGCCTTTCTCAAGTGTACCCATAGCTGGAGGGAGAATAGTTGGAAGCATACCTTTCCCAGGAGTATTAACACTATGTGAAATGCAAACAGCCTTGTCCAGGGTAAGTGTGGTCATTTGCACCATGAGCACCTCCATATATGTCAGAATATAAACTTAATGTCTACTGAAGAATGGATCAGCTGAAAGATTATGTTAATAGTATCAAATATATGAAGAAGATCTTCAGTAATGCACGCAATATTCAGAGCCTGTTTTTTTATGTTACTAAAACAATACAAAAAAAAGATAATCTTTTTAAAAGCATTATTATAAATAGGTGAACCTTGTTTTTGTTTTTTTTCTAAATGTGATTGCGTATGTAGGGGGAGGGGAGATTTTATCATTGTAAAAATATTTTCAATTATATATTCATTTATGTGGTTGAAAATAGAGGAAAAAGCGGATATAACAACACAACTAAATTCAATTAATATTTCACTTCAATATTTAGTGAAGCTTTTTTAGAATTTATTTTGAAGCTTCACAATAAATTCTGAAGAAGCTTCACTAAATATTGAGGTGAAATATTAATTGAATTTAGTTGTGTTGTTATATCCGCTTTTTCCTCTATTTTCAACCACATTTTGTCGGATTTACTCAATCCTTCACTCCTCATATTCATTTATAAATATGATGAATTGTTTAATATTATGGTTAAAAAAAGGTTAGACCTGGCAAGATAATTTGTTGAATACATTTGATTTTTAAAAGTACCCAGTATTGTATTGAGTCTGAGAGGAATTAAAATTGTCTCGTCAAATACTTTTAACCAAAATAAATCATTAGCTGGAATTTAGTATAGAAAAATGTCAGACTTATTTTCTCAAACATTGTTTTCTCATTCCAACATAATTTGGCTACAAACAGGAAACTGAATGGCTGGAATGAAATTTGCAGAGTCTGTGCTTAAGGGTTTAATGCTTAAAAGACACCAGGATTTTGTCCTGATGAAAAATTCTGTCTGTAATTTAAAAGCCTTCCTGACATCTGCTGGGAGAATTACCTTGGGTTCTAACCACCACCACACAGAACACCTCTGTTAGGCCTAAAGTAGGTATTTATCCAATTAGTTCGCCATGGGTAGGATGTGACACAAGGTCACAAATATGACAATCAAACTCGCTAATCAGTAGTAATGGATTTGCAAGACTAGCTTGCTAATCATTACAACATGATGGGATGCACTGAAGCCTAAAGTATTTATCACAAAATCAAAAAACAAAAAGAAACATTTGCTGAAAAGCTCTGTATGGTTGACACAAATTCTGATCTGATCAAAAATTGTGATGGTGGAAGAGCCGGAAAAAAAAAAAAAAAAGAAAATTCACATTTTGTGCAACATTTGCTTGGAATCAGAAACTGTAATCTTTTTTTTTTTTTTAAATATTGATTGCGGAAGAATTCCACAGTCATATCTAAAAACCAAAAGCAAAAATTATTGGTTGCAACATTTTTCACTGGTAATTCACCCAAGATCCGATCCATTCCGATCCTGTCTTGACAATAAATTGGCCACAAAAAGCCGATGAGCGGCAAATGACGGCTCAGCAATTTTAAGGATAAAAAAAACCATGGAAAGCTAAAAATCATAGATGAGTCATGGAAGAAGAAGAAGAAAAATAAAATGATCCATCATCACTATGATCATGATCAGATGGAGACCAGGAATCAACAGGTGAACTGATCTCAGCATCTTGTTCAAGAAAATTAATTTCATCCACCGGTGACCTGTCATCTGGTGTGGGGGTGGTCAATGACAAGTCTTCCAAACTGCCATTATCTGCAAACCGTACCCTCTTAGATTCCGACTCAAAGGTTACTTCTGTGAAATTACTTTGACTGGTCGACGTGCGAGAGTGTCCACTTAGCGGAGTTACAGTACTACTGGATAGAACCAGTGAGTTGCCAGAATAGTTTGACTCCTCTGAACCGGTCACAATATAATCCGGGTGCGGTTCACTTGGAGGATCATTTATGGATCCTAAATGTTCATAATGATGTTTTGAAATGTTACTGTAAATGTGTGAAGAATCCAAACTGAATTCATCAGCATTTGATTGCGGATATTCAACAGGCCGATCATACAAACTACTGTTTGAAGACACATGGTTTGGAATATCATAAATGTTTTGAGTTGTGTTGTCAGCTTTGTCGTAAAGACTTGTACATTTTTTTGAATGCGTCCTTTTAGCTGGAATTACATCCGGCTTGTCATAGATATTTTTATGCCATGCATCATCTGCAATGGAATCTGAAGAGTCCCCCATGTTTTCCTTTTCATAGCCGTTCTTGTTGACAATGTCAGCAGATGCTGCACTATCACTCGTGCTTGCTTTTGCCGAGTGTCTGTTGCTTTTCATTCGGGATTCACGGGAAACAACGCCACCCTTACGCATAACTTTATCACCCGTAGAACCAGCAGACATGGAAACGGTTGAAGTTTGAAAACCCGTATCACTCTCCTCTTCTGTTCGGTCATTCTTGCTTCCCTGGCCTGGACCAGAGTCAACATCCGACTCATTGATCCTGTCAGATTGAAAACCCTGGTTATTGATGCCATTGAACTGCTCGGACCTGCCCGAAGGGTCGTAATCTCCCCTACCAAGTTTCAGTTCTTGGGAAATGTACAGTGACTGATCTCGGTTCAGGTTATGAAGAAGACGCCGCGTTCTTTGTTCCCTGAAGTAAAGAGAAAAGAAAAAACTTACTACATGCACAACTATTAGAGTTCAACATTAATTTAGTTTTAATTATCATTGTCTTATGATATTTACTCAGCTTAGTATGGTACAAGGTCACAATAGTGGAGCACTTGTGAGAACCAAATTCATGATACTAAGATGCTAACCAACATTAGTTATAGATATCTATTAAATATAACTTAGAATGCTACAAGGTGATTATAGTGAGGCAACAGTGAGAATCAAGCTCACTAGATTAATGTTCTGCTAAATAAGTTTGGTAAATATTGCTCTAAGCCAATGGTTCTTAACCTGAGGTACTGGTACTCCCCCAAAGGGTATGAGATTTCGTTCTTAGGGTTGCAAGTAGAAGAACAGAAAAACAACTTTTTTTTTCATTTCACTTCATCATTTAGTATTTCATATTGTTTTAATTTAACTATTGGTTGGCCTGAAAGTCATGTCACTCTTACATATTGTTTTAACTTTCCTTATTTTTGTTTTGATAATGTAATCTAAAAATTTGGTAATTATTTTATCACTTTGGAAAAAAAATCTTTAAAAATAAATTTTTTTTTTTTTTTTTTAGAATTTCAAGTTGTATTATGTAATTATTTAACCTCTTTAAAACAGAAATGTAGGGGATGACAAGACTTTCGGACCACCCTTATACAATTGCATTGTTTCATTACTTAGTCATCATTTGATTTGTAGTTACATTAAAGTAATCTCTAAATTAAAATTCTGTCTTATGCATTAGACCTAGGGGGTCAAAATTTCAAGTGGTGCCACAATAGAAAAAGGTTAAGAACCACTGCTCTAAGTCTACCATTATATTATCATACAGGGTGGTCAGAAAGTTTTGTCACCAACACCCACCCACCCCTACCAAAATATAACTCTTAATTAATCAACTATAATTAAATGAAATAAACTGCTGGAAATAAAATAGAAAATTATATTTCACTCCTTGTGAATTTTTCACACTAGTGTAAGCCATTGGTCTTTCACACACATCACCATGACTCTTCTAGCTGATCTCAACAATGCTGTTGGCTGGATGGTCTCAATTCTTCCTCTGATTTCCAGGTTATTTTTATTATTAATATATTATTAATACAAAAAATAATAAAAGTTAAAACAATATATAGGGGGTTACAAGAGTTTCGGACCACCCTGTACTTCATATTAGTGTTATTTGTATTTAGATTATTTTGACTGTTGTCCTCATCTTTATTATTATATATACAACATTTCGGTCGATGTGTCCTCCGTCCTTCTTCAGGTGTTTTTTGTTGAATTCGAGAGCCTTCACAGAACTTCAAACCAAACTATTTTTTAATAAATTGGTAGGTAGATTGTTTTGAAGACTCAAGTTCATTGAAAAACAACTGAAGAATTCCACAGGGTACATTGGTCGAAACATTGTGTATATAATAAAAATGAAGACAACATTCCAAAAAATCCAATCAATACAATTAACATATAGTGTCATTATTTATTTTGTTAAAAACTTAACTCCATAATATGTTCTAATAATTTCGGGCTACTTTAGATTTTAAAATAAATAATACTGTACTCTAGAAATTAATTTTCTGAAATGATAAAATATATTTGTTTTTGTTAAATTTCCCCAAGAAAAAGGGGAATTTATTTCAAGATTCTGTCATCTTCAGTTGATCTGTTCTTTATCAAATAGAATTAAAAAAAAAAAAAATTTTAAAACCTAGTATCTTCAGACAAGACTTGAACTTGTATACCATACCTTTGAATTCACCTTTGATTGTTGATCATCATTTGACCCATAAGCTTACCAAATCTTTCATGACCTGGCAGATTTCGTGTTCTGTTGTCTTTCTTATTCCATGTTGTATCTCGCTGTCATTTACTAAGCTTAGCTTAGTTTTTAGCACAAGGCCAGAAGTATAAAGGCACCCAGTGAGAATCAAACTCACTAACAATGGTCTGCTAGCCTGCCTCTTTAACCATTACACCATGTGAGGCACTCATCCATGCTGTATTGTTGAGCACCTAATAGTAGTAGCAGTAGTAGTATTCTTATTTTGAAATTGTGAGATAAAGCTTTGCCTAAAGATACTTCCTTAAAAATCACTTTTCTGTTTTAGCTGAGGTTTAATATTAGTTTAATGTTAGAACCAAAGGCTAAACAAACACATTACAAGATGCCATTCTTTGTCTGAGGAATTGGACTCTTTTGCCAGCAATTCATTTGGAACAACAAATATCCTTTTAAGGGAGAATCTTAATCCTCTTTTTAAAGGAATATCTACTTATGTAGAACTTATGTAGCATTTGAAATTTGGTAAGATAATGCATTTATATAAATGAACAATATCTTCTTTAAGTTTATACATAAGATCAATTAATTATTAAGACTTTCCTAGTTTTTCCAAAATTATGTTTACAATAAAACATCCTTTCCTGCAATAGGGAGGGGGTATTCAATTAGCAAAATTTGATGAGGAAAGATGATGTTCAAATGACCTTTTTGAGGTCATGGAGGAGAAAAGATGATGTTTAAATGATCTAAGGGGGTGGGGTGGAGAGGTTGTTTAAAAGTGACCAAAAGAGGGAGGAGGAAAGATGTTCAAATGACTTTTCGAGGGGGTGGGAGGGCTGAGGAAAGAATGTTCAAATGACCTTTATAAGGAAGTGGAAAGGAGGTAGGATGTTTAAATAACCTCTCTAAAGGGGTGGGGAGAGGACATTCAAATGACCTCTCTAAGGAGGTGGGGAGAGGATGACCTAAGGAGGGGGGAGAAGGATGTTAAAATGATCTGTTCTTTATTCTTATTTCTCACAATTTAAGCTAAAAAGAAAAACATGATTAAAAAGACACAAAAGAAAAATAATTATAAAACTCATAAAGAAGAAATTTGTCAAGTAAGAAAATAATTCTTATATTTATACTTACATTTGATGTTTAACAAAGACAATATAAATGCAAATGATACAGCAGATGAGCAAGACAGCAGCTAAAACCAATAAAGAAATCTCCGAGGCTCCGGGATTCCAATAGTTAGGAACTTTTTTCAGTTTATCTTTGTCAAAAACTGCTTGGAGTTGGTTTTCCTTTGACAGAACCAAACTGAAAATTGAAAATAAAATTATTAGAACTCCTTCATTATATCACTATAGTCTGGCCAAGGTCACCTTGCAGGGAGGAGGATTTTGTTACACTAGTCTGCCAGGTTTGAATTCTAGCAAGAGTAAAACTATTAGATTTTTTTAAATTATCTAACATGGACTTTTATTATTTCACTCCTTGCGAGATCTTTCTCTGGAGTCAGTGGGACAGCAAATCTCCTTAGGTTCTTGGGACTCGTTTGAAAATTCTTACCAATATTAAGATTCTTCCTCCTGTTTTTTTTTTTTGTTTTTTTTCCAAACCCTTGGGAACCGTTTCAAAGGCGCCAAATACAATTGGTATCAAATTCCCCCTCAGTTCTCTGGCAAGGTCCAAATAGTTTATTATTATACAAAAAATGTTAGTCTGAATATTGTTTGGTTAATTTGACCTCTTCTTTAAAAATAGATGGAGAAAAAAAATTTTTTTTTTTTTTTTTGTTATCTTGAACACAAAAATTTAAAATATTACCTTCTCAATTTTTCCCTGGAAATTTTTGTTCCATTTTTGTCTGTGCCCGAAATATATATGGTAGAACTAGAATATAAAAATATAAACCCTTTAAAAAGTTAAACAAATTTAAAGTAAAAGAAAAGAAAGATTCTAATTCAAGAAATTATTATAGGTGGGTTTGTCTTGAAAATCATCATTCAAAATTTTTTTTATTTATGCCTCCTTGGGCATCTCCCCTTTTAATTATTTTCTCACAGCAACCTTCAAAAGAAAATAAATCTTTGCATAAAATATATAAAATATCAATACAATATCTATATACAGATCAAATTCTGTTAAATATTTCATCTGATAGTTCCCAAAAATGCACTCTTAATTTATTTTTCTCGTCATTATTTCAGAATTCTTCTCATTCAATCTTTAAATTTTTATGCTGTTGCTGTTTTTGATCTGATCAGTTAATTTGTTCCAAAAATATATTACTCTATTAGCAAAAAAAAAAAACAGTTAACAATAATAATAATAGTAATAATATCTTTTCATCTAATATTTTAGGTTGGAGACCTGTCAGTTGTTCCTTATAAACATTCATCTTAATTCCACAGAATATTTATAATCTTTCCACAGATTATCTAACATTGCTAACAATAGTTTTAAATAAAAAATGTATTTTCTTCTAAATCAAAAATAGTAAAATGTTATTTCTAGTGGAACATTATACAATCAAAACAGACATTAGGTATGATTTATTTCCAAACTTTTCAGTACTGAATCTCTGTAACCAAAATTAAAATTACATAAATGTATATAAGCAGTTTACTTATTTTTGGATTTCTACATATTTATATTTCAGGTTATAGAGTTTGGTAATAGTACCTAATAATCTTTATTTTGTTTTTATTGTATAGAGTGGTCCGAAAGTCTTGTCACCGCATACATAGTATTTTAATAATATAATATCATTAATTATAATGTATGATAATGATCTAATTTTCTGTTTCATTTCCAGTGGCTTCTTTCATGCAATTATAGTTGATTAATTAAAAGTTTTATTTTGGTAGGGGTGACAAGACTTTCGGGCCAAACTGTATAATGTTCTAGGAAATAATTTCAAAAATTGTTGGCAAAACTGTACATGGTAATTCTTTTGAATCTGATATTCTTAAAGATCTTAAACTGAATCAATTACAATAAAAAAAAACTCAGTACAAAAATGAATTTACAAACTCACCCTGCTAATTGTAGACGTCCTGAGCTGTAACTTTCACCACCTTCCACTCCTTCAATGGTTATCAGAATACCAAAAATGGCCGTCATATTTCTGTAAGAACAAAAAAATTAATGTTTGGTTTCTTTGTTTAATGACATATCAACCTACATGGGTTATTTAATTAAGCCATATTTGTAGAAGAATAGTAGTGATACTATTTAACCCATAGCTATGGGGATGAAGAGGTTCACACCTTTCCCAAGAGTACTAGTCTGACCACCCCCTTAACCTTTGGGCTGTACCTGAATTTTATAGGCTGAAGTAAGATGATGATCAAAATATTTTATTTTATTTGAATATATGTAAATCGGGTTTAATCCAGCCTGGTGGAAGGTCAGGAAAATTGGGTTTCTGTTTATTTTGAAGACGCTAACAAGAAATTTAAAAACAAAAACAAAAAAAACTTACTTTTCAAAAACCATTTTGTTTTCTTCCACTACTTTTTTTGGTAAACTGGTTGAAATCATGTAGATATTAAGATTTTTATTGAACATCAACTGCAAAAGATATTTTAAAAAACAAAACAATTATTACCATTAATTATAATCTTTTTTTTTCTTTTTCTGCATTGTTTAAATTTGAGATTATTCTTTCCATTTCTGAAATTTCTTTAAAGTCAAGAATAGAACTTGCAGAACCTGTTGAAATGCAGGAACCTTCTTGTAAAACTCAAGAACATTCATGGAATTTTGAACCAAACCCTTTATTCAATCCATCGGGATAGACTGTTCTCATTCCATTAACCATGACTGGATATAAGTGTTAAGCTGTGTTAATTATTCTATGTTACTATCAATCTTGGCCAGGATTGAACCTGCAACCCAGAGATGGCTATCACTTAAAACTATTAAGTCAACACCTATATCTGTTGTAACATGTGTCCAATTATACACATGGTGCAATGGATATAGGTATTCCCAAGTCCGATAAGAAATACCTGAAGAAGTTTGAAGGGCACATCAGCCAAAATGATGAGAACAATAGTTCAAATAATACAAATTATTTATTAAGCCTCATCTCAAAAATTCAGAGAAATTTGTATGAGAAATTACTATTTTAACAGACATGGGAATGAGACTAAGTGTCCCTTTGGGAAATTATTTGTTGATACTTATACTGACTCAAAGATTTTTAAAAAAACAAATGACTGAATGGAGTGTCTCTTGGAGAAATTATTGAGATTTCCTTGATTTAAGATAAAGAAGGAGGTTGAGAAAATTATATTGTTGATACTTACCCTGACAGTAGCCAAAGAAGAAAGTGGTGGTTGTCCTTTGTCTGTGGCTTTCACTAGGAATTCTAAAGTATTTTTACCATTCTGTGAGAGCAGAGGTTTTTTCAACACTAGATTCCCAGTTTTATTGTCAATCATTAAAAACTCTGACACACTGTTTGCAAAAGAGAAACAAATATTAATGTCTTCATTAAAAAACAATAAAATCAAATTGAAAATTAGACTCTTGCAATTTTAACAATTATTACATTAAAGTAGACATGAGTGAAAATTTAAAAATATATATATATATATATATATATATATATATATATAGTCGGGGAGGCCTAGAGTGGGTATCAGCCATACAGCGAGGGAGTGTATCCCCTTTTTACTAGCGCTAGACTAAGGAGATTGGTTTTAGCATCTGAGGTGGAGCGCCACACCTACCGTCAGCCCCTCACTTTACTGCACTGTGCTACTCATACACTGAGTTGGTGAGAGTCAGTATTGAACTAGGAACTTTAAGGTTCTTAGCCGAACACTCTACCGACGGAGTTAAACCAACCCTATGATATATATATATATACACTAGAACAAATATGACCCGTTGGGTCACCTACTGAGCTCTGGGTAGATAATTGTGATCAGGAAGAAAGTTTGCAATAGGAATTAAATGAAAAAAATAGAAATACAATTGGAGAATAATTACCAAAAAAAAAAATTGAAATCATTTTACTAAAATTTGAAATTAAGTCAAAAACTGATCTGTCATATATAAGCTAGATGTTTGCTGAAAATTAACATGCATACATTCCTCTCTCTCTCTTCACAGGGAAAACTAACATATATAAAGAGTAATTAATCAAGATATATATAGAGAGAGGGGGAAAGTGATAGGCAGAATGTAAAGTAAGAGACGGGTGAGTTTTTGACAAGTACAAATTACGACTAATTAAATAAAGTGGAATTTTTTTTCAAACATAACTCATAATATGAACCAAATATTTAAAAAAATGTTTATAAAAAGTCATATTTAAGATATTTTGTTTTATAATCTATAATTAAAACCGGAAACAAAAAATAAAATAAAATCTCACCTGAAACTTCCAGGAATGACTAAGAATGTTTCATTGTTTGGAGGTAAACCATCTCTATCAGTCACCTGAAAATTATTGGTAATCACAAGTTATTTTAAAACCAAAATAAGGACTATCAAAATAATCAACATCTTTCATGTAGTACAGTGGTACCTTGACTTAGGAGTTTTATTCGTTTAACTTGTAACTCAAATATTTGAATAATCTGAAATGCCATTAATCCATTCCAGTCCCCTAAAAACACCCTAATTTATTTTGTTACATTAATTAAGAAAAATAGTATTGTATTGTATAAAAGCATAAGAGAATAGAATGCTGTAGTATGTATTGATATTTATTTTTTTTATAAATAGTATTTTTCTTTGCATAATAAATTTGGAAACTTAGATGTTTTTAGTGAACTTATTAGCATAAGCATATCTGAAGCTCGTTTTTACTTCAAATTTTAGCCCTCAATACAAAGCAAAAAATCAATCAAGTGACAGCTCGTAACTTGGAAAAATCGTAAGTTGGGTCTCTTGCAAGTCAAGTATATAGGTTTTATGTTGATGAAAATGTTTACAGGATGTTGTGATTCAAAAGATTTTTTTTTTTTTTTTTGTAAACTAACAAGAAAATTTCTATTATTCGGACTATTGTCTTCATCTTTATTGTTATCTACAAAATGTTTTGGCTGATGTGCTCTCCAGCCTTCTTCAGGTATTTCTTGTCAGACTCAGGAACCTTCTCTTTGAGGGCAAAACATTATGTAGATAATAACAAAGATAATAACAATAGTCCAAATAATACAAATAATCAAGGCTCATTTTAAAAATTCAGAGAAATACTAAGAAGAAAAGTTTACAAAAACACAGTAACTTTTTTCTTATCTAATGATAAGTTAAGAATAAGTAGAAATCAAAAATACTTACACTAATTTTTCCAATGATATGACCAGTGGTCATTTTGGTTGAAATGAGAAAGGTATATTCCAATTGGCCAAATGTTGGTGTATGATCATTTACATCTTGAACATGAACAAACAATGTTATGTTGGCACTCACCTACAATAAAACGGATTATATTAATTAATTGCTGTGATAAAAACAAAATGGTAACCAAAATGTTATAAAGATTATCAAAATCTAAAAGAAAAGTTTATTGCAATAGTTCTTTTTGCTAATGTCTTTGAGAAAGACATAAATCCATCTTTTCTCCTTTCAATCCTGGGTACAAATAAAACAGCAGATTAGAATCTGCAGCCTTTGTAGATCATGAGAGCATAGATGGTAACAGAGAAGTCTAATCAGAAACCAGTATTGAGTGGTTTTATAGATGTTATTTGGTTTTCAGTAATTCAATCCATACTCTCATAGCTTAGATGATAAAGCAACTGGTATGTAGGATCAGGCTTATATTAGGCAAAAAGGGGACATGAGCTTGAGTCTCACCTGGAAATTATTTACCTTCCTAATTTTAGTTGCTATTTATTGTATTTTACTTGGTGAGTGAGTGAGTTGCAGCTAGAATTAGTAAGGATATTGGTAGTGTTGTCTATTATAATAATAATAATTCTCTTAAATCTACTAGATTGTAAAAAAAAACAAATGACACTGAACAATGAAAGACAGTGGAATTGGCTTTATAGATGTTATTTAGACTTCAGTAATTCTATCCATACTCTCATAGTTTAGATGGTAAAGCAGCTGGATCAGACTTTTTCTAGGCAAAAGGGGGATATGAGTTTCAGTCTCACTGTAGCTTATTCTTTTCTGTTTCTAATGTGTGATTTTTATTGATTTTGATTTGTATTACCCATCATCTTCCTAATTCTAATTGTTTTCTATTGCATTTTACTTAGTGAGTTTCTTGTTGTTGCAATTCAATTTAACAAAATAGATGAATAAATAAATAAATAAACTCTAAACTCTACTAGTGTGTAAAATAATAAAAAACAAATGACACCGAACAACAAGAGACAGTGGCTTTATAGATGTTATTTAGACTTCAGTAATTCCATCCATACTCTCATAGCTTAGATGGTAAAGCAGCTGGTATATAGATTTAGGCTTTTCCTAGGCAAAAATGGACATGAGCTTGAGTCTCACCAGGATTTTATTCTTTATCTTTAGTTGGTTGGATTTTACGGCACGTCAATCATTGTTGAGTTATTTTAAGCCAAAGACATTTTGTTTTATTCATTCTTGATGGGTATGCACATTTTTTTAATTTAAACTCAATTAAAAAAAAAAAAAACATTTTTCTATTTAACCCATTGATGGGACCTTAACAGGTACTATCACTTCAGGTCAGAGTGGACCTGGGAGTAATGGCAATGAAGGGTACGCCACACTCCTCAGAGCTTCAGAATTGAAACCTCACAATTAGATGCAGTTTAATGTCTAATCCAGGACACTTTATTTTTGTTTTCTGATGTATGCTGTTCCTCACTGCCCCAAAAGTGATGACCAGGGTGAATCATGAATATAAAAGGAAAGATAACACTTGTCAAAATTATTGATAACATGATATAACATTTACTTACAGTGTCTGTGAAGGCTAATATCCTCAGTTCATATCCATTGACTGATTCATAATCAAGAGGTCCATCCACAAATACCTCACCCCTAAAAAAAGAAAAAATGATACAGTATTTATTTGTGTGTATGCATGAGTAAGATATAACTATATATTTCTAAAACAATAAACTGTGGCTGTGTAGTTACATCTTGGTTTACACGATGCCTATCATTTGTGAATTTAAATATATAAGACAACAATAAAATATTCTATATCATGTAATTCATGTCATTGTAATTCAAAATGTTATTATCTAATAATCATTTCCTCAGATACCTAAGCATAAATAGAGTGTTTTTAGTTTAATTTAAACATCGAGAAAAACAAATGTCAATAAAACTAGAATCCCAATGACTAAATTCAAGGCCAAGAAATTTTTAAATAGGAAATTTATTCTGAAAAATGCAATCTTTTTTTTTTTTTTTCTTCAAATATTTTGACATTTGGAAATAACATAAAAACCCACAATAATTTTAAAGCTATATATATATATATATATATATCCGTAGGTGAGTTACTAGGTAAGTTGGTATTAGGATGATTCTAAGTTGAACCTTTCTTCCAACAGTTAGAGTTGTTCAGGTCTAAATTGAGATCTCAATGTTCAATATAATTGAACAGAGCAATATAATTGGTAAAGAGTAAAGGCTTAAAACTCAGCCATTTTGTGGAAATAGATCTATAATCACAAAATGGCTGATTTTTAAGCCTTTTTCTTTACCATATATATATATATATAATATAGTTTCTCGCCTATGCAATTTTCAAACCCCTGCACTAGAACCAATATGGAGATTTGATTTAAAAGAAAACAATAATTTTTCTTACATCCTCATTATTTTTATTGGAACTGGAAATTTTGTCCTCAATTTAATGAATGTCATGCCCCATCGTTCATCCTGTTTGGGAAAAAAAAGAAAATAAATTATAATATATTTACAAAATCAATAAAAAAAAATAATTTCAATAATTTTTTTTGGAGAAATGTTGATCAGGAAATTTAAAAATATTGAAAATATTACTTCCATATTCCCAAGTAATAAAAAAAAAATGAATTTATTACACAATTAGATTTTATTTTTCTTTAAAAAAAGAAAAAGAATCTCAGGAAATACATATTGGACATTTATGTGTAAGTTGTGTAATAGCCAGTGATTTTCTCTTGTAGTGATAACAGTAGCTTAAAAAAAAATTTAAAAAAAACATAGGCCAATTTATTTAAATACTAGCAGAGCTACCCAGCATTGGTCAGGATTTAAAAACTGTTTGTCATGAGTGTCTCTATATTTAATAGTATTTTCTAAATACATCCTTTAAGCTATTTTTGTAGATACCTTGTAAATTAAAATGTGTTTGTTATCATTACAGGAAATCGACACTTGAACAGAGTTCAAATCCTGGAGAAGGTTGTTTGCATTTCACATTGGGCTAATACCCTAGGGAAAGGTATGAATCCAACTATGGGTAAATAGTTGTGCAGATTGGGCTCTTTAACCTTGGTATTGCAACCAGTCTAGGAGAAGGAAAACTCTGAATTTAAACCTGTTAAACTCTGCTTAAGAAATTGATCTTGTGTCATATCCTGCTCATGCAGAAGAGTTGGGTAAATACATAAATTAAAATATGCATTTTTTTTATTCATGTGAGCAAAATAGATTATTTAATTAACAAAAGAAATTAAACTTCAAATTAGACTTTGAAATTAATATTTATACTTGTCAGTATCAGCCAAACAGCAAGGGCGTTTATCCCCTTTCCACTAGCGCTAGACCAAGTAGATTGTTTTGACATTTAAGGTGGAGCGCCACACCTACCATCAACTCCTTACTTTACTGCACAGATCCCTGTGCTACTCATACACCAAGTTGGAGAGGTTCGTGGTTCCTAGTCAGATGCTCTACATAATGTTTTTTTGTTTCTTTTCTAAATAATCATGACACTTCTCAGACTGATATGTGTGCAAAAACAATGAAGTCATTAATTGAAAGAGATCTTCATAAATTCTTTAATGTTTTGTATGCTAAACAGACAAACTATTCGAAATCATTTCCCAGGTTGAATCATTTCTATTTCTCAAACAGACAAGGTGCACCCGAAGAAGGTGTAAATAAATAAATTGAATGCTTTTAGTATAATGGTAAAATGGCTGAAACATGTTTTTATATATCACAATAAATATAATTAATTTTTTTTTTATTGTGTAAAGTGCTCAGGTGCACCACAACTCATCAAAGTCTCATGTCTAGTACATAGAATAATGTATTGGTGTCAGGAACATGAACAGCGTACAATAATAATATACATGCATGCGTGCATAGGTGTGTAGATGGGGTTGGTGGATTACAGGAAGCATGGAGGCTTTGAAAGATGCAGTGTTTCGGCTGATGAGGACAATCATACAAAAAAATCAACTATAAGGAATTGATTAAAAAGAAACTGAAGATGGAATTACTTACATCAAAAAGTGTTTTCAGATCAATCAGCCTCGTTTTGAGGGGAGTATTTTCATCAACATGAATATGATGAACAATCCTGGTATTATCACTTTTGCTTGTATTTTTGGCCACTATCATCACAGGAACCTTGGTACAGCGACTGTCAAGCAGAAAATTTATATTTAAAAAAAACAAAAAAAAATCAACTAATTTTGATATTCTTGATGAGTATTTCTCAAACAGGGCTGATCACAATTAAAACAATTCTAATAGATTAAATGGTTAAATCCTACTTAATGCACATAATTCCACCATTGTATGTCACCCCACCGAAAGAAAAAAAATACTAAGAATGAAGGAATTAATTGAATTTAATGAAATTTTCAGTGTTGATACATTAATGAATAAAAGATATAATGCACCAGTTATTTTATTTAAAAACTTTTACATTTTTTCAGGTCAATTAAGTTTGAACCATGTATGTTTGTGAATCTGTGTTAAGCCTCAAAGATACATGGTTCAAAGTTAACTGACCTGAAAAAAATGTAAGAGTTTTCAAATAAAATAACAGGTGCATTATATTGTTTATTCATTAATGTATCAACACTGAAAATTTCATTAAATTCGGTTCATTCCTTGATTTTTAGTATTTTTTTTCCTTTCGCCGGGGTGACATACGATGGTGGAATTTAGGTCTGTTTAAGTAGGATTTAACCAATTAAATGTAGTTCTTTTGTTTGTTGGTTTTTTTTTACAAGTCTAAATATAATTTTTCTCATGAGAGATCAAAATATTTGAAAGTTAAAATACTTACTGAAATGAAGGATCACCAAAATAATCACAAGCTTGGAGAAAAAATTTGTAAGAAGTGGCTGGTCTTAGAAAAGTATTTGCAAATATCCTGCCACTGGTATCTTCAATATAAATGGGTGATGGTTTGTCCCCCCATTCAACTAAATCTGTGAGACCATATCTGAGTTCTGCATTCTTTCCTAAATCAACATCAGTTGCAATAACCTGAAAAAGAAAAAAGAGAAAGATATTAGAAAAGAAAATAAATAACTTTAATCTCATTCAATATTCACACCCACTGATTCTCTTCAAAGATAAAAGATATTATCAATAATCAATAAACCTCTCCATTCATAAATTCGCCTTTATAAATTCATACAATGCTGTTTGCATAGCAGTATTACTTCCAACAAAGCCTTCATCAGATAATGACTCTAAAAAGCCATGGTTTCAAACTAAAGCATCATTACCACAAACCCAGATTGCCCCAGCAGTATCTCACAATACCACCAGACTTTGTTGGATAGTTGTCACAATGTTGCATTGCTGTATCTATGCTGATGCAGATAGAGTCTTATCTGGATATTTTTTTATGTATTTCCTCTTGTCAGACAGAAAAAGTTCAAGATTAGTCAAGAATGCAGAAGTTGAGTTGCTAATGAAACCTCAGCATCTAACCTCCATAGGAAATATGTTAATTATTCAGCCATTTCTGACACATCGTTCTTTCAGATTTTCTTATTTTCCAACTTATGCTCATGTGCCCAATCAATATTTTCTTCAAAAGTGACCATTGAATCAATGATGATAATTTTTTCAACTTAACAGACCAGATGACAATATTAGGATGCTGGGCCATTAATGTTATTTCAGTTGGAAATACGAGTTGATGTTCTAAATCAGTTACAACTTGCCAGTCCAGGCAACCATAAAACAATGCTCTGTGCTCATTTTCACTTGAAAGTTTCAAAATATTTCCTTCTTTAACCTTTAATATAACCTTTAATATAAATGTATTTATATTGAAGTTTATATTTATATTCTAATTTAAAAGCTATTGGGCAGCACTTAACACTTTTCATCAAAATATTGATATAATTTGTCTACATTTGCACTTATTATTAGAGATACTAGCAAAAAAAAGAAAAAAAAAAAGAAACAAAAGCCCTCTGGGTGATGTAAAAAAAAGTTAAGATTTCAATGTCAATTTACTAAAGGACTAAAATAAATAAATGAAATAAAACAATTTAAAATAGAAACTTAGTTTTGTCCCCCTGAAATAGAATGTTGCATCCCCCTATTATTTATTAATTAAATAATTATTTTGAATATTTTATACATAAATTTTACACAAAACCGTGGGTATTTATTTATTTGTAAACTTTTTAGTTAACTTCTTGTTACTGAAAAAAAAAGGCGAGTAAAAAATGATTTTTAAAATTGATTACAAATTTCACATAATTTTTTCCATTTAAAGTAATAATAGAATTTTTTAATTACTATCAAGTTTATACAATTTATCTATTTAGATAAGATATAGATTATTTATTCAAATTGTCATTATTACAATGGAAAGGGTTGAAATGTTGAATCATAAGGAAAAACTTTTATTTATTTTATTAATGTTAATGGTTCTTTATTCTATGAATTGACAATTTTCAGTATGGTGATGTAAGCAGTGACATAGTTTTAGTTACAGACAAATAGATACTGAATCTCTATTATTGACAGATAAGATAAATTCATTCTATTTTGAATGATGACTTTTATATTAAACATGAAAAATATTTCAAAATATGTTAAGAGTAGAAATTCAATATACTTACACTGCCTATGTAACTTCCATTAGTTAAATCCTTAGCAAAAAGTAAATAACCAGGTCTTTCAAATACTGGATCATTGTCATTCACATCCAATAGTTTTATATTTAGGTTACACATTTTACTCTCATTCCCAGTCGTCTCAACTGCTGAAACCTGAAAAAGAATTTACATGTTGATATGTTTACTTAAGAGCTATTGCAAATAGTTCAATATGTAAAAAGTATAAGAATCGTGATTTAACTCTCTCAATCTTTTTTTTCTTTTCTTTTCTTCTTTCACTATTCAATTGAAACAGATTAGTGTTATTGCTTCCACGTGCTCACCCCCTCCCTCTATATTTCCCATACTCTTTGTTTCTTTCTTTTTTTACTATATTTTTTCTGTATAGCATGTCCTTTTTCTTCCCTTTCTTTCATTATGATAAACATGGAATGGTCCATTATTTAGCTGACGCGACGTCTAAGAGAAGGAAAACTTTGGATCTAAACCTGTCCAACTCCGTTTAAGAAAATGACCTTTTGTCACATCCTACTCGTACAGTGGGGTTGGTAAATATGTATATTGTAAGTGAGGTTTGTCTCTCAAATGAAATAGAAAGTTGTCACTTTGGTATGGAATGAAAAAGAGACAAAAAAAAGCATTATTATAAATAAACATGTCACTGAAAATAATTTAATAAAGTATCCATTTAACTTTTTTTTTAAACTAAATTTTTCTAATATTTTAAATGCATCACATCCTACCTGTAGCAAATGGGTTGAGTAAATATCTACTATTTAAGCCATAGCTAGGGGGATGAGAGGGTTCAGACTTTTACCAAGGGTATCAGTTAAAAGTGAAAATATTAGAGAGAGTGGATTGTCAACCTCATTATGATGTTGCAGTCCTTCATATTAGCTACTACCCCATATAGATCAATTTCCCCATTACTTGTGATATCGCAGGTTATATTGAAAGACTTAGTGCACCTCACATAGTGTAATGGTTAGCAAGCTAGATTTGCAGACTATTGTTAGTGAGTTTGATTCTCACTGGGTGCCCCTCACTTCTGGCCTTGTGACACAACTAAGCTAGTAAATAACTAGATTGAAATACTTAGTCACTTACTCCCTGTTTCCACTTTGTCTTAACCCAATGAGTACAATATAAAACATTTTAGGCTCAAATACATAAACCTCTATCAACTTGATTGGTCCTTACCTTAATTTTCATCATCTCATGTGTTTCTCTATCAAGAGTAGAGGAATTTCTTACAGTAAGTTCTCCTGTGGTCGCATTCAGGTGAAAGGCATTATAATGGTCATACAGCTTATAAGTGAAAATATTGTTTGGACTCTGCAAAAGATTTTTTTTTTTTTTTAATGATAAAAATAAATATTGCAAACATTAAAAATTTGTCAAACACAGAATAAATTAATCAGATTAGGAATTAAGAAAATACAAGTAATAAAATTTTCAAATTACAAAAAGACTGAAAAATAAAGATTTTCAACTTATTCTAAGAGTGACAAAAACAGTAATGAAAAATATTAAACATACCTTCTTTTTTTGGGGGGGGGGGGGGGGTTGTTTGTGTATTCATAACTTAAAATTATCTGAGGAAGAATGTTTTCTGATTTACCAATCAATTGATTGATTTTTATCTATCATTAAACATAAATAAATGCATAAAAAATAAATATGATGATGAATTAATTAATTTCCCCATCTTTCAAAAAAAACATCCCTTTACTCTGTAACCGTCTATCTAATTCATTTTCTGGAAAAGGTTTCTCATTGTCTTTCTCCACAAAGTTTTTTCAGTACAGCACAAAAAAAAAACTTTTGACTTTGCAGAAAGCAAGACTCTATCAAAAGGATGCCAAGTCATTTTGTAAAAGATCACTTTTTAACTCTTTACAACTCAGTCAAATAATTGCTTTGGATTTGGTTTTACTTCATCAGGATGGTTCTATTCTTCCATACAATCAACCGGACAAAAGGGATTTCCCAACACCCCACCTGGAACTTTCTTTCACCATTTCCCCCACTCGCACACATACCTCTATAGTTTTGTAAAATTTTCAATTAACAGATGTAAATATTTTAAAGATATCAAGGGAGATAATCTATCCTGAAACTGACAGAGAAGGGTAAACTGTTAAGAAATGTTATTTTTGTTTTGTTTTGTTTACTTACTTTGTCAGCATCTTTAGCAGAAAATTTATGTACAAAAAGACCTTCTGGTGCATTTTCTAAAATTTGTACATTGTAAGTATCACTTTCAAATTCTGGTAAGTTATCATCGATGTCCGTAACAGTTATCTCAACAACGGCAATTGCAGTTTTTGTCAGAGGTAAATCTGTTTGGTAAGCCTGTAGAAATAATAAAAAAATAAGTCAAAAACCTTTATAAAATAAGTCAAGTAAGAGAAAAAATAGGTTAATAATAAAAGATTGATTCATATGTATTTAATACACTAACTGTAAGAATTTTTTTTTTGGGGGGGGGGGGTAGGGGAGTTCTTAATCCCCTGTAGAGGTGCAGTCAGCATATTCTACAGCCTCAACTGACAGGATGGGTGCATAACAGGTGAATTACTACACTTTGACCTTTTGGCTAAGATCAAAGTGTAGTATCTGTAAAATAAATGTGCAAATAATTTTACCATAGAAATACATTTGAAATGAAGAAGAAAAAAGATGATTATCAGTTGACAGAAAATAATGCAAACATTACTGACAAAATAAGGAGGGGTTTTTTGTATGTGTAAACTGAAAACCAAAAAATTAAAAGTAATTGTTAAAATTCCCAAATAGTTCTTAAGATACTTACTTGTATGAATACAGTGTACTTCTCTTGTGTCTCTCGATCTAAAACTTTACTGAGATGAAGTTTCCCTGAGCTGCTGTTAATCATAAAAGCATCACTTTTGGTATCTACATACAAAAAAGGAAAATGTTTTTGTTTTAAGTAAAAAAAATGCAGACTTGTTGAGAAAATTATATGAAATGGCTGTTGAATTTAAACTTATTTGTAGTAAAAAAAAAAGTAACGTGTATTGTTTGGATGGTATTAAACTGATTAATTAAATCTCTTGTTGAATATATAAGATATAATCATATAATATATTTGTGATGTCTCTTTGTCTATCAGTATTCAGGGATGCAATTAAAAACAAAGCTTCTAGCCAAGATCAAACAAAACTTTTCTAAGGTAGAATTTTACAAAGAATCTAAAGGTGGTATTTATATTTACCCTTAAATTTATTTGGAATCACTAGGGACTAAATTACCTGCTGTGGTATGAGAAAATAGGAAAAAGAATAAATACGCTAATGGGAACAATTCTGATAAATTTGCAGATTTAATGAATTTCAAATCAAGAATTCTGTGCGCATGTATGTGTTATATACCCTACCTATCATCATATACCCTACTTATGGATATTAATGGGTATGAGCCCAAACTTGATATACCCTAGCTATGAACATTAATGGCTCACCTAAGTGATGGCCAAAGAAGAGTGTTGCATGTCATGGACTGCTCAGCCACTAGGATTCCATCCTTAAGAATCATGGGTCACTCATGGCCAACAGGTGACTCCATTGGGGAGAAGGTCTTACCCCCCAGCAGAAGTGTAGTCGGTGTATTCTACAGTCCCAGCTGATAGGACTTCCTATTAATTTGACATCCTTTTTATAATGATAAAGTGGATCTAAGAAGAAAATTCTAGGTGTGGATAAAATTAATTAGTTTGAAATATATTTTCTGTGTCAATCTCTGATTGGCTAAAATAATGTTACAAGCCATTTAAAGATAATAAAACTCTAGGAATTTACATTTTGTCTTGACCCTAGTTACTGGCAGAGGTGGTTTTTTTTTATTGTAACCTAACAAAAGTTACTAAATGAGAAATAACCAAACGGAGGTTGGAAATGAAATGGAATCTTTATAACATTCACAAAATACAATACTTGCCAGCGGCATGAAGAAGAGTAAACCACTGCTAGTGGTATAAGACTACTCAGTCAGCAGAATACTTCCATATTTATGTGGATTGGGACATATCCATTAATGTTCATAGGTAGGGTATATGAGGATTGGGACATATCCATTAATGTTCCTAGGTAGGGTATATGAGGATTGGGACATAGCCATTAATGTTCATAGGTAGGGTATATGAGGATTGGGACATAGCCATTAATGTTCCTAGTAGGGTATATGAGGATTGGACATAGCCATTAATGTTCCTAGGTAGGGTATATGAGGATTGGGACATAGCCATTATGTTCATAGGTATATGAGGATTGGGACATAGCCATTAATGTTCATAGGTAGGTATATGAGGATTGGGACATAGCCATTAATGTTCAGGGGTATATGAGGATTGGGACATAGCCATTAATGTTCCTAGGTAGGGTATATGAGGATTGGGACATAGCCATTGATGTCCATAGGTAGGGTATATAACAGTTACAGGTCAAATATTTATGTTTCTTTTTCTTTGCTAATTTTATTTTAATCATGAAAACAAAAGAAAAAGAAAAAAAAAAGAGTCCATACAAACCTTTATGTATTTTGTAATTAATGGTTTGATTGATTCCTGTGTCTTTATCATAAGCATGAATTTCTGGTATAGTTGTCAAACTATTGTTGAGAAGATAATAAGCCTGTAAAAAAGACAAGAAACCAAATGTTTTAGCTAAGATGAATCAGATATATGCATACCCAACCACTGCAATACAACCTAGTTAATTTCTTAAGCAGGGTTTTAACAGGTATTATATATATATATATATATATATATATATATGCATTACAAATAACTTTACTATGTAATATCATGACAAATTATTTAATTAGAGAAATGCATTGAAAATCTGGGTGAGAGAAATACAAACATTGACAAAATGAGGCTATAATATGTATAACAATTTGTTTATATAAATTCATTTAATCTCTTTTTCTTTAGTGAAAATAAGACTTGTTTAAAGCAATGAAAAAATTCTCTTCAAGTCAATATAAGATGTCTTTATAAGTCTAGTTTTAAAATAATGACAATTCACAAAAAAAAAAAAGACAAAAGTATTTTGGTGATCAACAAAATTTTTAAAATGGGCTTCTGGTTCATCTAAAGATGAAAAAAAAAAACGGAAATGTTTATAAATGTTATATATCTAAGGATACGAAATATACCTACTTCTTCAGGTACAGACAGTTGATATTTTAAAGATGTGAATACAGGTGGTAAATTGTCAGTGTCGATGATTTGAATATTCAATAACATGAAATCAAAGAGCTCTCCATCCTACAATAAAAATACAAACATTGTATTATAGAACATACAACTCAGAATTTAAAGATCCAATTCTCTGCTTATTTATTTAATAAACATTTGATGGCTTTGTTATATTGAATAATTTACAATTTGATTAGATATAATTACTTCTGAAACAACAGTGTGTAATGGTGGAAACAAAATGTTTAGTCAATAAAGCAAGAGCTGCAACAGATTATTTGTTCTGTAATTTAAGATTGCAGCAAAATGAACTCTTATGGCTTACATCATAAACTGGAATGTTTTGTTTTTAATTTCTAAAAACATTTCTTTTTTAGATTTCTCGTGTCAGCCATTTTTCCCTTTTCTTTCTGGATTCAAATCATTTTGTGCTATAATGATGATGACAGGTTTACACACTGTCTCCTTCTGTTATTTTATTTTATTTTACTTTTAAAATAATCTATAATTAGAATGCATTATATTTAATATTTTATCATTGAAACATGTGTCAGCACTTATTAAATTATATTTCATCCATACAAATATATTTATTATGTATTAATGATTTGAAGGCAATTACAATGCAAATAAAAAATAAAAACAAAAAGATGTTTCTTTTGTCTTATCGATAAGACAAAAGAAACATCTTTTTGTTTTTATTTGCATAGTAATTGCCTTCAAATCATTAATATATAATAACATACTTAACAATGCTTCAAGCAAATTACCAATTACTTTTAAATATATTTATGTTTTTCCATTTATCTTTCTTAACATTTGTCGGATTTATTTCCATTTTTGGTACTTATACACACACACACACACATTATATATATATATATATATATATATATATAAACAAACACAGATAATATTGGCTTGAAAGGGATTTTAAACAATGTGCCCAATAAATAAATAAAAATTCAAACCACTTTGTGTACTTTTTTTATTACAATGTGTGTGTGTAAAGTCCAAAAATGAATACATCCTTTATAGATATGTATACATTTCTTTTTTTGTTAAAGTGAGTTTGCAACTTTATTTTTGCATACAGGATTTCAGTGTTATGTAGTTTGGTTGATCCTTGTATCTTTGTTTTTGAAGAAAACTTTTCATTAAAAATTGTTAGGGGTGTATTTAATTATGAGCAATACTATAAACATACATACATAGACACAAAGCAAGAAAAATAAGACTTTTTTTTTTCTGGACATATCCAGGAATTTCTGTCATTTGTCCATTGCCATAGAAATAAATTCAAAACAAAAACTTACTGTAGCACTTATATTAAGAATATACAAGTCCTTAATGGCATAATCAAGTTTTTTCTTCAGTTGAATTACACCATCTTTCGGGTCACTTATCTCAAAGGTTTTATCCACATCATTCTAAAGAAAAAAAGATAAAAAAATAAAAAGGAATAAAATAAATTCTGATTAATTTAAGTTTTAATGAAATTGCTTATAATGATTATCAGTTCAGAAATCAATCTCAGGATTATATAGTTATTTACTAAGCTTAGCTTAGATGTGGCACAAGGCCAGAAGTATGGGGCACCCAATAGGAATCAAACTCACTAACAATGGCCTGCAAAATGAGCTTGCTAACCATTACACCATGTGAAGTGCCCAATATAAGTTACTCATTTTATTAAATTTTAATTTGTTAATAATAAACTTCTACAATAGTAAAGTTTGTGGAGTAGCTTATTACCGGTATTAGCAAGGGAGTCTATCCTCTTTTTGCTAGCACTAGATTAGGAAGATTGCTTTTGCTGAGATGGAGGGATACACCTACCATCAGTTTCGAGATGCTTGACCGCACTGATCAATTTACCCAAGCTGTGGTCCTCACCAAGTCATGCACTGATTTGGTGAGAACCAGTATTGAATCCAGGTTCAGTCCTGTTCAGGAGCAGCAGTAACATAGAATAATAATTAACACAGCTTAACACCTCTACCCCAGCTATGGTTAGCGGTATGAGAACAGGATACCCCCATGGATTGAAGAAAGGGTTAAGTTCAAAGTTCCATGATGGCTCCCGAGTTCGAAAAGAAGGTTCCTGAGTTCGAAAAGAAGGTTCCCAAGTCCGACAAGAAATACCTGAAGAAGGCTGGAGGGCACATCAGCCGAAACATTGTACAGATAACAATGAAGAGGAGGACAATAGTCCGAATAATGCAGATAATACTAAAAAAAATATGTTTTATCACACTGGCAAGCAATTTCCCCTTTATCTTTATCCACTAAACCTTGGTATCACATCTGTACCAAGTTTTACCATCTAGACTCATTAGGAAATGATCTTTTCCCTCCAAAAAAAAAAAAATACTGTTTTTTTATGATTTTTGAAACACCATGCATGAGGCAGAGAAATGCTTTCTGGTTTAAATCTAATGTGAAAATGAGGTAACACAATATGACTGTAGATATGATTATTTTAATGGTCAAAAAATAATTAACCTAGAATGCAATTATAAAAAGCAGAATTAAGAAAGAACTTATCAAAAATTAATAATAAAACTACTTCATTTTAGAATTCAAATAATTTCTAACATTATTCAGTCAAATCAGTATTATTTTGATTATTCGGACTATTGTCCTCATCTTTATTATTATCTACACAATGTTTCAGATGATGTGCCCTCTAGCCTTCTTCAGGTATTGAGCCTTCATGGAATTTCAAACCTTTATTCAATCTATTAGGGTAGACTGTCTCATTCCATTAACCATAACCGGGTACAAATGTTAAGCCATGTTAATTATTTTATATTATTGTCACCCTTAGCCAGGATTGAACCTGCAGTTCAGAGATAACTGTCACTTAGAACTGTATTAACTCAATGCCTCTATCTGTTTGTGCCATGTGTCCAACTGGACAATTCAGAGGGAATGAGTCAAGTCAGTTATATAAAATATCTATTGTAATAAGCAAAAGGAAATTGTTAAGTTTGTCATTCCTAATTAAAATTCATCCAATTAGGTAAATAAAATAATAAAATATCAAAATACAGTTTGACCTTACCTGAATTGCATATATTAAGGTCACAGTATGTTTGGGATAAATATCCTTGTCTATTGCTTCAAAGCCTTTGTCTTTAAAAGTATAAACTGATGTGTTGATTGCAGTATTCTGAAATTGAAAGAAAATACAATTTTAATAAAAGAACTATTCAAAATATTCCTTATTCTTAAATATCAAATTAGCAAGAAAACAAATTTCCTAATCTGTTATACATAGATACATCAATAAGTCTAGCCTAATAATACAAAAGAATCTATTTTATACAATAAATGTTTATTTTTCAACATAGTTTCCTTCTTTGTCAATATACTCAATCCAATTATCACCCTATAGATAAGAGGGTTTTTTTTCTTTTCTATGCACAGAGTCCTATAGAATAGGAATAATTTTTTAACAGATTTATTTGACCCATAAAACGGTTTGGCTGGATTTCACCGCAAGTCAACCCTTGTTGGGTTATTTTATGCTGGAGGAATTTTGTTTTTTTTTTTCATTTTTTCATTCTTGTTGGGTATTCATTTTTAAAAATTTTTTTTTAAAGAAAGCCCAATTTGCCAGAGATATTTTTTCATGTGTTGGAATCTCTGTAAAACTTGATTTTTTTTCAGCAATTAAACTTTGTTAAGATATAAAAATTTTAATTAAAAAATCTATTCATTATAGAAATAATCAATTAATGATTGTGTACTGTAATTTTCCTTAAAATTGTATAATTTCCTGATTTTTGCTAATTTGAAAAAGAAAATTCTACCCGAACTTTTCCTTCAAGAAGTCATAGTTCTCAGGTTGGAAATAAATGTAGTATGGTGGGAGTGTCAAAATTTTGGGTAAGTCAAGCACTGGCCATGCATTTAGATGTAAAATTAGTGCTAAAATGTAGCCATCTTTATTGTTTAATTTTCCCGTATCACTATGTAATCATAAGAGCAAATGAAAGTTTTGAAATATTTGTGTAATAAATCCTACCTGTGATATTTGTGGGCTACAAAAGTAGTTAATTATATAATTTGTATACTTCTCCCACCACCACTATCTACAAAAAATATATTAACTCTTAACATCCTATACCACCTCATTCCACCCAGTCAGAAGTCACATTCATTTTCCTAATCTACTCCAAATGATAACCTTTGTTTAAATGTAATATTAAACATATTTAGAAGTCTTTGATTTAAGGGAAATAACAGGTAACTTTAAATGAAAAGACCATTTATTGATAGATCCTTATAGGAATGGGGCTCTGGATTTAGAAAATTCTGAACAGGATGTTAAGAGTTAACCACTTACCTCTGGAATAGATATCAGCAGACTTTTGTTTGGAAATTGTGGAGGGAATTCATTTACTCCATCCACAAAAACAAAGTAATCAATTGGTGGATGATGCTATAAATCAAACAGAAGAGAAAAAAAAGAAAAAATTTCAATGAATATTGTTTATTTTTATTTATTGATTTTACTTTTTCTTAGCAAACAGAGTTTAAGTAATTTTGATATGATTATATAATTAATGAATTCATATAAGCAACATAAAACAATTATCTATAAAACAAATTATGTAAATCAGTCAGTTATCTAGACCACAACTGACAAAAATTGTTATATGAGGTTTAGTCAAAAAGTAATAACATTTTGTTTAGGACAGGTATAATTACCAACACAGAAACATGTATTATACATCAAAATTAAGCTGGTCCTCAAATGCAATTTTCCTCCTTTGAATAAGCCTGTATCCCAGTCCCGTAAAATTCTGTTGACTGTTCTTTGAGCCTCTTTTTCACTACAGGTTTGACTTCCTTGTCACTGGAATGATGTTGGCCTCTCAAACCCTCTTTCATGGGGCTGAAGAGATGATAGTCTGAAGGCACTGAATCTGGTGAGTATGGAGGATGTGGTAAAATTGTCCACCCAAATGAGGCAATTTTCTCCCTTGTCCTGATGCTTGTGTGTGGTTGAGCATTGTCATGCAGAAGAAGGACATTTCCACTTGGCAAGTTGGGTCTTACTCATCAGATTATTGCTCTGAGCCTCATTAGGGTCACAATGTAGGCCTTAGTTTTATTTATTTTTTAAACAAAAAAAAAACCTCACATGAAATAAGGAAAATGGCATTACTTTTTGACTAACTCTTGTATATTAAGTAAAATGTGAGTTTATTTCATTTTGACCAAAATAAACCTACATCATCAAATAGTCTACTAATTAAAACGTTTTATTAGAAATACAAGGGTTGGCTGAAAAGTTCATCAGTGATACTCTCATGGAATGTGACCAAATGAGGTTTATTTTTTAATATAACCCCCACCCCTTGCAGTCCACATACTCCTTTGATCTTGTTGTAGTGCTTGAATCCCATTGGTCAAAAACGTTATCAACAATAGATATGACATCAGGCTATGAACTTTTCAGTCCACCCCCATAGTATAAATTTTGTTTAAATGTCTAAAAAAAATAGATATAAAAAATCATTATAGGAAAAAGGAAAAGAAAAAAACTTACAGTTTTATTATAAGAACACATCATTTTAAATGTATAAGTTTGTTTTGTCTGTAAAGAAAAAGAAAAATAGGTGGATTATTGTTTTTCCAAAAAGGAAATTACCAAAGACAAACATTTGAATTGAAATAAACAATAAATTACATCTCATAACTTTCCAAATTCCCACATTCTTACTTCTTCAATTAGATGTTCTGTCTAGAAATTATATAACCAAAAAGGGGGGAAAATACCTTACCTAGCACAATGGCACCTTAGTCTTCTTCATAGTAGCTACCTTAGGACCTCACACACTTATCTCTTTTCAAAAAAGTCTGAAAAATCCTCTTTCAGGATTACCATCAGCTGCCTCTTTATGTTCTCCTTAATTTCATATGACTGAACATCTAAAGATCCCTGAGTCAAGCTTTTGATGTCAACATAGAAAAATATTTTGCATTAATAGTTCCTGTTTTGTAGAGTGCTGCTTCCAGTATTTTAGCCGCACGATGAAGGAAAATATGACAAATGATTGGGATTAACGTAACACCCTTCCCCCCCCCCATGTGTACATGTGAGCAAAAGCAAAAGATGCCAAATCAGACTTATCCATGACTTTACTTCATTAGAGCAATGAGAACTGTCTGAAATATTTTGAAAAATGGAATGGTTGCTGCTATAAATGTGTATTTACCAACCCATTCACATGAGCAGGATGTGACACAAGGTCAATTCTTTAAGAGGAGTTTAAATGGTTTGAATTCAGTTTTCCTCCTTCTAGACTGGTTGCATACCAAGTTTAAAGAGCCTAGTCTACCCTACTATTTACCCATAACTGTAGGGAGAATAGTTGGATTCATACCTTTCCCAAGGATATTAGCACTGTGAAATGCAAACAGCCTTGTTCAGGATTTGAACTCTATTTTCCAGGTCCATTTCCTATGATGATAACCATTACACCACAATTACCATGTGTTAGTTCTCAACGAGATTACTTTAAAGGAGACTAAAGTGTAAAATTTGAAACTTATTTTCTAACATGGTTATTGGTTTGGTTTCTTTATTAAATGGCATATCAACCTTCATGGGTTATTCAATGCCAAACAATAATAGTAGTGGTACTATTTAACATATAGCTGGGGGAGATGAGGGTTTCATACCTTTCCCAAGAGTTTTAGTCCAAAAGTAAATGTAATAGCGTGACTGAAATTTGAAATGGTTTACTATAATGTCACAATCCAGCATGTTAACCACTACACCATAGAGATTCCCTAGTATGGTTATAGTTATGCATTAAATAAAATAATCTTTAGTAACCTGTTCTGGCCTACTAGATTTGTCTCATACCAAAAACACTCGGGGTTAACTGATTCATCTTCAACAAAGTAGATATTATAACAGTTTTGACTAATAGTTTTGGCTAACTACATTAAGCCCTGAACACACTAGCAGGATTTGTTTACTTTCGCTCAGACACACTCTTGAACGGGCCCTAAAATGTATCAAAGGTTGTTTACGATTCACATGAATAAATATATCTAAGAAAACATATCTGTGTGAGTATAACTTATTTCTGATATTACTATATTTACAAGAATTTTATGATGATAAAAAAATCCACAGTTAAATAATTTTTTTATGAAACTTACATTATTCTTTTCAAAATCAAAACTGATTTTTGAATAGAGCGCGTTCTTGACAATTTCAAATTTATCTTTTCCACTGTGAAGAGCCATTTGTACATCTGAAGGGAAAGAAATTATTTTGTCTCCTGGAAATAAAAAAGAAAAGAAAGAAAGAAAACATGATTTAGAATTAATTTCTTTACCATTCAAAAAAAAAAAAAAAAATGACTGAGTGCAGGTCCTTTTATAAAATAAAATTGATGGACATCAACAAAGACCAAAGTTCAATAAAATCCACACCCTATTTTGTCTGAGAGGGGCTTAAAAAAAACTTTTTTTTTATCCTTCATCTTACATAAGGAAAGTATATTAAATAAATAAAAGATGATTAAAAAATGAAATAAATTCATAAAGGAAAAGACAAATAAAAGAAACAAATACATACATGATGAATAAAAATAAACAACTTAAAATCAAAAATATATAAAGAATTAAAGATATATATAGAAAAATAATTTTTATTAATCCATATATAAATATAAATTAAAGACTTATTTTTAATTTTTTAAATCCTTAATGCCGAGTAGCTCTGCTAGTATTTGATAAATTTAATTCATATGACACTAGGTATGAGAGAAACGTGAGCAGAAAAAAATGTTATAATTTGACAAATCAGGAAGAGCCTGACTGCCTTGAAAATGAGCATATAAAATATTAGCCTTTACTTTTGTTTGAAAACAGACCTGTGGTACCAGTTTGAAGTATTCAATTGTCTCAGTTACCAGATTCTATGTAAATAGTATTTTTTAGTCTCTCCATAAGGGAAAAAGAAGACATAGGATTAAGGGTTAAATCTTAACACCATCGTATGTCACTCCACCAAAAGAAAAAAATACTAAAAATCAAGGAATTAACCAAATTTAATGAAATTTTTAGTGTTGATATATTAATAAACAATATAATGCACCAGTTATTTTATTTGAAAACTCAGGTCAGTTAACTTTGAATCATGTAGCTTTGAGGCATAACACAGATTTACAAATATACATGGTTCAAAGTTAACTGACCTGAACAAATGTAAAAGCTTTTAAATAAAATAACTGGAGCATTATATCTTTTATTCATTAATGTATTAATACTGAAAATTTCATTAAATTTGGTTAATTCCTTGATTTTTAATATTTTTTTCTTTCAGTAGCATGACATACGATGGTGGAATTTATGTCTGTTAAGTAGGATTTAACCGGACTAGGTTTAATATGACACCTCTTGCCCATGTGTACAAGTGGGTAAAAGCAAAAAATGTCAAGTCAGGATTTATTCATGACTCAATCAGTGTAATGGGAAGACACTGAGAGATTTTGAAAAATGGAATGGTTTGATTTCTTTATTTAATAACATATCAACATTTATGTGTTATTTAATACCAAAGCCATCCTTGTAGAAGAACAGTAGTGGTACAATTTAACCCATAACTGGGGGGGGGGTCAGGGGGTTCATACCTTTCCCAAGGATATTAATCCAAAAGTGAATGTGATGATGCAACTGAAGTTCTAACTCACTTAATGTGATGTTGCAGTCCAGCAAAGTTGTTATTATGCCACGGTGATTCCCCCATGAAAAATGGAATGGATGCTGCCATAAGTGTGGTAGATCCCAACAAGAGTAGTTTGAAGGGGACTTCGGGTACCATTTTCTTTTCAAACTAGTTTTCTATTCCCTCCACAACAAAAATGATGTCTGCACGAGGGATATGAAGACATGACACATCAACACCAACATATGGGAGGCTTGTGCAGAAGAATGTGCGACCTGGCGCCTCCTTGTCAAACAAGGAATGAAAAGGAGTGAAAAAGAGCGTAAAGACACAGCAGAAAAGAGAGCCAAAAGGAAGGAGACAACAGCAACTCCAGCAAGTGTCACCTTTTGTTTGTGGTCACTGTGCCACAGATTGCCATTCAAAAATTGGTCTGTTCAGCTACTCATGCAGTTGCATATAAAAAGGAAGGAAGAAAAAGAAAAAAAAAGTGGACTATGCCATCGTCTTTAATAGATGGAAGGATGCCAACAATTCCCTTCATACATAATCTCCTTCTTCTTAATAGAGATGAAGGTCAAAAACCAACATCATATTAAATTTCTCTTACGTAGTGAGAGGAGAGACTCGTCTCATGAAGCAAAGCTGGCATGAACCTGTCTGGCTTGCAGGATGAGTGTAAAAGGAAAATATAGCTGCTTTGGCACTAAAACAGACATGATGAGAATAAATCTGCATGTCTGTAAATTTTTCTCAGATCACTGTACATAAAAACAAAGCACAACTGAGAAGACGGCAAAAATATGTCAAAGCTGTGAGTAATTGTATGCAGAAAACTGCTAGAAGATTGTTGCGTGCTGAAGAAATTTTGTTGTCAGACCTTGAGTTGGAGAAAGAGTAGCCTAATCAATTTTGCAAGCTATATCTTATAAAATTGAAATGGGAATAAAGTATAAGCTTGTCTGATTTTTCACAAAGCCAAATTATTCAAGGAACTCCTTGTATTGCATTCTCCTCCTTATTACATTATATTGCCACTGTATATTCTATCTTCTATTCATCTCAAGCCGTCATGTTCTCTGGAGTTTCTTCTTACAGGTATTGTGGCACTTGTTTTTGTTATTTTTACATATAAAGTGTGCTGAAGTCCACCACTTAAACTTATAAACTGTGTGGGCACATGGATTAAAACCAGCCTTTCAACATGTTTGAATACATGATTAGTTAACTATTTAATCACCGATCTTGAAAGCTATTTATTCGACATGGACGAACTGATATGCAACCAAGGACTCTGATCAACCAAAGGATTCTACCCAACACTAAGCAACATGGAGAAACAACCAAAGAATTCTACCTAAAATCAAGGAACAACTAAAGGATTCTTCACTAAGGAACACAAGGGATCTCCACTCTAAAATGCTCTCACTTGAAGCCAAAAATGGTCACAAAAATCAAAACAGTTCTTATTAGGAACAGAGACTTAAATTGTATACACATGATTTTTAATGCATTCTCTGGTTGACTTTCTGTAATTCTAATTTTCCCAGGGAATCACCTGGTCACATGATTGATCAACCAGCTGCACCCTATTCAGAGGAACCTGAAGTTAAGACTTGTCAATCAAAACTCTGGTGATTTTCCATGAATTTAATTATGATTAAATTCAAATCCTAGCTACACTTCATTACACAAATGACAGGCTATGCCTATTCATTATGTAACACTTGCAACGTGTTACATAAAGTGTTACATCTCTGCTTGCACATAGCAATTCTAGCTTGCTAATTATTATGTATTGGTTTGTATTAATAGTTGGTTGGTTGTTTGGGTTTTACAACATGTCAACCCTTGTTGGGTCATTTTATGCCAAAGACGTTTTTGTTTTATTCATTTTTGATGGGTACTCAATTTTTTAAAAACTCAATACTTTTTTCTATTCAACCCATAGATGGGACCCTAACAGGTACTACCACTCCGGGTCAAAGTGAATCAGGGAACAATGGTGATGAAGAGATGCTCCACATTCCCCAGACCTCCATAACTAGAACCTCACCATCCAAGATTTTAATGTCATACCCAGGACAATGTAACCCTCAGCCACCACTTTGTAGCACATATATGATAAAAAGGGTTGGGGTATGCCATAGGGGCAATACGTTGCAAAGGCTTAACATGACCAACTGATTGATTGGAGTTTGTATTAATAGGAAATTTCTCTCCATTAAAAACTAATCACTTAATTTATTTTTGATTTATGTTGAGACTAAATAATAAAATAAGAATTTTTACCTTGACTGATTGTTTCATTCACATTCACAGATTTCTTTAAATTTGAACAGTCTGAAAAGTAAAGAAAAAAGAAACAAATAATAGGGCATGTAAAAATCAACCAAGAAAGAATGTATCAAATGAAAAGTTGTTCAAACTCAAATAATCAGAGAGTATGCATTTCTCCATCAGTCAAGAGGAAATACATCAAAAAGCTCTAACCACATCAGCGTGGATATGGCAATCCTACAATGTGACATCAAATCAACAAAGTCTGGTGGTATCGTGAAATACTACTGGGGTGCTCTGGGTTAGTGGTAATGATGCTTCAACCCCAAAATCATGCCTGAACCCAGAGTCATCACCTGATGAAGACTTTGTTGGTTGCAATGCTACTGTATAAATAGCAGTCATTGTATGAAGATTATTAGTATTGCTGTTCCTGATTTGGTGAAAAAGAAAGTGTGCTAATGCGCATCATTTTTTAAAGATATTTTTTGTTTTTTCTGTTTCAGTTGAATTCATTAATTATTGTAATAGTTTTTGAAAGATGGTATTAACATAATAATTTAACAATTAAGTAGAAATTATCACAATTCAATGATCTAAACCTTCTTAAATTTGTTAAATTTTGTTTTGAACATTACACTCGGGGTAAACATAAACACTCAAAACATTTTCAGTTGACATTTGGGAGGTTAATGTCATAAGAATTTGTGGGTATTAATTGAAACCATATCCCTCATATCTATTGATAATAGAGATTAGGTCTCTATTTGTCTGTAACCGAAACTATGTCACTGTTTATGTCACATTACCCAAAATCGTCATAACATAGAATAAATACACTCAAAATTTGAGCCTGCAACCTTAAATGATCCTCATTGTTTTTTAAGTTTTGATAAATACATGCCCGGTATTATATATTCATATATATTTTTTTTATTTGAATATATATTTAAAGTTATCAGAACTAAAGTTCCATTTCAAATTGGTTTATTTTTTTCACTCCTTTGATAAATTTGAAGATTTTACATACTTACGGTACAAGCTCTTTGATATTGAAATTTTAACTCCCACTGACAATATCTTTAAAAATTAATTTTTATACTGCCCAGAAGGCGTTTTTTTTGCTAGTAAAAATAATTTCACCTGTGCTTAATTGCTTTTTCTTGGTTAATATTTTAGTCATCAGGTGAGAGAAAGACAAGCTGATACACACACACACATTGTCAATTTAGCAAATTTTTGTGACTGTAATTTTACACTGTATATTATACCCATCATCATTATGATGTTGTGCTAGCAGCATGGATAGCTATGACAATCTCTTGCCAACTGTCCCTATCATTCATTGCTCTTGGTAGGTCATCTATGCAGCATCCAGTACCTGCGCAGAGCTGGTTAATGTAAGTATTTGATGGACGGCCCGCACTGGCATTCCCATGTGCTAGCTTCCACACGAGAATGTCACTTATGAGTTTGTCTTGCTTCTCTAGCAGTGTCCAGCATGTCTTGTTTGTCTCCCTCGAATGGTTTGTGTGATATAGGGCAAATGGCTGTACAGCTGCTTCCTTGTACAGTGTTGTTTCCACAATTTGTTTAAGATCGCATGCAGCATCCTCATGCAGCTCCCATTTAACTTATTCTTTAGACATTTTGTTAGGGTCCAGGAGGTTCAGCCATACAGTAGTACTGATACAACTTCAGCTTGGAAGAATTGTTGCTTTAAGTTGTCATTAAGATCGATTTCATATGACAGTCTGTTTATAGCAGACCTTGCCTTACCTATACGTACATTAACATCACTTTCTGTGGATGAGATATTACTACCTAGGTACACTTCTCTTTATGCCCATACATGCACCCTATTTTTTAAGATAAATTAACAAAAAAAAAAAAATAAGAGCAAAATACAGGATGGTTAAAAAATCTTGCCTCCCCTACATATTGTTCTAACTTTTATTATTTCTGTTTTAACGATATACTATATAAGTTGTGTAATTATGTTAATGATAAAAAAAAACTTTAAAATTAGATTGTTTTCTTGAATATCGGATTGTATTATATAATTATTTTACCTGTAAAGATATGTTTGGCATGACAAGACTTTCAGACCACCCTGTACATTAAATGTTTTCATGGAAGGAACAATAAATATGAAATTTAAATCACAAAGAAATAATAACAGATAAATTCAACCACATGAATGTTTCCAATGGCCATTCCTCTTTATGACATTTTTTAGAGCAATGGGGTTTATTTGGTAATGAGGGTCTCAATCATGCCACATCTGTGATGATGCTGTGGTTTTGTGGTTTTGTAGTAAGTAGGTTTCTAGCTGCATGCCTCTTGTTTTTGAATTCAGTGTTCTTGCTTTTTCCTGGACCAATTGTTTTACTAAGGCTGAAGAGTCAAGTGCCCAATTATTTACCCATAGGTAGGGTAAGAAGAGAGGAAATCAGGCTTTTGAAATGTAAACTGCCCTTTCCATGATTTGAACTTAATTCATTGAACCCATTTAATAAAACAATAGCCATTACCCCATGCACTTCAGACATGAAATATGATAATTATCTAAATTATATCATTTTGAAAATACTATTCAACTTAAAGAGAAAAGGTTTGTTTTTTTCTTATTTACTGTAAATTTTAAAGTTATTCTGTAAATAGCATTTTAAGTTATATAGTGGTACCTTGACTTACGAGTTTAATTTGTTCCACTCAAAACTCAATTTTCCTTGTATGCAAAATTAATTTTCCCAATTGAAATAAATTGAAATGGCATTAATTGTTCCAGTCTCCTCCCTTAAAACACCAAAAATCTTTTGTTACATTTTTTTTTAGATAAGAAAAATAGGAGTGTATTGTATCAAAACATAATAAAATAGAATGTAATGAATTATGTGCTGTAATATTGTTGAGTTAAAAATACATTTAATTGTTTTGTATTATTATTTGGTGTTTCTAATATTTTTGTTGGTTTGTTTTACGGCATATAAACCCTTTTTGGGTCATTTAATGCCAAATCAAGTCATTTTTGGTTGGTTGTTTTATGGCATATCAAACCTTTTCAGTTCATTTAATGCCAAATCAAGTTACTTATGATATGTGGTTACTTGCAGTACCTGCTGTTGCTTAAATGGTCACCCATCTAAGTATTGAACAGGCTCATCACTGCTTAACTTCAGTGATTGAGTGGGAACCGGTGCTTTCAATATGACTTGACTGTAAGCCCAAATATTATGGGGTTATAACACAAACAAAATCTAAACAGTAAAATAGTACCAAATATTAACAGCAACAATTTTTATTTTCCATCTTTTTTTTTTGTTTGCTTATTTGTTTTAATATCTGAGAAGTTAATTCAATGAGAAGCTAAAAAGTTCTTGTCCCAACCAATGCCACTAAATTTGTAAATTAAAAGATATTTCGAGACTCTTAAAATCTCCTGGTAAAGATGAAAGCAACAGTTGAAAATTAAAGTAACATATATTCAAAAGGTACAAAAAAGGGGGTTGCAAATTTAGTGGCATTTGCTAGACAGACTTATCTTGCTGAGGGTGAGGTAAAGGTAAAAGTTGCGCTGGATGAACCACTCGCTGTTTGATGGTGAAGGTGAGTGCTAGAATACTATTCTACTTGCTGTTGATAGGGAGTGCTTGAAAATCGTGTCTCACCTGGTGAAAGCTCATACGATAAGTGAAGGAGTTTAATTTTGGTGCCAATATCGTATATTGGCGATTCATCCCCTGGGGGCAGAGTGAGATAATTCGACTATAATTTTTCCAACAACCAATAAGGGAATTTGTTTGTTTTTTTAAGAATTAAAGAAACTTGTGTGTTGATGTGTCAAAGTTAATGAATATGAGGAAATAACATGTACATTAGATGGCTCTTGGTCATTTCATTTCCTTCAGGTATAATCAAGAGAAATAAAAAAAAAATATTGGGATTCTTACCTTGTTTTGAATAGTCAAAAACTAAAATCAATATTATAAATAAAAAGGTTGCTTTTGTAAACATCCTGCCTGTCATAATCATTGTCATTGTTTTTTTATAAATTTCAACCTGCCAATTTGTGGTATCTGCAAGAATAAAAGATTTAAGAATTAGATTTTTTAAAAAGGATCATTAAAAAAAGACCTGTGTAGATTTAAAAATTAGTTAGTGTTATATACATATATATTTTAAAAAAAGGGAAAGAGAAGATAAAAGGATGAACAAGTGAAAGAGAAAAAAAAACAGAAAAAGAACAAAAAAATGTAGCAAAAAAGGAAAGAAGACAAGAAAGAAGCAATGAAAAAAAAAGAATTGAAGAACAAAAAGAAAGCAATAAAAATTAAAAAATAATGAAATAAAAAAGAAATGATGAAAAAAAATAAAGGTGAGACAAAAGAGAATCAAAAGAAAAAGAAAGCAATGAGAAAAAAAAAGCAAAGAGAAGAAAGAAAAAGAAAAAGAAAGAAAGAAAGAAAGAAAAAAGAAAATAGAAAGAAAGAAAGAAAGAAAATAGAATGCAAAAGAAGAAAGAAAGAAAATAAAGAAAGAAAGAAAGAAGAAAGAAGAAATGAATGCAATGAAAGAAAGAAGAGAAAATAGAATGCAACGAAAGAAAGAAAGAAGAAAGAAAGAAAGAAAGAAAATAGAAAGCAATGAAAGAAAGAAGAAAAGAAAGAAAGAAAGAAAGAAAGAAAGAATGCAATGAAAGAAAGAAAGAAATAGAATGCAATGAAAAAGAAAGAAAGAAAGAAAGAAAATAGAATGCAACGAAAGAAGAAAGAAATAGAATGCAATGAAAGAAAGAAGAAAGAAAGAAAGAAAGAAAGAAGAAGAAAGAAAGAAAGAAAGAATGAAAGAAAGAAAGAAAGAAAGAATGCAAGAAAGAAAGAAAGAAAATAGAATGCAATGGAAGAAAGAAGAAGAAGAAAAGAAAGAAAGAAAGAATAGAATGCAATGAAAGAAAGAAGAAAGAAAATGAAAGAAAGAAAGAAAAAGAAAAAGAAAGAAGAAAGAAGAAAGAAAGAAAATAGAATGCAATGAAGAAAGAAAGAAAGAAAAGAAAGAAAAGAAAGAAAGAAAAGAATGCAATGAAAGAAAGAAAGAAAGAAAAAAGAATGAGAGAAAGAAAGAATGCAATGAGAGAAAGAAAGAAAAAAGAATGCAATGAAGAAGAAAGAAGAAAGAAAAGAATGCAATGAAAGAAAGAAGAAAGAAAATAGAATGCAATGAAAGAAAGAAAGAAAGAAATAGAATGCAATGAAAGAAAGAAAGAAAGAAAGAAAATGAAAGAAAGAAAGAAAGAAAGAAAAAAGAATGCAATGAAAGAAAGAAAGAAAAAAGAATGCAATGAAAGAATGCAATGAAAGAAAGAAGAAGAAGAAAGAAAGAAGAAGAAAGAAAGAAAAAAGAATGCAAAAGAAAGAAAGAAAAAAGAATGCAATGAAAGAAAGAAAGAAAAGCAATGAAAGAAAGAAAAGGCAATAAAAGGAAGAAAAAATAAATAACAAAATCAATTTGATATTCCAATAATAATTCTGGAATATTTTGAAATTAAAAAAAGATTAAACAAATGTACAGTGTTTTTTTTTGTTTTGTTTTGTTTAATCTTTGTTGTTTTTATTTATTTAAAAGTCTTGTTTTCTTTTAAATCTGTAAATCAAGAACCAAATTTTACTGATCTGTTTTTAACAAGCAGAGAATTAGTGACTCCAGTAACAATCCCCTCCATTCATGGCTATTTATTTACAATTAAGACATTTATTAAGCCTGGCATAGTCTGACACAAGGCCAGTAGTTTGGAGCAGCTATTAAAGACTGAACTTACAATACAGTAGTAATAATCTTTTAAATCATTTTTTAAAAATATTTTCAATGGCAAGGCACTATACAATAGGCAACAAGAATGTGAATTTACTGATTTTCAAACTATATATATATATATATATATATATATTATACAAACACTTCCACATGAGTAGGATGTGACACATGGTCAATTTCTTAAACTGAGTTTGATAGGTTTGAAATCAGTTTTCTTCCTCCTAGACTTGTTACCTACCCAAGTTTAAAGAGCCACTTTTACTTTTAGCTACATCATCTAGGGATTGAACTCATTAACACCTGATAACTAGATGTATATAATCATTCTGCCATTGTCCTATTATAGGACAGTCTTTTAGTGGAATTTACTAATCAAGTTTTAAATTACTAGAATATAACCAACAACTGGAAAAAAAGAGAGAGGACATAATAGTTGAAATATAGTGATGAGGATACTAATCTAAATGAAGGAAGTCTTTATGGTGTAATAGTAAGCAAGTTAAAACTCCAGTTGTACTATTATGTTCACTTTTGGACAAATACTCTTGGGAAAGGTATGAATCCCTTCATCCCCCAGTGATGGGTTAAATAGTAGAACTACTGGTTTTCTATAGGGATGGCTTTGGTATTAAATAACTCATGAAGTTTGATATGCCATTAAATCAAACCAAACTAGTTCAAACAGATTAATGTATTATGAAGATTTATTTTAGAAACTAAAAAATCAGGTCTAATGGTTTTTAAATAAATGTACAGACATGTAAATAGAATATCTAATTATATACTAACTTGATGCGACTATATGCAACAGTGACTTTGTTAAGTTTAGTAGAAACTAATTTAAACATGGATATTGGATGCCATAGTTTAATAGACTAATGGTATTAATTGATGGTACAAACTTGATCTTACTTGTACATCAAGAGATGTAAATTTTAGGGAATAAGTTTGGGACTGAACACATAGAATGTGTGTAGTTTAAAGTCTAAAAGAAAATTCTGTTTTCTATTCCAATCTCTACTCTCAAAAACAAAAGTTGTGGCAAAGGTTATCCAGGCAACAAAGAAAGTCATTCTGATCGAGAGAGAAACTGATTTGGCTTTATCTCTTCTCTGGTTGAACCATTCCAAACAACAGTTGGTTGGTGGGATTTTATGGTATGTCAACCCTTGTTGGGTTATTTTATGTCAAAGACATTTTGTTTGATTCATTCTTGATCGGTATTCAACATTTTTTTCGAAACTCAATTCTTTTAAACATTCTTTACACTATTTTTTTCTATTTAACCCATAAATGGGACTCTAACAGGTACTACCACTCTGGGTAAGTGTGGACCTGGGAATAATCGCAATGAAGGGATACTCCATACTTCCCAGAGTGCCAAAATTGAAACTTCACCATTAGATGCAGTTTAACATCATACCCTGGACACTAAGACCCTCATTCATTGCCTTCTAGCACATATAGAGGTGACAGAATGCTTATAAAGAGACATTACTCATAACCTGGAGGTTGTGAGTTCAATCTCTGTGCAAGGCAGCACAGCTCACTCCACCGTCTCTTCAACCACTTATAAGAGACAAGCGGACATCTTGCACGTAAGACACATGCACGCCCACTTAGCTTTCTGCAGTAATTCATTTCTATCGTCACATGGAGTTAAATTTGCTACATTGTTAAATAGTTGCTTAGCTGGTAGAGTATAAATATATACAAACTCCTATCTTTATAAGTACAATAGAGTGATCTGCCCTAGTGTTTAGGCTGAACAGGGTGATCTGCCTTTGATGAGGACAAGGTTATATTGACAATGGCAGAATGATTATATACATCATAAGGTTATAAATATAACGATGGGAGTGGCCATTTGCAATTTGGCTCTTGATGCCAGAACACCACAGAACATGTATTTTGTACTTTATACTATCAAAGATGCCAAACTTATATTTCAGTAAGAGTTTGTGGAGAATAGTGTGGAGGAAAATTATTATTATGAAGGGGTAAGAATCAAAAGTTGATGGAGAGGGTTCAAAGTTGGGTCAATTATATACACTCCTACAATTTACTACAAGTAATTTGCTTTTGACTGATATTAACTACTGCTGGAGTCACTCTACCCTGTACTTTCAGTTTTTTCATTGCTTGTATGTCAGTATTAAGTAAAACTGTACAATGTTTACAAAAAAAAAAAAAAAATTCAATAACATTTTTTTATGAATATGGTTGTACCAAAGGTATATAGTCATTTTACCCATATACCTGATATTTTCCTCATGGAATTTAATGTGACAAATAAAATGTGTGTCTTATTCCAAGAAATATGGTAGATGTTTGAAAATGCCCAGAGAGAATAAATATGAAAATAAAAAAGACAGATTTTCTGATTATTTCCTTTTCTTTAAGTTATTTTTAAAAAAATCAATATTTTATGTTAGTGTTAAAAGTGATATATCAATCAATTTTCTGGGAATTGTGTATCCAAAAAGGTCAACTTACAAGATAATCAAATATATACAAAGTGATAAAATTCAAGTTATACATCTAAATTGGCAAAGAGTACAAAGTTTGTTTTTAATGAATTCCTCAAAGTTGAAATTTTCCACTTTTTCATCTTGAAAAGAATTTTGGTTTTCTGAATTGTAACAATACTGTTCAATTTTACAAAAAAAAAAAAAAAAAAAAAAAAGAGAATCAGGTGATACATCTCTGAATCTAAGATCACAAAAAATATTTTAAAATTCAGATTTCTCTGAATTTTTGAGATGAGGCTTCATAATTTAGATCAATTGAACTATTGTCCTCATATTTTAATGTTATCTGCACAATGAAATACCTTAAGAAAGCTAGAGGGCACATCGGTCAAAACGTTGTGTAGATAACAATAAAGATGAGGATAATAATACAAATTAAAATTTATTCATTGACAATAGTTCTATCATTATCATTAACCTCCTTAAAATTATTCACAAACTTCAAACTTTTGTAAAATAATTTTGGTTTGGAGAAAAAGAACATAGGATAGTTTCCACAGTGCATTTTAAAAAACATTAGCCCAAGATAGTAATTAGATGAAACAGGAAGGTGTGAATTTTTTTCTCACAATTGATGTCTTCACTTTTGCTATATGAGACTAGATTATCAAGATATAACCCCAGGTAATCTGAACATTAGCTACATAAATGAGAGTAACCTCCACTTGTTTCTTTCACTTTGAGGAAGCCGTGTGTTTTGTTTTGTAAAAACATAGTTTTCAACAAATTGGGTATACCTATACTTTTTTTAATATACAGGTACTCTCATAGAAATATTAACATCTTTTTTTTTTAAATCACCTGTGAGAGATTCTAAGCATATGTTGACAGGGATGGTGAACATGTGGAGATCATTTGAAAAAAGGTATTCCTATAAGGGTGTTAACATTTTTAAATCAATTTAAAAAAAAAAAAGATGTTAATATTTCTATTCTCCAACTATAACATTATCATTTGTATGTATTTATCCAAATATCCAATAGGCACCCCAAATCATCAACTAAATGAAAGGTTCACATTTTAACTCATCACCGGTAACTTCTGCTTCCAAATTTTTGTAAACAAATGATTTTAATCAGAAGTTTATGGTGATGTTGAACTTATGATAAATTAAATAAATAGTTGGTACATGTAATCAAATTAAAATTCAATAGCAAAATCTTTTTTTAGATAAATACTTTTTAATCAGAAGTTTATCAGTAATTTTCAACACTTACGATAAATTAAAAAAAGATGAAAGACGTTTGTATACTAAAATGGTTTTTACTTAATCAGAAGAGAAATACAATTATGTTTATTTAAATAAAAATAGTTTTTATTTGCAAAATATTTTTTATGTTTATTTAAATAAAAGGATGCTGTTCAGAAATAGTATCACAAAATGTGTAAAATTTGGGTTTTTTTTCAGATACAATATAAGTTCAAAACTTCATTTGTTTGTTTATTTTCAAATAAATATGGAGTGGATTATGTTAAAGTTAGACAATGCCCAAAATTTGCGCTTATAATTCCAAAAGCATTTTGGTCCAAGGAATCGAAAAATGCTGTCAAAAAAGTCTTAAAGTTAACCAATTTTAAGTTATTAATTATTTCTGATTTGCAAAATCTGAACTGATGTTGTAGCTTCAGTTCTGAGAAAAAAATCAAACTATCTTTTTAGTACAAATAATGTTCAATATATGTGAAATAATAATAGACAAAAAAATTTGTCAGATGCAGAGCCACATTGGGATATTGATCTTGCTAGGAAAAAATCAGAAATCATCAATAACTTAAAATTGGTTGACTTTAAGACTTTTTGATAGCCTTTTTGGAATTCATGGGCAAAAATGCTTTTATAAACCAATTTTTAGTAGTAGGGAAACTCTAGAAATCATTTTACAGACAAAAATAGATTACAAAATGTTGCCATTTTTTTTTTTTTGAAGCCCCTCAAATTTGGATAGCTAAAAATTGACATAACTCTGTCAATTTTTGGAATTGGAAGCTCAAATTTTGGGGATTGTCTAATGTTAACATAGTCTACACCTGGAAAAAAATCAGAAAAATTGAAGAGGGTGGGTGAGAATTTTATTTTTTTCTGGGTGATTTGACTTGGAATTACTCATTTACATCATCGTTACTGAAGTCTTTGTTAATGGTTTGAACACTTTCCAATTGGTTAATTCTTATTTCTTTTTTTTAAATAGCTACATTTTAACTAAGCCACACAAACAGATAAAAAGACCAGAAACTGCTCATTATACATCTGTAATCATAGCTGTAGAGTAAATAGAATTCATATCAATAGCATTAATTTAATACTTTAAATATGATTCAATGATTTCATTTAAACTCATTTTAAAATATCATGTTAAGGAAATAAATTAAAATTGGTAATTACTAACACAAAATTTCAGTCAATACTTACACACACACATTTATATATATATATATATATATACACACACACACACACATATATATCATCACATCATTTACATCATTTTCAAAACACTTTCATTGCCTGATGACTGCCACAGAGCAAGAAACCAATGGTAGCAAAATTGTTCCAATGCAAATAAATATAAACTAAAACATTTATTTATTTATTTATCTATCTCTGTATCTCCCCCTCTCTCTCTCTCTCTCTCTATATATATATATATATATATATATATATATATAATGAGTAATTTTTTTGTGTATTTATTATATCTATCTGGGGCGACTAATCCATCTGGTAAGAAACAGATTGGTTGCCCCCAGCTGTGTTTCAAGGATGTCTGCAAGAATGATCTCAGGGGCTTTGGTATTACCCCTTCCAGCTGGGAAAATTTGGCTCAGGACCACCCTCGGTGACAGCAGGCTCTCCGGAGCGGACTTTTCATGTCTGAAGCCAACCTGGCACAACACCATGAAGCTAAGAGGTCCAGAAGAAAGCGGCAGCAACAAAGTACCAGCACATCAACATCTTCAGGGGCAGCCTTCACATGTGACATCTGTGGTCAAGAATGTTTTTCGAACATTGGACTTCAGTCACAGGAGGCGCTGTAACTTCAGAGGCATAAGAATTATATAGTCTTTCAAGACTGCAATACCAATGAAAGAATATATATGTATTTGTGTGTGTGTGTGTGTGTTATACATATATGTCTATATCATATATTTATGGGAAAACATTTTTTGATTATTGGAAGTGAAATTAAAACACATTTAAGTTTAAATAAATATATATATATAACATTAGGATAATTCCTTGTGGGGTTAAATTTGTATGGAGAGCTGAATATACATATATGATAAAATATGTATAAAGCAAAATATAAATAAATAAGTAAGTAAAAGAAAAACCTTATTAGAACATAATTTAAAAAAGTAATAAATTTATTTCACCTTAACAGTCTCTTCAAAAATTGATTTACAAAATGAATAAATAGAACAAAATGTATACCAGATGGCATAAAACAAATGAAATATTCTTGAATAAAAAATAACAAAGTTTAAGTGGGAAGGGAAACAGGAAATGTCAGTATGTCAAATGTATAAAGAGAATAAAGCAACAATACTATTTCTCTGATTTTGTACAGATAACAATGAAGATGAGGACAATAGTCCAAATAATACAAATAATACTAAGCAACAACACTACATTTAAAATCAATTTTTGAAGAGACTGGTAGGTTGAAATAAATTTATTATTTGATATTTTAATAAGATTTTCCTTTTGGTTTAGCTCAGTTGGTAGAGCATTTGGTTGGAACCACAAGGTTCCTGGTTCGATACTGGCCCTTACCAACTCAGCGTATGAGTAGCACAGGGATCTGTGCACTAAAGTAAGGCGCTGATGATAGGTGTGGCGCTCCACCTCAGATGCAAAAACAATCTCCTTGGTCTAGCACTAGTGAAAAGGGGATAGATTCCCTCGCTGTCTGGCTGATACTAACTTTAGGCCACCCTGACGACTTTACTTTACATATATATATATATATATATATATATAGTGTGTGTGTCTGTGTGTGTAAATATAAAATCATAATATGCATAATTCCCTGATGGAAAATTATGTATGGAATATAATAATGATAATGTGTAATTTAAACTTAAATGTGTTTAATTTCATTGAAGTCAATTTTGTTTTGTTTTTTTAAATCCATATATTTTTGCTTTGACTTTTCATATGAGTGATGTAAATAGTTTTCTTTTCTTCTGAATAAAAATGCTAAAATTAAAAGACGTTGTCAACCTACACCGTTAAGGACATCTAACATATGCACTTTTTCTCTGTATCATTAACAATATATTAGGTTGATGTAAAAGTATTCAATTGCCAAAATATTTCCCCAGTTCATTCCCTAATCAGCTGAATTATATACTCTATCAAAAAAGAATGATTCATAATTTTTATTTGATCATATTTTAAGGATATTTTGAACTTGTTTAAATCACTGACCAGACAAAAGGGTGTTACATAGAATGAAACAAGGGAAAGATAATAGTATTAATACTAGTGAGGTTTAAGTAAGCTGTCATATTGTTGCTTTTAAGTGCTGTTCTCACTAGAAAACAACATTTATGCTTGGGAAAAACAGTATATTATTCCTCAGTGTATAGGCTTCCATATGCCACCTTCAGATTTGAGCTGGATGACATAGCTGACAAAATCAAATAAAAAGAGTTTTGGTGGGTCTGGGATTGTAGCCTATAGGTCTGTATATGCAATGCCACACAGTAATAAAAAAAAAAAAATTAAAAAAAAACTTTCTATTGGTCAGATCATCGTGATGTTAGTTGTTGTTATATATTACATTGTACAAAATTTCAGAAAAATTGAAGGGGGTGGGTGACATAGCCTTGATGATTAGATATGGAATTGCCCATTGCAAATTCACAGTATCAGTGTCACAGTAATTTCAATGGTGTATTCCAAATTCACAGTATCAGTGTCACACAGTACAGTAATTTCAATGGTGTATTCCAAATTCACAGTATCAGTGTCACAGTAATTTTAATGGTGTATTCCAAATTCACAGTGTCACAGTAATGGTGTATTCCAAATTCACAGTATCAGTGTCACAGTAATTTTAATGGTGTATTCCAAATTCACAGTATCAGTGTCACAGTAAGTGTTAATGGTGTATTCCAAATTCACAGTATCAGTGTCACAGTAATTTTAATGGTGTATTCCAAATTCACAGTATCAGTGTCACAGTAATTTTAAATGGTGTATTCCAAATTCACAGTATCAGTGTCACAGTAATTTTAATGGTGTATTCCAAATTCACAGTATCAGTGTCACAGTAATTTTAATGGTGTATTCCAAATTCACAGTATCAGTGTCACAGTAATTCACAGTAATTTTAATGGTGTATTCCAAATTCACAGTATCAGTGTCACAGTAATTTTAATGGTGTATTCCAAATTCACAGTATCAGTGTCACAGTAATTTTAATGGTGTATTCAAATTCACAGTATCAGTGTCACAGTAATTTTAATGGTGTATTCCAAATTCACAGTATCAGTGTCACAGTAATTTAATGGTGTATTCCAAATTCACAGTATCAGTGTCACAGTAATTTAATGGTGTATTCCAATTCACAGTATCAGTGTCACAGTAATTTCAATGGTATTCCAAATTCACAGTATCAGTGTCACAGTAATTTTAATGGTGTATTCCAAATTCACAGTATCAGTGTCACAGTAAATGTTTCACAGTATCAGTGTCACAGTAATTTTAATGGTGTATTCCAAATTCACAGTATCAGTGTCACAGTAATTTTAATGGTGTATTCCAAATTCACAGTATCAGTGTCACAGTAATTTCAATGGTGTATTCCCAATTCATTAAAAAAAAACCTATTGAATGGCCTGCTTAGAATGTATTACCAGATTTGGTTGTAAATTCAAAATTTTCTTCTTTATATTATTTTGTATTCATAACTCTGGATAGAAAAAGAAAAAGTCAGATAAAACTGTCAAGATTGATTTATGGAATGAAAAGGAAATCCTGAAAAATGGATTCATTTTTCTCTTTTGTTTCAATAAATCTAACTCTACAATATTGGCAGACAGTGTTATATGTACAGTGTCATCTTTAGAATTTACTAATGATTGATTATAGCCATAAAACAACATTTCATTTAAGATAGATTTATCATTACTAATAATATGAGCAAATATTTGTGTAATTGCACAAATGTTTGCTCATCGATTGAATTGTTGATGTGTTGATAAAATAATTCATTAAGAAGGGAAAGTGAATGATTTCTTTTATCAAATATAATAGTTGAACTGAAGATATTTCTCAGTTTAGTAAAAAAAATCATCACAAATTATTTTTTTGAGTTTCAAGACCCAAAATCCTCACCTTATGATCATACTTAAGTACTTACTCGAGTCGGCTGATGTCACACACTGGTTATCAGCTTACTAAACAAGTGCTTTCACTGAAGAAGTTCCTTGTAGATCAGGAAACTTGAAGTAAAAAATTAACCAGCAATAGAAACATGATTCACTGAATTTTAACATTTTTTTTAATTCTTTTTTTTTTTAATTATGTGTTATTCAGTTTTAAAATATTGTAAAAAAGATTGTCTATTTAAGACTGTGTAATCAACTTTTATGTTGGAAGTACACAAAAGTTCAAACTGAAATTTTGTTTTTGTTATGATTATGGATTGTTTACAACAGAAATAAAAAGTTCAATTTTTCTAAACTTATTTTCCTGTTTTTGTTTTATCTTTGTTTTTTTGTTTATTTATATATATATATCAGCATACAATCCAAAACTTACCTGGTATAAAAACTCACTCAGAATTTGTTGTCCACAACATAATTAAAGCTTACAAGAATTATTTCCTTAATACTCAAAAGAGTATGAAAAAAATTTAAAATTACTTGAATGCTGACCAAAAGCTTCAAAAATAAAAAAATTAAGATACAATAAGCAAAAAAGAAGAATAAAAGATGAAAAATAAAAAGTAAAAAATAGAAATAAAAAAGATGAAATATGAATAAATGAAAGAAACTCATTTGATATTTAATTCCAGTTTTTAAATTGAAGAATATTCAAATTTGGTCATTTCATTTCTATGAAATAATTAAAACAAATTATCTCTTGTATTATTTAGAGTTTTTGAACTAGTGTCCTCATCTTTATATACACACCATTTTAACCAATGTACCTTCCCATCCTTCTTTAGGTGTTTCTTGTCAAAGCCTTCTTGATGATCTTTTTTCAGTTTTCATGTTGTTAGGCTCTAGATCAAACAAGGTTTCTGAGTTTGACAAGAAATACCTGAAGAAGACCAGAGAACACATCGGCCAAAACGTTATAAAGATGAGGACACCAGTTTGAAAAATCTAAATAATACTAATTATCAAACCTCATTTCAAAAATTTCGTCCAAAAATTATCTATTCAAAGATAGAAAATTTAACTTTTATGATATTAGAATATCTTTTGAAAGCTTTTTGTATAGCTTATATATTATGATATTAGAAACTAATTTTTCTAAATTATGAAGAAAAAAAAATTATGAATTATGGTTCATAGGTATAATTCATATATAAATCCACAATCAAATAATGCATTTTGAAAACATGTAATAATGTGCTCCAAAAACAGTAAAAATTGAAATACTGTACTTTCGATTGTTTATAAATGAAAGCATGAAAAAAAAAAGCGATTCATTGGGTAAAAAAGTACTTATATGCAGAGAATAAGAAAAAGGTAAGAAAAACAAAAAAAACAATGAAAAATATTTCATTAAGTTTTTGTGCATTTTATATTGAAGATAATTGACATTTTGAGTTACTATTATATCAATAGATCAAATATTATTTCTCTTGGTTAACTTGCTGATGAGATTTTTCTAAAAGTATTTCTAAAGAATACAATAGTGAAAATTCCTCTGAAATCTACGATAAATAAAAAGAGACTAGCAGGACCCACGGAACTTTCATAAAATGAAACAAAAATCAAGAGGAACTATTTAAGCCAGAAATGATGATTTACAATTTCAATATTACAAATAAAATAAACTTCTTTTTTTTTTTCAATTCATTTTAATTTTACATTGGGCATTTAAATGACACAAAACCATTTGCAATATTTCATTTTTAAAATTGGACAAATAAGAAATTGGCGATTAAGTGACACCAGATAATCTGGATTTACAATTAACATTGCATCTTGGATGATTTGGATGGTCTCATTTTTAACCAGAGGTTGTTGCAGGATGATAACGGACAGAAGATTTAGGAACACCAGCATTAATAAAAGAGATATTTGCTCAGTATCCATACCAAGGGATGATGCCATGCCTTTCAATTAGAAGGAACAGCATACAAATGTTTGGTGAGTAAGGGATACATAGGTTCAAATCCACCATCTGGATCCAGTACCAAGATAGGATCCAGGGCTACTAATATTGGATCAGTTGGAGTGAATAGCTAGGCAAAGCTTTGATACACAAGATGCTCTAATCACACTTCATGACATATATGTACTAGATGGTCGTTGACCCTCCAATAAGAAGGTTCATCTTTTCTTTGACAGGTCTTATTTTTCATCCTGCCTTGTCTCCAAGCAATCCTCTTCATCAGGTAAGCAAGGTGAGAGAACCAGTTTAGTCACCAACCACTCTACCATGCAACAGATCATACTGGGTTAGATTGTACCAGTAGCAGACTTGGGACTCCAACTCTTGGTTTGGTTTCTTTGCTCAATGGCATATCAACCTATGTGGTTTATTTAATGCCAAAGCCATCCTTTTAGAAGGAACAGTAGTGGTGCAATTTAACTCATAGATGGTGTGGGTGAGGGAGTTCTTTTCTTTCCCAAGGGTATTTGTCTAAAAGTATTGTATTTTATTAAAGTTATAAAGATTCCATTTCATTTCCAACCTCCATTCGGTTATTTCTCATTTAGTAACCTTTGTTAAATTACAACAGTAAGAGAATCCAACTAAGATAGAATTCATTACAGTTTTAATTACCTGCAAGAATTGCTTACTAACTACTACTTTACTACAATATTCTTTTTACTGGACCTATTTAGTCTGACACAAGGTCATGTACATAGTAAAAAACTGTGAGGAATGAATACATTACAAATGTAATGATCTGCAAGATTAGCTTGCTAACAAATGCTTCATGATGAAGCACTGAGTATTTCTTCATATTCATATTAGCTTAGCTTAGTATGTGTGTGTGTGTGCATGTAGTGTAATTGTTGACATGATATATATTTACCAAACCCTTTCACTACGAGCATACAATTGTAACATACAATTTTTGTTGTATGATTTTGACATGTAATCATAGAAAAATTGGATGATAATATAGATTCCTTTTTTTCTCTCCCAAATTCTGAATCCAAAAACAATCTCAGCATCTTTTAAAAAATGTTTTTTAAATAAAGTTGATTTGTTTTCATCCTATTTGTCTGAATTTTGAAATTGGGAGGCACATGGTCTAATGGTTAGAATCATAGGAAATGAACTCGTCAACCCAAGTTCAATTCCTGTACAAAGCTGTTTGCATTTCACATAGCACTAATACCCTTGAGAAAGGTATGAATCCAATTCTCCCTCCAGCTATGGGTAAATAGCAGGGCAGACTGGGCTCTTTAACCATGGCTAGGTATCCAGTCTAGGAGAAGGAAAACTCTGAATTCAAACCTGTTAAACTCCACTTAAGAAATTGACCTTGTATCTCATTCTGCTCATGCAGAGGGGTTGGTAAATATATATGTCTGAATTTTGTACCCAGTCATGGTTAACAGATTAAATAAAGGGTTTGTTTTGAAGTTCCGTGAAGGCTTCCGAGTTTGACAGGAAACACTGGAGAAAGGTCATGTATATAACAATAAAGATAAGGGTGTTGGGTCAGTAAAATGTGTATTCTTGTGTATGGGGTTAAGTGAGGGAGAGGCTTTCTATGACTGGATATACCAATCACATGATGAGCCCAGAAGTTTTAGCGCAAAATACCAAAATCAGCAGATAGATTCCGGACAAGCTCCATATCAACCAGAAATTCTCACTAAGAAATCACTAAAGTCAGAAGATACCAGCTATCTTCTCCATCCCACTGTTAAGTCTCTCAAACTTGACTCTATACACAGGAAGGACTTTATATTGTTAGTCATTGTTTTATTTGTTCTTTAATAAATTGTTAGAATTAAACTAAGTTTTAATTCATTTATTTGTTGCTGTTAGTCTTAGAATTAAATGCTATACTAACACTAATAAGGGCAATAGTCCAAAAATCTAAATAATACAAATTGTTTTAATCTGTTTTTTGTTCTTTTTATGTAGGGGGTGGTATTTTTTTTTTCTGTTTTTCCAAAGATCCTTGAACTTTTATTTGTTACTGTTATAAAAAAAAAAGGCTTGATCATCTTGATAGTGCAACAATGCTCACAACTCCCCATTATTTCACACAATGTGTTAGGTAGCCAAACAAGCACCTGCTCACACAAATATTTCCAAAAAAAGTTTATCCCACAAAATATTTCTAAGACTTTCACAATTGGGTTGCGCGTTTTAATTTGTTAAGGTGTCCATTTTCTTATATGCTCTGCTAGACATGTTTGCTAAACATACAGACATTGTTTTTTCTTTTTTCTTATTCTTCGTAAGTAACTTGTACATGAGCCAAAAAATTCATCTGACAGCTAACACACCCTTGTTTTTGCTCCTCCTCCTCCTCCTCCTCTCTATGTAGCCTTACATTTGACCCTTAGGCCAGTAAAATATAACAGTCATATCTTATGCAAAAGCCCACATCACTAGATTGTGTGACTCACTGTTGAATAACTAATTATGTATAATTCTCAGGCAGATATCAGTTTTCTGACAATTATATTTCATGTTTTTTAACCTTTTGGCTGCTTTAGTAACCTTCTTTTTTTTTTTAACTAAATATGATTTTATTTTATTTTGCTATGCTGTTTCCTTTTCTTTATTAGCTGCCTTTGGTGTTCTTCAGGGGATAATCCAGGCAAGGTAAACATTGTTAAATAAGTTAATACCAAAGTTATGTTAAGCTCTTAAGAGCAGACTCTTGTAGACTTAATAATTTTCTTTCAACCAACACATTAGCCCCCCCCCCCCGCCTCAAAAAAATAATCTAATTCAAAACATAGAATTCAAAAACAATGCAAAAAGGAATGTAAACACTGTGGGGGTGACAAGAGGTTTAATGTTTTAGGTTTAAGGGTATCTGGTTATTCCTAGGGTTTCCCATCATATTTGGTGGTCATGCTCAAAAGGAATTCAAGGAAAGAAAAGGAAGAGACAAAAACTAAAAGTAGCTTTAGGATTTAGGCTTTATTCACGGTCATAGCCACCACTTGGTAAGGAAATTCTTCCTGGCCAATAGTAGTGTCTAGTCCCAGTTAAGGCCTAAGTTCGAAGGGGCTAAGAGATTATCTTGGGGGTCAGAAGTGGATCCTTTTTCCCCACACATGCTCAGATGGGTTCTTCTGGTCTGAAGGCTCATGGGAGTTTGTTGTTTTTTTAATTCTTTTTATCTTAATTTATTTTAATCCTCACAATGTACTGAACTTTATGTAGATGGAAAAGGATTGCTCTTCGGAAAATTTGTCAAAGGAATCCGTCCGCATAAAGCAGAACAACGCAAAGTGCAACTAGGTAGATGTTGTCTGCTATTGTGTTCAGAAGAACTAGAAGTACTAGACATATTTGTGACACTGCAGGACACGGGGAAACTACCATGATTACGTCTTGGCTATTGTTAAGATTCTTGTGACCATTATGGGACTGCAGGTGAGAGCACTTTACAGTGGAGTTCCCTTGTGGCATTAACAAAACAAGAAAATAGGAAGAAGATAATGTTATGCATGTTTTGGGCTGGGAAGAGGAAAATACACTGAGAAGTGGGGGGTCTACTTTTCAATATTATCCTTTGATAGTGACGGATCTGTATATGCAAACTTTAGGAGAAACTCTGGCAAAGTTGGAGATGCTTAGTATCACAATACTAACTATGGAAATTTAAAAAAAAAATGTATTTCAAATAAAATTACTTTTATTTTAAATAGATTTTTTAAAATCTTTTCTATTTTTAGGTTAGTTATATATTTGTAAACCTTAGATTCCCTGACCATTACCCTAAATATCAAAAACAAATCCATTAGAAAGTTTTCTTTTCTTTTTTTTTTGTTTGCTTTCTAAAATTTGCTTAGTGATCAAATGATATATATATATTAACTTATAAGACATCGTTAAGAGTGCACTTATTTATGGGTTATACTAATATATATATATATATATATATTAGTATAACCCATAAATAAGGGCACTCTTATCAATGTCTTATAAGTTAATTTTCTTTTAAACCAAAGATTCCAGAATTTTTATTATTACTCATGGGACATTATACTATAAAAACAGATATTAGGTATTTTTATATACCAAACTCTTCAGTACTGAAACTGTGTGACCAAAATAGGAATATGGAGTAAAAAACAAATTGTATATATATATATATATGTATATGTAATAAAAAAGGTTCACAAAGTGGTTTGATTTTTCTTCTTTATTTTACTAGACACTACAAAGGATTCAGATTGTTTGAAATCTTTTTCAAACAACATTTTAGCTTAAAAAAGATTTGATTTCTAAAACACGTGTTGTGCCCACTAAAATGAATAAAAAATTCAAACCACTTTGCAGATTCTTTTATTATAAATATTTACTATTCTCTCATTGAATATAAATCATATATATATATATATATATATATATATATATATATATATATATATATATACACATACAGATACCCTGAAGATTTGCGCTACTGCGAGAAACTATAGTTGGTAATTTTAAACCATTCAATTTTAAACGTGTGTGTATATATATATATATATATATATATATATATATATATATATATATATATTTACCAAACTCTCTGCTCGAGCAGGATGCAACACAAGGTTAATTTCTTAAGCGGAGTTTAACATGTTTGAATTCAAAGTTTTCCATCTCCTAGACTGGTTACCTATCCAAAGTTAAAGAGTCCTGTCTGTCCTACTATTTACTCATAGCTGGAGGGAGAATATATGGATTCATACCTTTCCCAAGAGTATTAGCACTATGTGAAATGCAAACAGCCTCTTCCAGGATATATATATATATATATATATATATATATATATGTATGTATGTATGTATGTATAGGTGTGGGTGTGCATGTATGTTAAATGAAGAAAGAAAATCTAGAACTGGTAATTGAAACTGATAACAGATTAATCAAAATTAGCCCACTCAAAAAAAAAAAAAAAAAAAAAAAGAGGGTGTTTTCAAAGAAGTCAAAGAAAGTAAGAAGCCTCAAAAAACTAAAGAGTCTAATGTTGAATATTTTCTCAGATATCGTCTCAAGAGAATTGAAGATTTGATTGAAAATTTACTTGTGTAACAAGAAACAAAAAGAAGAGTTTAAAGTTCTTTGATACACTTAAATTGATACGTTTCTTTAAGATAATTATAGTTTATAGATTTTAGATGTAGCAAAAAAAGTATATCTATACATATATAAAGGGCAGTTGTGTGTATTTATGTACATATATATGCCCGGGGGAAACTACAAAAATAGAACAATTAACAACAAAGTAAATATATATACACACATTCACTATCACCAGAACTTGCTTTTTGAACAAAAATAATGAAGATTTGATTCATATTCATGAAGATAATTAGAAAAAAATAAAATCTAAATTGTAGCAGCATAGATTTTTTTGCATTTGATATTTTAAACAGAAGACATTCATTTTTCTGTACATTTTTTTTCTGATGCCCCACCAGACCAGATCAACGCAAGGTTTTTTTTGGTTTTTTTTTACATACTTATTTTAATGGAACATTTTGCAAGGATCCAACTCACAATTCAGTAATAGTGGATCTGTGAGACTAACTTTTTTGCACCCCTTTTCTTCTACCTTGGCAATACCAGGTAGCCACTTCTAGTATAAGAACGCATAGCAGAATAGATAGTTTATAGATTTTAAATATAGCAAAAACAGTATATCTATACATATATAAAGGGCAGTTGTGTGTATCTGTATGTCCAGAAGAAACAAAAATAAAACAATTAACAACAAAGTAAACATATATACACATCAAATATCACCAGGGCTTGGTTTTGAGCAAAAATTATAGAGATTTGATTTATATTCGTGAAGATAATTAAAAAATAAGATTTAAATAACAGCATGGATTTTTCTTTTCATTTGATATTTTAGATAGTAGACATTAACATTTCTTTTCAGAGTAGCTGGATCAATGCAAAGTCTATTTTTTTTACATAGGGATTTAAATGGGGCATCCCACAAGGATTCAACTCCTGATTCAGTAATAATGGATCTGTGGGACTAACTTAAAAAATCCCCCTCTACCCAGGTGACGCCGGGTAGCCGCAGCTAGTACATATATAAAGGGCAGTTGTGTGCATGTGTATTTCTGGAGGAAACTTAAAAAAATAAAACAATTAATGACAAAGTAAATATATATATATATATATATATATATATTAAATATCATCAGAGCTTGGTTTTTGAGCAAAAATAATGAAGATTTGAGTTATATTTGGGAAGATAATTAAAAATTCAAATTTGAAAGTAACAGAAGGGAAAGTCATTTGCATGTTATTTTGTTTATCTTTTTTTGTATGTTTTTTTTTTTTTTGCTTTGAAATATAATATTGATTGATTGAATTAATTGCATCATTTATATCTTTTTTTAAAATTGTAAATCATTAAATTGTATTAAATTGTAAATCATTTCTTACTATATTGTTATATATTTCCGTGGGGATTTTTATGGGGCAACCAGTGAGGATCTCACTCACGATAAGTAATAATGGATCTGTGAGACTAACTTTTAAAAAATCCCCCTCTACCCAGGCGACGACGGGTAGCCACTTCTAGTAAAAGAATGAATAGAAAAAAAATGGCAAGTCATAAAACAATTCTTAATAACATTCATAAAAAGTGAAAAAAAAGAATCAACTTACGGTTGTTAACAGTGTGATGTTTTATTTAATTGCTTAAATGTGTTTTTAACACATTTTGTTCCAAGGTAAAATTCGTTTTTTTAAATTTTAGTCAAAAATGTAATATTTCTTTCTGCCCATCTCTAAGTTTCCTATATCTTGCCAATGTTAATGCTTGATATTGTTAGCCACTCCAGGATAATCATAATTTTCACAATCTTCATCTCTATTTACAAATGGTCCAGAATCTATCTCGGATATCTGCCCCTCAAATAAAAAGATGCAGGATAAAGAAAGTAAGATAAATTGTCAGACACTCTACATGGACAAAAGGTATTATATCCACAAACACCAGTTGTTGTTACAGGACAAAGAATATCTTTGCAAGATATCTTTTTCACTTGCTCCCAAGAAGTTAAAATGTGTATGAGACTTGAGGAAAGTAGGTATTTATCCAATCCATTTGCCACATGTAGGATGTGACACAGGGTCACAAGTATGGGGTCTGCAAAATGTCACTTTCTCACCCTTAAAAAGTTAAAAGAACTATGAGACTTGAGGAAAGTATGTATTTATCCAACATGTTTGCCACATGTAGGATGTAACACAAGATCACTACTATGGGGTAATCAGTGAGGGTCAAATGTCACTTTTTCACCCTCTGTGTTTACTATATTTTACCAATGTTAATGCTTAATGTCATTAGGACAATCCTTATTTTCATCATCTTCAGAGATTCCAAGGAGGTAAAAGGTATTTCCCACAATATACATATCATTAGCTGCTGTTACAGGACGAAGATAATCTTTGCAAGATATCTTTCCAGTTGCTCCCAAGAATTTAAAAACCGTATGAGACTTGAGACATGTACATATTTATCCAATGCATTTGCCATGGGTATAATGTGACACAAGGTTGCAAGTATGGTACATCCAGTGAGGATTGAACTCGCTATTCAGTTGTAATGGATCAATGAGACTGGCTTGCTAATAATTACACCTCAATGAGATGCCCTATACTTGAGAAAAGTATGAGGATACAGTGTCCCAACTGTCATTATAAAAATGAAGAAGGTGGGTATACAAGTCGACTAGAATTATTGTGTATGAATAACTATGTCTGCATTCTTAAAAAATCATGCAAAAATAATAGTAATAATATTTGTTATTTTCTGCCCAAGTGAAACTTTCAGCTTTTGACACTAATGATTGATGAGAGATTTTTTTGTAGATAAACTGCATTGCTTTTCTTTTTATTTAATAGATTGCTTTATGTTTTTGTTTTGGTTGTCTCTTCCCTTCATATTTTCTTGTACCTGTTGATCAACTTGAGTTGATTTATAGGTACAAATAACATTACAGGTAAACAAAATAAAACAAAAAAAAAATCAAATCTTGTAGCCAGAAGGTGAATCTAACCCACAATAGCACAATCACCATAAATGGTTGTATTTGTAATTAATGACTTTGGATTGGCTGAGGAGATTTTTCATGAGATATTTCTTTGTCATGTGTCTATTAATTCTGGCATAAATCAATTTGCAGACGATGAAAAGTTATGGAAGATGTCTATTTATTTTGTATTAAGTGCTATAGATAGACAAGTGGACTGAAGAAAAATTTCCAAACATTGATTTCACCAAAATGTCTGCTCACCAACTCAAATTATTTATCAAAAATATAAATTTTTTAATACGTATAATAAACTTATAATCAACTTTCAAACTATGTAAAAAAAAACTCAAAAAAACAAAATAATAAAACAACCCCCCCCCAAAAAAAAAAACAACAACTGAGGTTGTCACTACTAGAATAGGCTCAGTCCTAATTAGTGATCATCCTTCACACATTACTACAACAACCAACATTACATTTTTAGTTTGTGTGACATTGTTTATATTGTGTAATGTGTGAAAATAAACCATTATCTTCTTCTTCTTAAGTAGATATAAGGGTAATCCCAAATGTAAAAAACATTAATTGTTTCTTGTCAATAATATTTACATAATTTTAAAGTTTCAACATGTATCTATTTTTCTACACAATTTCCATTTTGGTCGATGCATTCTTGTAGGCGCTGTGGCAGTTTTTGTATGCCATGTCGTTGAGGAAGTGTTGAACCTTGTGGTCATTGCAAACTCCCTACATCACTTGCAGAAGTTTTTCACCTCTATGCATGACTTACCATACACCATATATTGATTGGCAATGAATTTCAATATAAGTGTATGGCAATTCATGTATAGTGGTGAAAAACGTCTGCAAGTGATGCCTTCTGTTAAAAAAAAAAAAAAAATAACTGCGCACTTCACACTTGACAGTAGCATTGATTAGGAGATCCATCAGAAATGACAGCCAAGCCAACACTGAGTGCGACATGCACAGTAGGATAGGTTGATATTTCACTTTTTAAAAAAAATATCACATTCTCTCAAATAGCAGAAGTTGTGTGTTGGTGCAATAAATACTGATACAAAAAATTAGATCTCTTACTTGCATCATTGCTTGAGGAAATAGCTTTCTTTAACTTCATGTGTATTATTTTTAACCAAATTCTTTTTAATTAATTTTTTTTTAAACTAAATTTTTTTTTTTTTTACCTAATTCATTTTTAATCAAAATCTTTTTTTATCTAATTTTTTTTAAACCAAATTATTTTTTATTGAGTATTAACATATGGTATAAATGATTTTCATTAATTTCATGTGTATCAATCAATTAGTAGAAATATTTTTTTTATGATGGACTTATTAACTTCATATTTATCAATAAACTAGTAGAAATAATTAACAAATGGCAAACAGATCTATTTAACAACCCCTAGATGGGACCCTAACAGGTGCTACCATTCCAGGTCAGAGTGGACCTGAGAGTAATGGCAATGAAGAGGTACTCAGGGAAATAAAGATGGGTTTATGGAGCTTCTAATTTTCCATGATGAGTTAACTGTAAATTGTTTTAATAAACTTCAAATGTTTCTCTGAAAAACTGTATTCTGTATGTAATTTTCTTAATAGATTTAAAAAAAATATTTTTGTAAGAACAACAATGTCTAGTTTAAAAAATCATGTGGAAATAGTATACAGACATATTGGAGCAGCTGACATGATATTTTACAGATATAACATTACACAAAGCTCTCTTGATCCTAGACGATTAATTTGCACCTCCCCCCCCCCAAAAAAAAAAAGTTTAATTTGTAAATTTCTTTATCTATTCCTTGTCCTTACTGCTTTGACTAGTATTCATTGGAATATGTAGTAGACAGTCATCCTCACGACTTAAGTAAGATAAGATTGTACATGTTGCGCATTGAGGGAGTCAACCAGCACAAATTTTATGAAATGGTTGATTTGCATAATGACTCCACCAGCTGCCATAAAAGTGAGTAGTATTCTGTACCAGGTCACTTAGAGTGACACCATCCCACGAGGAGGAACAGTAGTAATACTATCTAACTCATAGCTAGGGGGACAAGAGGGTTTATACCTTTCCCAAGGGTATGAGACCAAAAGTAAACATAATAGTGTGACTGGAATTTGAACTCGCTTACTACAATGTTGCAGTCTAGCATAATAGTCATTACACAATGGGGACTCCCTCCCCACAACAAACATTGGCAACTATAAATATTTTTAATTAATTTCTTTAACATCCAAGTATTGTCTACTTTGTCAACTTTCTATTTCAGCTTTTATTTAACACCTTCAGTACCAATGCATTTGGTTTTTTTTTTGGGGGGTGGGGTTTGTAGGGTGGTGTATGTGTGATAAAAATAGGACAAAGGAAATTCCCAAGAGGTTGAATAGAGAATTACTGAAAAGTAGGTATTAACCATAGCAGAGACGCAGAGGACAAAATGAAGACAAGTTATTCATATAAAAAAGAGGGATGTTACATAATGTCTCTTATTAGGTAATATTTTTTGGTCATTGCTCTTAAAAGGTCCTTTAGACTGCATCCAGTGTCTGCACATGATGTGCTACATAAATTTTCAATGCTCTATAATCAAATTGGAGAGGTCCAATTCTGCCACAATCAAACATTATCATTCTGCCATCTTGCCATAGCTTGTCACTAGATTTCAGAATCTGAGGGAGGAGAGTGTCATATAAACATGTAGCCTTGTGCCTTACTCAGTAAAGCTTAGTAAATATCTAGACTTTGAAGGTGAGGATCAATAACATATCCTACTGTCCGCAGCTTGACAGAGATACTCAGGTAGTAAATACCATTAAAAAAAAACTTATGGAATTTATATTTATTGAAAGAGAAAGAGATAACTTTTCAAAATAATTTTGATGCATCGAAAGGCATCCGAATTTCTTAAAAGAAATATTGTCATAATATTCAAATAGTTTTTATTTCAGGATTTAATCTCAAAGTATGATTCATGTAGCTAATGTAATAGTTGCATATATTTACCCGATCACTTTATAAGAGGATAATGAAACAAAAAGTCAATTTTGAGTTTTATAAGAATTTTTATAACAGTTTTATTTCCACTGTCCATAGAATGGCTAATTAGCTTGTATTATGAAATTTTGACTTTTAAAGTTTTCTGTCATTAATTAAAAATATTATATATGTATTTATGTAGCAGAGATTGCACTCACAACCTCCTGATTGTGAGTTGTGCTTGAAGTCAGACTAGTCACCCTCATTGACACATAAAAATTTCTACATTAGGATCAGCAGCACTGGGTGTGATTGCCTCAGATGTGTGATCTTGGCCCGAGCAGTTAAATATTATTTAAGGCCTGCCTTCCCACACAGAGGAGAGTTGTGTTGATCTTGCTAACGAGAAAACAGATGTGCATCGGACAAGAAACGAGTAAACTTTGGCAGATTGATTGGTTGCAGGTGGAAAGACTTTGTTAGTGGACTTTTGCAGTTGGGAAAGTGATTATCGTGGTTGATTTCAAATAATCCCATACAAAATGATTTTTCAATTTACCAACCCCTCAAAACGAGCAGGATGCAGCCAAAGGTCGATTTTGAAACTGAGTTCAATAGGTTTGAATTCAGATTTTTTTCTCCTAGACTGGTTGCCATACCAATATTTCAGTTAATCTAATAATGATCTAATAACAGAAAAATGGTATATAAGTGTGTCACAGAATCCAAAGTCTTTCCTTCTCCAAGACTGGTTGCTATACCAAGGCTTAAAGGGTTCAGTGCTTTATGATTTACTCATATCTAATGGGGTGGATATGGATTTCCCAATGGTATTAGTGTGAAGTGAAACAAACAGCTTCATTCAGGATTTGAGGTATTTGTGGCGTAATGGTTATCATAGGAAATATCACAGATTCTCTAAACAATAGAATACAGAGTTTTTCCTTCTCCAAGGCTGGTTGCCTTAGTGAGGCTAAAGATTCCAGTGCTTTATGATTTACTTATACCTGGTGGGGTGGATCTGTCTTTCCCAAGAGTATTAGTGTGGATTGAAACATAAGAGCCCGGACTACCCTGTTATTTACTCATAGTTGGAAGGATAATTAGCTGATGCAATACCCTTTCTGAAGATTATTAGCTCTTATGTGAAAAATGCAAATAGCCTTGTCCAAGATCTGAACTCTGGTCCACCAAGGCCAGTTTACGCAATAGTTTATGTAATAGTTTTACAATGTAAGACAAACATGGACATTCTATTAAAAGGGTAACAAAAAAAACGATGGAAGTAATATCAAGCATTAATAATGTTAGATAAATGGTATATCTTGTATTGTTTTAACAACTATAGAAATTAATGTTTATTTTATGAATCTCAGAGACAAAATAATGTCAGCCTCACAGATCTCTTGAATCCGTCAGATCTTGGTGCATGATCTATAGAATTTTAACCCTTTATCTACCAGAACACACCAAACCACCCAATGATCAAAATGCTTAACCACCCAAAAAACCACCAGAGATCATCAGGCTCTTAGAAATGGTTTAGATTTAAAAAAGAAAATGAATTAAATGAATTCATTCTATTAACAGTAGTAAAGGATCAATGATACAATACTAGCTATCAACCATTTCACCACATTAGGACATCATTTTATTAACCAACCTGTATGACAAAAGTATCAGTCATACAGTGGAGGTTGTAATACATTAGATAAACAACAGTTTTTTCTCTATCTTGATTTTTCTGAAATGCATTTTTTAAGCACTAAAACTAAAAAAAAAGTAGATATATGATATTCTTATGAAAATAATAACTGATTTTTAAAAAAATATTTTATTTTTTTGTATTTGTTGCAGCATCAGAAATGCCACATAAATAAAAAAAATCAGATTTAAAATGAAAAAATAAAATAAAATAACTATAACAATAAAGACTTACCCAAAAATTTCAACCATCCTAGCCGAGTTTTTTGTTCCCATAGGTTATAATCTGTGGCTGTGCCTGGAAAATATTTTTTAAAAAAAGGAAAAAGATTAACTAAAAAAAAAATTCAAAAGAAAAGGTAGATAAATAAACAGTAAAGCGAATATTAATTGTAATGAAATGTTGCATATTTATATTCTTGTGCGAAATATACAGTATTCCATCTGTAAGTACACATAACCAAAAATAACAAAAAAAAGCTTAATTTATTCAAATCGAGAGATACTAAGATTTTTATTAATTTGAATAAAACAATTAAACCAGGGTTCTCAAAATGACTACATAAACCCCCTGCGGGTCGATACAAGTATTCAGGAGCCTACAAGAGTATATGCGAAACTACTAAGTCTTCTTTACTAAGAAGAAACTTTTAGAAAGAAATTAATTTTGCAAGAATCTATCTCTCTCTT